>OX465589.1:37614036-38038036 GCA_950022655.1 Alentia gelatinosa
TTGTATTAATGCAAATTATATATACTTTCCAAATTCCAGTTTTGTACTTTATATCGCATCAAATTTGACCATATGTACTGGTAGCTACTGACATATAACCAAAGAAGTGGAGACAGAAGGAATGGCAACAGAGGTGTGAGGCTGATATCTATGTCTCCCGGCCGGTCGCTGCGCGGCCGTCACGGTTGGGTGAATACACTGCATACAGTAGTTCCGCTGTCATCCGCTAGTGGCTTAGCCCTACCCCAATGGCAATGATACACAATTTCATGGTTGATTATACTGAACTAACTTGAAGAGCATAGATTATGGTATATAACATATTGATACTATATTTAAAAATCAATAGTAATACCAATTTCATAAAAGAGAAAAATACTACATATTTATAACCCAAGATATAATGTAAATCATCTATATGCAAAGACAAAGATTGTTTTGAGATAACCACATAACCTACATACATGTTCTATATATCATTAGAAAGGCCTGAAACTGTCCTACAAGAAACATTTTAAATCATTTGGATAGATTGTTTCATTAGTTCAAAACTGGCAGCTCAAATGTATGTCGGTTGATAGGCCAAATTTTACCCGCACATCTCCGACCCTTTCTCTCCACACCAATTTTCCACGAACATTGACTTAATTCTATATTTTCTCACATAAATGACATACAATATAGCTCCCAAGTTAGTGTTTCATACTTTTAAATAAACTGAATTGACCCAGTCTCCATATTTCAAAGTTTGTGTGCATTGTCAATGCCAGTCACTGAGCCTCCGTCAGCCACCCGCCCAATACAAATACGGTGTGAATAGTTTTGTGATAACTACATACCCTACATACATGTTCTATATACCATTAGAAAGGCCTGAAACTGTACTACAGGAAACATTTTGGATCATTTGGATAGATTGTTTCATTAGTTCAAAACCGGCAGCTCAAAGGTATGTCGGTTGTTAGGCCAAATTCTACCCGAACATCTCCGACCCTTCCTTTCCACACCTATTTTCCATGAACATTGACTCAATTCTACATTTTCTCACATAAATGACATACAATATAGCTCCCAAGCTAGTGTTTTATACTTTTAATTGACCTGAATTGACCCAGTCTCCACATTTCAAAATTTGTGTGCATTGTCAATGCCGGTCACTGAGCCTCCGTCAGCCACCCGCCCAATACAACTATGGTGTGAATTGTTTTGAGACAACCACACACCCTACATACATGTGCTATATACCATCAGAAAGGCCTGGAACTGTACTACACGAAACATTTTAGATCATTTGGTAGATTGTTTCATTAGTTCTCAGCTGGCAGGTCAAAAGTATGTCGTTTGTTAGGCCAAATTCTACCCGCACATCTCCACTAACAGTACCAACATATATACATCCGACAATATGCACTTCTGTTTAAATGTATTACATGTTCTTCCCTTATAGTTTATATACCTCAATACATTTTACACTTAAAGCTAGTCCTTACCATATTAGTCCACTCTGGTCCTTGGCTTATCTTACCAGTGATTTCTAATCCAATAACTCTTTCAATTCGCCTTTTTTAAATCCATCTTTATTACTAAACCAAATGAGTTTACTCTTATTATAGTTAACTCTCAGTCTGTTATTACAAATCCAGGTATTAAATAATGTAAGATCTGACTTTAATTTTTTTTCTATCTCAGTGATTGATTTATTTTTAGTATAAAGGACTAGATCATCCGCATATAGAATCATTTTAGAGCTCAACTTTAAGTCTTTGATGGAATTAATATATATTACAAAAAGGATAGGGCCTAATACTGAACCTTGTGGGACTCCAAAAATTGCTTGTCTCTGTTGCGAGTTCTCGGGTTTACCTTTAGTACTTTGTTGTCGGTGATGTAGATAGTTTTGGATAAGTTTGACTAAATTTCGAATAAGGTTAAGTTCAATTAATTTATTTATTAAGATTAGGTGGTTGACACAGTCAAACGCCTTTTTTAATATAAAAAAAAATTCCAACGGCATAGTTCCTGTCATCAAGTGCTTCATGTATGTATGTTATGAGAGAGAAGATGGCTTGTTGTGTTGACCGACCTGGGATGAATCCAAACTGTTGGTTATAAATAATATCCTTCTCGTAAAGTGATTTTATAAGTCTATCATGGATAACCTTTTCTATAATTTTCCATAAAAAGGGCAAAACGGTAATGGGTCTCCAGTTTGCCGGTTGGTCCAGCGGTCCATCTTTAGGTAGCAGTGTAATTAGTCCTATTTACACGATGAAACACGATTTTGGGATTGACACTGTTAGTGCCACTATTGCTGCCACTGTTGCGGTCCTACCTCTCAGTTTGACCCCATTACTCGTGAAACAGCTCCCTGGTTCAAACCAAGCTGATAGAACAGCGTGGAACGACTATTTCCGCCGCTCGGCAACCTTGAGGCGATGTGCCAACTAACTCTAACAGGAGTTGATTTCACCTGGCATCCAAGAGCCTGCACCTGCTGGAACGACTAGCAAGCTGTTCCACCAAGCAGGTCGTCACCAGCTCCTAGCCAGGTCTACTGGCAAAGGCTGTGTGCACTTAAAATGATCTCCCAAACGGTCACAACCTGAGACCAGTTGATACTTGTCATAACTTATTTTATCAGGTGCTAAAACTTTTTCAAATTAAGAAATATTTGGAGAGCAGGGTACTTAAAATCTGATATTGGTACATCCCAAATTTCATAGTTTTCTTGTGGTTATTATGACTGTGAGGAATATTTGACTGAAGATATGAAAAATGCAAGGGCTGCACCACTCAGTCAGCATGTGGATAACCTACTTCGATACTCGATTTTATTTGTCAAGGTCACTCCATATTTATAAATAACAACACCCATTCAGAAGGTAAAACATGTCTCACTTTTGGTATACTCAACGGAAAATAATAAAATTTTATGCTGGATGAAATGGACGTGGACAATTATTCGCTGTAAATATTGTTTAATTTGAATAAATATGAGTGTCTCAAATCAGATAGAGACTGTTTTAGCAACTCTCCCAGCAGATATTTTGCGGCACTGGCACTAATCTCTGCCTCAACCGAATGATGTCGTACAGCCAACATTTCAGATTCAAAATTCGTCGAGTCAACCTGGAAGTAGGTGGCGCTTCGAAACGCCTCCGTGGCCATCTTGGCAAGGAACCTTCACAGTGTTAAGCCTATGGAGAAATTAAAGGTTCATTTCCGATAGTTTTTAATATATGGGGATGTATTCAGTAACTTTGAAGCCTTTCCCTTGACAAAACAAGACTACCATGGATGTTTTAGATCAAATGATTACGTGATGGCCTTAGTTTAGCCTCCGAACGCGATGTCAACAAATCGCCGAAACAGCGATTTCCTTTGAGTTGGCACATTTAAATCATGTTTGGATAATGTAAATAACCATATTTCAACTATTGCATGTGAAAATTATACATTATAAAGTAGATTATTGGAGTTTTCCCCTATTTTACACTTTGATAGCGCTTTGTATTCACCAGCAAGATGGCGGATATGTCCGTTGGAATTCAGAGGGTATATCAAACCGGAAGTCGCCAGATGACTCAACGAATAAGGCATCTGTCAAAAGTTATGAAACTCCAACAACTCATATATCATGAGTTGGGAAATACTATAATTGTTATATGAACTTCGCAGACAATGCAGCTGTTTCTTTTCAGTTTTAAACCCCTTTATGACATGAATCCACAATTGATTAGAGTGCCCCTTTAAGTGATCACACGTGGCGTGTTGACAATTAAACCACACATGATGTTCTTTCTGCTGAAGAAAGTAATCCTTAAATCATGTCTGGTTTGAAATAACATAAATGAGTGTATGTTATTTACCATATAAATATGTGCACCTCTATTTACAAGTGATCCAGAAAACAATAATTTAGGATATTTTAAAAACTGGCGTATGGGCCAGATTTGGGCCCAAACAAGTTTGGGCAGAGATATTTATAAGCGGCAACAGGAAGTAGAGCGCAAAACCTCTGCTAGGAGAGTACGTTCTAGCGGCGATCACTCTAGCCTGGCAGCCTGGCCTAGTTAGACTAAAGGCCAGGGCCCTGTTTTTTAGTCATGACATTTGTGAGTGTCGCAGGCCTACGATCCCACAGCCGATCTACGATCTTTTTGGACGACAAAAGATGGCCGGCGTACTATAGACGGTGTCGTAGTGCGCCACGGACGATCGCCGCTAAAAGTGTCTCAAGTATAGAACTGTCTTAGGTTCTATAAAACCTCACTGTGCGTATATAAAGGATTTCCCGTGCTGCCCATATGAATTAAGCAATGAAATTTTTACAGGAGTAAGGGATACATATGACCTATAATCGTTTCAAATATGAAGAAGAACGGACGCACCGTTCTGAAGTTATCGGCGTTTGAATTTTAAACATCGGGCTATCGATCGGATATTGTACACGCACTCTCCTATCAGATCTTTCGCGGTATAGCGCGCCGAATCTCTGCTGGGAGAGTGAAGTAAGCGCAGTCTATATCAAGGTCTACACTGGCCACCAGAGCAGAGATTGCTATGACGAAATTCAAACGCCCAAAATTTCTGAACGGTGCGGCCGTTTTTATTCATATTTGGTACGATGATAGTTTATATGTATACCTTACTCGTGTTAAAATTTCATCGCTTAATTCCAAAGGGAAGTGAAGTTGCGCATTCGGTATGACATGTCCAGAGTGGTCTTAGACCTACGACACTTAGGGCGACATTTTCCGGTCCGGTGGCCACCGAGTGTCATGACTATAGCACACCTTTAACCTCCCTATGTGTTGTATCTGCAGCAAGTGTCGCAGCCAGCCTAAGATCGTAGCTCTATAGGACACTGGCAGCTGAAACATGTCGTAACTTATGGATGTCGTGACTAAAAAACAGGGCCCAGGTAACGGGTTGTAGTTTCGTGGTGCATTATTGGTAACGCCTCCATTTTTCTGTTGCCTTGTGGGATTGGCAGACCACCAGATACACTGGTTCCCGGGGTATCCACTAGGGGGCTCGGCGGAGATATATGCGGAACCCAGCCAAACCACTAGTCCACTAGTGCCCTGGCCCTAGCGACAACGGGAGGTACTACAGTCTAGTTGAAGGTCGTAGGAACCCGTTACCTGTCCCTTATTCATTAGGGCAGGGAACCAGTCTACGATCACTCAGGCGCTCTGCGACTACCACTCAAAACACTTGACACCATTTCGCTCAAACGGTCTCCCAATCGCTCACCGATCTCAGCGGATCAGGGAGCTGTTTCAAAACCATAGACTTAACCCACGTTTTGAAACAGCTCCCAGAGCTAGCGATTTTTTATTTATTATTTTTATTTCCGTTGTTTATACTGCAAGAACATCGGCTAACATCCGGTTTGATCTGTCCTTACAGTACAAGGCTCAGATTCCATCATACTATGACTTTCCAATCTCTACAATGTTTTACAAGTATAGAAACAAATTACATCAAATAGAGAAACATTTTCTCCGTACATTGTTGAGATAGGTCAGTACACACAAAATATTATCAGTTTAGTGTAGCCCTAGTAAATTCAGTATACTTGCATAGTTCTTACGTTGGCTTGAGGATACACCTCCAATATCAATATGACTTTTGTGTCATATACGTTGTGTAGTCTTGAGGGGCATATCAGCGCATTTATCAATATTGATCTAAATGTTCAAGTCCCTATACAACATAACTTAAGCTTAAACTTGTCATAAGATTCAATGTTCCATTTGCTGGGATTCAGTGCATTCCAAAGAACGGCTCCCCTATATATTACAAAGTCCCGGGGCCAAGACCCAAAATTTTCATTTGCGCTACCCCCCCCCCCGGAAACATTTGTTTTATTGTTTTATCTTGTAGATCCATCTTTCTAGTTAACACTAGTTTTAGTAGAGGTCAAAGTAACAGTGTAGTTATAGTAGAGATGAGTATAACACTTTATCTCACCCCTGGTATTTTTGTCCCATAGGATTAACATTGGGAACTCGTTCTCCATGCACCTACGAGTATTGCAGTCCGTTCCCTATGGTCTATATCCTGTGTGTTGTCCATTCTTTTAGGATGAATATGGGTGGGATAAATACAGAAAGCAACTTATTTTGGTCAAAGTCGTTGTTCTCCACGAGTTTGATGCGGAGGGTTACGAACGAGATGATAACCGAGTGAATATCATGTAGCATTCAAACGAGTGGTTTCTTCTTTAGTAGATATAGTAGATATCACTATGACACTGTAGTTATAGTAGAGCACAGTATGACACTGTAGTTATAGTAGAGCACAGTATGACACTGTAGTTGTAGTAGAGATCACTATGACACTGTAGTTATAGTAGAGCACAGTATGACACTGTAGTTGTAGTAGAGATCACTATGACACTGTAGTTATAGTAGAGCACAGTATGACACTTTAGTTGTAGTAGAGATCAGTATGACACTGTAGTTATAGTAGAGATCAGTATGACACTTTAGTTATAGTAGAGCACAGTATGACACTGTAGTTATAGTAGAGCACAGTATGACACTGTAGTTATAGTAGAGCACAGTATGACACTGTAGTTATAGTAGAGATCAGTATGACACTTTAGTTATAGTAGAGCACAGTATGACACTGTAGTTATAGTAGAGATCAGTATGACACTTTAGTTATAGTAGAGCACAGTATGACACTGTTGTTATAGTAGAGATCAGTATGACACTTTAGTTGTAGTAGAGATCAGTATGACACTGTAGTTATAGTAGAGATCAGTATGACACTGTAGTTAGAGTAGAGATCAGTATGGCACTGTAGTTATAGTAGAGCACAGTATGACACTGTAGTTATAGTAGAGATCACTATGACACTCTAGTATATTAGAGATCACTATGACACTGTAGTTATAGTAGAGCACAGTATGACACTAGTTATAGTAAAACACAGTATGACACTGTAGTTATAGTAGAGATCAGTATGACACTGTAGTTATAGTAGAGAGCAGTGTCAAAAAGTTATGATATAAGTCAGTCACACTAGAGTGATAGCACAGGGCCGTGTGGTACTCTAGATTACTCTGCAAATGGAAGTGTGACAGCTCTGGAGAATTGGAAGGCTGGTGATTTTATTGAAACCATTTTAAAACTTTGTAAAGACATTTCATACAAATATTATGGTTGTGGTCCATATATGGATATTGTTCGCCGGATATGATAAAATGAGATGTCTTATTTGGGATTCATTTTTATTTCACTTTTGTGATAGGTACTCGTCCACCTCGGATTTATAACCAAGAATGGAGGAGCCAGATTTGCTGACAGGGCCTTCAGTGGTAAAATTGCATTTTGTTTTTTTCTTATAACTCATTACCAATTATTCTGCAACTTCATCATACACCATTGTAATAAATGTAATACAATGTACTGTGATATTGCTTATATAGGTAGCATTAAAAATAAATGATGACATATGAAAGCTATGGTACAGTTTATTACATTGGAAATTGCAGGGTGGATAGTTGGTTCAGAACGAAATGTTCATACATGTATGAACGTGAAATTAAAAGATGATAATTATGAAAAATAATAATAAACGTTTGGGATTCTTTCAATCAGTGGGTCACTACTGTAACCCATTTGACACCTAGCGAACATATGTCAAGCGCCAGTAGGTCAGAAGGGATTGGTCATGGTCAGCTGAGCACTCATTAGAGCTCTAAAGCCCATAAGACAGTGACATCTACCACCGATTCTTACCAACCTGATCGATGATAATAATCGGGAACAATAATGTCGCTGTCGTATACCCTCATATATTGACTTAGGGATTCTTCCCGTTACATCTCCTACTTTGAAAACTTCGTAAAACAACCCGATTGAGATCAAAGAGAGTGGCCTGGAGCCGGGCCAGACTGGGCCCCGGGCCGGGTGACAGGCCCTTATACACACTAATGCAAACTATAATAACCTCGGGTCTATTTAAGATATCATAAAACTGTTTTCAGATCAATAATCGGCTCTGTCTCCCCTACAAATCTGTGTTTAATATTTGTATGTAGGACATGTCATGGGGATACAGACCATCGCTATTTAAACAAACAACTCAGAATCGGGAACAGTCAGTGAAGTGTGTCCAGCAATCTTAAGGTAGGGCAGAATCGGTCATTACCCCCCACCCTAGTACTGCCTGATTCTCATTGGGAAGAGGTGTGATCGGGTCAGTGAAGTGCATACAGTGACATAAAGTTCACAGATTCTGACCGACCCGATGGATCTGTCAGGCAAAGGTGTGGTTGGGAAGAATCAGCGTGTTGCTGTCTAAAGCGGGTATTCCACCATTCAGGCACTCTGCACCCTCCAGCCGACTTTGCTCACTGGGGCCAGCCGGCCGGCTGCCCCTGATTTTCTAAATTCTCCAAGCTATTCCAACAATTTCCCTAATTCTAGAGCTTATCACATATCCACTGAATTCTGTGGCTACCCGAAGAATGAAGGTAAATAAAGATAAGCCTTTATTAATATGTATCGCACACTCTGGTGCTATAATTCTGCCCAGAGTACCCAGACTGTCCGAAATTTCGGTCTCTGCTAGTGGGTCAGTGCATCACGAGTATCACCAGTTTCATGTTGATGGTGTGTGTCGTGGTATATGTGGGTGAGCGGTCAACATGGATCCCGGGAAAGCCCATGGTGCTGGCCAGCCGCTGCTAAAAATCAATTGAAACATGTTTTCATCGGCCATTGCCGGCGATGCTTTGAGAGAGGCATTTTACAACTTTGCATTCATAATTGCTGGCTGGCCTGTATTCTCAGTGCTTCTCAGTGCTGGCAGTTGGCGACGAGGAACAGGTCAGGCTGGGCCAGTCACGGGGTTTTGGACGATGAGCGGCACCGGCAGATTATCACCGCCAACGTGCAATTTGGGCCGGCATCTGTCACAGGTGACCACAAGGTGCCCGTCTGGGGTTTGTATGGCATGGTGGAATAGCTGCTTTAACCTCATATTTATAAATACTCCCTTTATAACCTCGTAAAACAAACCAATTGAGATCAAAGAAAGCAGACCTGGCTGGGCCCCAGGCCTGGTGACAGGCTTTGATAGACAATAATGCAAAGTTTGATAACTTCTGTGCTATTTAAGATCTAACAACTGCTTTCAGACTTATAACCACCTTGGTCTCCCCTACAAATCGGTGTATTATACTTGTATTTCAAACAGTAGGATACATATCATCGGTATTTACATGGCCTGATCAGAATCTGGAACAGTCGGGGAAGTGCGTACAGCGACAATCTTAATATCGGGCAGAATCGGTCATTACCCCTATGCTAAAGGTCAGGAAGGCATATAAGGGACTAAGGTCGGGTCCGGATTCAAACAGTGTTTCCCTAAAAATTCTTATAGATTGACTTGTGTTGCATATCTAATTAGTTTAAGGAAGCAATTGTTTGTAAATAATAACAAGTTGGAAAACATTGTCTGAAATTATAATGTAAAAATATTGCATCATTTCCAACCAAGCCTTACTTCTCCATTTTCTGCCTACCACCACAATGCTTTAACATATGGCGCATACCACTAAAAGGGGCTTTTTGCTACTTTTCTATTTTGATAACAAAACAGTCCATTTTGACTTCTACTATGAGTACAATAAAAGTTAAGGTATCAAAATGATCCTCAAAGAAATCTCTACTTGATTAAACTGGGCTTTGATTTTGCTTCCATATGGAATTCTATGGAATCTTCACTCATATTCTAGAAGTCCAACATTTTGCCTAACTTTTAGCATGATTCCAGAGAAAATATGACAAAAATGAAAACAGATAAATCACCGCAATAAATTCAAAATATATATGACAATAAAGCCCACAATCAATGGTTTAATATGGTATCTTTTGTAAATCTGTATCTTTTTTATAGTCGAAGTTATGAGAATTTTTGTATTTCAAGTAAAAAATAACTAGTTTTCAGTCCCCAATATGGTTGCACGACCTATAGTAATGCCCGACCCGATTATAATCAGATCTATGAAGTGCGTCCAGGGACATAAAGTTAACCGATTCTAACCGACCTGACGGATCCATCAGGAAAAGGCGTGTTCGGGAAGAAGCAGCTCTGACTTGGAGGCTTTATAGGGTTCAGACGTACTACCTTCTGCACATCACACATCCTAAAGGGTAGGCACGCAGATAACGAACGATTTCACCCATGGTATTACCCTTTATGTTTAACATTTAACAACTCGTACTCAGTGACCATGGAGTATTGTAAAAAAAAAACTCAATGGGTGGTGACATCACAAATATTAGTCAGTGATAGGGATGAGATGAAATCTGAGCCCCACTCATTCCGTAGCCGCTGAAGATATGCCATTTATTTTGGTGTGCTACGTCTCAAAAATCTCATGGCTTATCAGTGGCTACGGATCTCTATACAGTTCTTTCATAGTACACCACCCTGATAGGTTCCTATGTATAACCTCTCCCTCCACCTCTCTGAGCGTGTCCCACCCTCAAAAAGTCCACCCACTGCGACAATGGGAAGGGCTGGTGTCGACTGTTCCCTGGCGTAATTTAAACGTTGACCGTAACACAGGGTGAACGGAGCGTCGGTGTTTGCCGCCCTCAGTTCAAATTGTACGTTTCACAATTAAAACTCATCTCGCTCATGTTTATGCATTATTAACTAATGTATGTGTCATTCAAAGACAAATATATCCCTCCACATTTTATCACAGGTGGCCCTCTTGGGGAATTGGTTCAATGGAGCGATATCATAGCAACACTCTTCATTCTTGGTCATGACCTTTCTATATCTAGCGAACTGGAGCACTTGCAAGAGTAAGGGCATATTTTTTTTCTCACATTTACACTCACACACAAATATATGCTACTTTAAAGATAAATATAACAGGCTTATATTATGTACCTATAAAATAAATATTAACATGAAATGTTCGATTGTAACATTAAAAAGTGTGGAGCAGTCAAACGTCATATATATGTAATATGTGCAATATAGGATTTAATTTACGAAAAAGCATACAAAAGAATATGTTGAAACATGATCAAATAGAATCAAATAAAGATAAAATTGCTACTCTATTCGAGACCAAATTATCTGCGTTGCTCCACGGAGTCCTTCTGTATTCTGAGAGTATCATGGAAGGGGGCGGGGTAGACCATTTAGTAGAGCATTCATGTAGACTTTATAGCAGCGCTTACTTGATTTCGTGGTGAACTTACAAAATCCCTCTATTATGATATTTCTCGTTACATATGATCGGCCATCTTATTTCTCAGGGTGCTGACGGTATTTCCGAGTCCGACATCTCCGTGTCAGAACAGGAAGGAACTTCCACTTGACGTCATCTTCACTGACATCCTTGGACTTGTCCAATTCCAGAGAGAAGTTAAAAGTGGATTCAGCAAATTTAGGTATAATTCCAAGCAGTATGAATATATAGAGATTTACTCTTACTATACTTTTTACTTTACAATTATTGCAACAAGATATTGACAAGCTTGCCAGTCTTTAGAATCGTAAGACCTCAAAATAACACATACATGAGAAGTGTGATGTATTATAGTGCAAATGCAAGGAACAGCCTGCCCACTGATATCAGAAACATTGCAACGTACAAATCTTTTAAGGAACACTTGAAATTTTCACTCAGAAAATTGCTACCTTAACACTTTTATCTCTTTAACATTGGTAACTCCTTTACACGTTATTAATGCTGTACTATTTTTTTCAAAATACCTCACGGACTACCAAGAAAGTCCCATGGACAAAACCAGTGACTGACAAATTGTGGTAGCATAAGGAACAACAATCGTGTTCTTGATGAAACCGATCTGTAAATATGTTGCCTCAAAAAGGCCAAAATCTATGAACTAAAACCTGCTACAAACCGAATGTCAAACTGGGAGTACGTTGAAACCAATCATTAGATTGAGTACTACCCAGTATAAATAAAAGTTTTGAGAAAAAAAATTATATGATTTATATCCACAAATATTTTCACATGTAATCACATATATGTGGAATACATACGCAATATTAACTTGTTTCAGATACAAGCGGCAGTCATCTCCGAGGACAAGACGCATAGTTATCTCCGAGCAATAGCGAGGTGATTACATAATGTCTAGTCCGAGGAGATTACGGTCGCTTTTATCTGTAACGACTTTATATTGTATTTATTAACCACCGTTCCTCGCTAATAATTTCAGTGCTCTTCCGATTCCAAAGCTTTGAAATTTGATCATGCGCCTCCTATCATTGGTAAAAATATACAGCTGTAGTTTCTAAATTGCCCGCCAGGTGACAGTTAATGTGAATCAGTTGGCCATGTTTGTTTTATACGATCACCAGAGGATGGATTTTACACTAAAATACGGAATAAAACAAGGTAAGAACTCATTGAAAACTGTAATCTGACAAATTATAGAGTTTGGGAGACACTGGCACAGATGAATTCACTAAACTTGAACTATTCTGCATTTCAAATTGATTGTGACATTGTGTTAAGGGGAGGTGTCCACTGCACTCCTGACACACTATGACACACTCCGACAAGCCTTCGGACAAGACTTACGACACAGAATCAAAAGTTTTGGGTTTTTGTAGTCATGGTGGACACACCATTCGGACACGGCCTTCTGACACACTCCGACATGGCTATGACACAGCGCCCTTGTCTTACCCATGTCGTAGCCCTTCCGACAAATTCAATCATGTTTGTAAAATCATAGAGGCCGATTTGTGTGGGAGTGTGTTGGAAGGCTATGATAGAGTGCTCCGATAGTTGGCACCTTCTTACGACACACTCCAACAAGCCCTTACGACACAGGGCCCTGTATTTCATTCACGACAATCGTTATGAACGACATGTTTTTGCTCTGAGTGTGCTTTAGTCGCGACATTTTAGAGGGTCGGACAATTATCGCCGCTCTACGACACGTAGGGCGGTGTGAGGTGTGCTATAGTCACGACACTCGGTGGCCACTGGACCGGAAAGTGTCACCCTAAGTGTCATAGGTCTAAGACCACTCTGGACATGTCGTACTGAATGCGCAACTTCACTTCCCGTAGAAGTTAAGCGATGAAACTTTAAGACGAGTAAGGTATACATATAACCTATAATCGTACCAAATATTAAGACAATCAGATGCTCCGTCCCGAAGATATCGGCGTTTGAATTTTGTCATAACATATACTGCTCTGGTGGCCAGTGTAGACTGCGCTTACTTCACTCTCCCAGCAGAGATTACACGCTCTGTACCACGCAAGATCTGCTGGGAGAATGCTTGCGCGATATCCGATCGATAGCCCGATGTTTCAAATTCAAACGCCGATATTTTCGGAACCGTAAGGCCGTTCTTCTTCATATTTGAGACAATTATAGGTTACATGTATACCTTACTCGTGTTAAAATTTCCGTTGGGAAGTGGAAAAATCCTCTATATACACACAGTGATGTGTTATAGAACCTAAGACAGTTCTATACTTGTCGTGACGGCCGACATTTTTCGCGGGGATCGTCCGTGCCGCACTACGATCGTGTCTATAAAACACCGGCAATCTTTTGTCGTCCAAAAAGGTCGTAGATCGGCTGTGCGATCGTAGGCCTGCGACACTCACAAATGTTGTGACTAAATAACAGGGCCCTGAATGACATTGTCCTCGCCTGTCGCATGGTGGTGCACATGTAGCAGTTTTGCGCACTGCAACCTAGCATACGTATCGGGAAATACAGTCTCATTTTGACCAATCACAGTTCATATCCGGTGGCCTTCACCCTAATACAAAATAAAGCACGTGTAAAGAGAACTCGAGGTTCCCTTAGTGAAACATGTGCTCTGGCAAGAATAATAAGTGGTTCACCGAAGTTGTTTGTGGATAAAATCGGGGTGCCGATTTTCTCCAGGAGACCGCCTACAGAAGACCGCCTACAGAAGACAAGGAACTGGTCAGTTCTGCGGATAGCCCGTCACCAGTCAGACGGGCAAAGAAAATGGTAGTGCCACCGACACCAGCACCGGCACTGGCAGCAAGTGATGTGCATTCTGCAATGATGAACCGCCTCCTCCAACCCCTGCAGTTACCACTCCCTCCAAGGAGAAGCCGATATCCATGAATTATAAGACAGTCAAGGGAGTCCAGATGTTTGTGTGGACGGATGTGATGCTTCAGACACTAATGGAGTTGTGGGAGGATGCTGTCTTCTTATACAATCAGCCCACCAGCAGTACTTTGTAGCAAGAAGCGCTGTGTGATATTGCTGCTGCCTTGGACATTGATGGTAAGTTCCTTCAACACAATTGAAATATGTAGTGCCAAACATAATTTCTCCACAGACTATAAAATTTGAATGTAGGACAACTCCGCAAGGGGGTGCCCCCCCCCCCCCCATAGCAGGCGACATAAAGAAGCAATATGTATGGGCTCTGTTTGTAGTTTCATATCTGTATAAATGAAAGGCCCTACGATTAAAAGATGTTTTGGCACAATACTCCTAGGTGTAAAGGGTGGGGGCCCAAAGCTGACAATAGCATTAAAAACGGCTTCAACATGCAACTCATAATCCACACTCTTTCAGTCGCAGAACTTGAGAAGAAGATGTCCTCACTTCATAGCGCCTATAGTCAGCGGCCAGAGAGGAAACTGGGGAGAGCGAGGACCCACACCAATCTGACAACATGGCTCCATGACAGGATGGGCTTTCTCCATGCCCACATAAAGCCAAGAAAGTGCCAAATCTCCTCAAATGTGTTTGCTGTGAGTGTGAAATTTTGTTCATGAGACAAGAATGAATTCAGATTTTACTAAATACACAGGGCTCATTGGCTACGATGCATGTGGTCAACGATACCTCATAAGTATGTATTAATGCTCGTCTTGCCCACAATTTGTGTACTGTATGAATAAATATGAGGCTAGTGTTATGATCCAACGATTCATTCAACTTACTATTCACAACCGATAGTAACCAGGCCTTATTACATTGTTGAGAACTTATGTATGGATAATTTTTCCACAGGCTGACGAAGACAATTGCTGTGAAGAAAGTAATGTGCTGCCTGCAACTTCCTCGCCTGTCGCAATTGTGACCGATGACGAAGCCGAAGATGAGTCGCAAGATGTCGTCAACATGATACCACTGACCCAGGAACCTGTACCGAGCACCAGCAAGCAGGAATCACAGAGGAGGAGGAGGAGGAGGCAGCAGAGGATCTGTCGGTGGTCACTCAAGCAAAGGTTTGTCTTAATCACATCATGATATTTTAAAAAGATAAATTCTTGTAGCCGTCTCTTAGCCTTTCCTACTCATTAACCTATGTCATTAATCGCATATCATTCTAGGAGAAACGAGCTCACACCGACCCAACGAAGAACATCGTGGTCCAAATTGGGGAATCTAAATGAATTGACCAACATTGACTTGTTTTGGGGGTTTATATTTTGCAGGATTCACTGTCATTGGAAAAATCTTTAGCTCCAGAAAGTGCTACGATGAAGCCAACACCAGCACCAACACCAATACAACCTACCTGTAGGTGGCGACAGACATTGAAGTCAAGCAAAAAGTCAAACATTAAGAAACCGAGTGAGGCATCCGAACCTGTGGCAATTCTACATGACATGTTTATGAGTGTGAAGAGAGTTCTGGACAAGCTGGCACCTGCAAAAACACATCTGCAAATGTGGTGCGACCTGCTGGGGAACAATCTCCTGATGTTAGAGGTAGAGGACTGGCACACAGTGAGGTTGACAGTCGAATTAGCGGTACGCAAGATTAAAAAAGATGAGATGTTAGGCCTAAACCATATGAGCTGTTGACTCAAACACGTACACATTACAATGCAATTTCTATCTGACGTAGTGGTTTCCTCATAGTGTTCCAACAGTTCATTAGTTCAAAAAACATACCTTACATTGTGTACATTCGCATAAATTTGGACACTATATAGCGTGCCACTGAAAATTCACACTACTTATATCTTATAGATCGTATTACGGCCAACATACTCTACAAGATGGATGCCGATACAAGAAAGACTACCCCTGCACCAACATCAATGCTAATGCCTATAGTGTTGTGTCAGAATCCAGTGGTATCAACAGAAGGTATACTGTCCAGCCATATGTGCCTGCGTCCGTCCCAGACACAGATAATGGACTTTATCTCACCCCGGTATTTTTCTCCATAGGCTTAACATTAGGAACTCGTACTCCACGGCCGTGGGGCTCATGGATCCAATACTCAATGGCTAATTGAGTGGTTCGTTTTATCAATAAATAATGTTTTACAGGGTGAGATAAAATCAGAAACCCACTCAATGAAAATAGCTTGGTCCGCACTTTACCTCGTTTGACCGCAGAGTAATTCACTCAGCTTCACTTCGTGAATTACTATGCAGTCAAACTCGGTGGAGTACGAACCAAGCTATTTTCATCTCGTGGGTTTCCTTCTAAGTATAACATTAGACTGGCACACCACACACATCAACCTGAGACATTTAGCATTGTGATGTGCGATCTGAATCAGTTTATGTCGCAGGAGCGTATGAATCTGTCCCCAACTAAACTGCAGCAGCTGTATGCATCTTGTAGGATGCCCATAGCTAACATATGTTGTTCTTGCCATTTTCACAATGTTGATGTAACACATAATGTAACACATAATTTCAAAACTGTTTTTCGTCCACTGCCCCGATACATGATGGATACTGCCACTTCTGCTCAAAGCCTTTTGTGATGCCGGCCCACTCTGAAGGTGTTCGTGGAGTCTGAATGAACACGTCGCCTATCAAAAATGTGTATACACATATATGACTGGACACAATAACATGTATGGATTTTGGTAGACCCGGCAACTTTTTTCCTTCAATTACATTTTAGCATCCTATTTCATGAAACCAAACACATGCTGTGACACAGAATTTGGCCTTTTTAAGAATATAATTATTTCTCAACTGTTTTTCTTTCTAATTATGTTACCACAGTTGTTGTTACATCTGTTGGTGCTGGCCTTAAAAGTTACTATATGCCTCATACTGATAGATGCACCTGAAAAAAACCCATCAGGAATTAAAAGTTCCATTTTACACTTTAAGCTGAGAAACATTACTTGCAGTTTAACATAATAAATGTAAGAAAATGGACACAGAAATATTAATTTCTCTCTGCCCCCCCCCCCCCCCCGAAATTAACCACATATAATTATAAATAAAGAAACATATACTATCTTCCTTTTCTACCTGAAGCAAGGAAGTAAAGTGTTATGGTCACCCTCTCCTCCACGGTGATGGCTTTCCTGAAGTTGGTATCTTCGCAGGCGATGTAGGGACGAACCCCCTCCACGATAGCACCAAACAGGTCTCATGCGACACTCATGCGGCAGGCGACATGCGTAACATCCGGCGAAACTAGCTAGGGTCAAGCTACACAAAGTGCAAGAAATATACACATTATTCAACGAGTTACATAGCTTTATAACGTGGGTGGTGTCCATAATTTCAATTCTCGCTTTGTTATCTCGTAATTATATAGAACGTCCTGACCATGCTGTACAATTCACAGAACGAGATGGTAATTTACGGTTTGTACGGACCGAGGCATTTATGCCGAGTTCCGTATAAATTGTAAATTATCATCGAGTTATGTGAATTGTACAAGCATGGTTGGACGTTATGTATTTACTATACACCCAAAATTAAAAGAAAAAATTTTTAATTTAATTTTTAACAACCGATATGTTAGTAAACGTGTATGGCAAGATGGTCCGTATTTTAGTGTACGGACCAGCGGTCCATACAGTCATATGCCAAAACGGTGCATATTTACAGCATATACGGCATGGGTATATGGTAAAGTCTAATATTTTCCCATGATAATTGATGTTTCATACCGATCGTATACGCCGTTGTAGTTTGTAGAAGGAGTTTTGGTTCTGCTTATCTGTTCGCCCTCATCGCTACGTCTTCACCCAGCATCTGTTGCGCCGGTTTTCTCACGTCGCTGATCATTTTCAGCCACTTTGCTTTGATGTACATATGTAGCAGTACCCACAAGAGATCCATTATCTACACAGAGCGGTCCAGATGGCTTTTGTCGTAGCTAGTGTTGCAGTGTGTCATAACCGTGGTAACCCTTCGTTTTCCTGCCAAACCCTAGACTTGATCAAGTCTTTGATTATGAACATTTATTAAATGATAAATCACAAACAGAATAAAGTTCACTAAAGTATGTATCCTTCTCTGACAGGCCCATGAATCAAAGACTTGTCCACTATGAACAGAATCTCCTGTTTATGGCCCCAAGCCACTCCCTGTAACCCTAAACTTCCTCCTACCCCTCCCCTCCCCTCCTCCAGTTCCCTGGCCGCCTGTGTTGTCATATCAACAAATCCAACACCATTACGGATTGTACCAGTCCCTGTGTCCCAGAGAGGAGAGTAGACATAGGATGCAGGGACTGGAGCCAGTCTAGCCAAACCCTTACGACATACTCTAACACACTCCGACAAGGCATTATGACACACTCTGACACACTCCAACAGAGCCCTTACGACACAGATTTTCTGTGTCGGAGTGTGTCTTAAGCCTTGTGGGAGTTTGTCTTAAGCAGTGGGTACCCCCTTGATTGTCTGCTGCTGTCACTGCATGTATTAGCTCGTGGTTCGCCCACTCAGGGCCCTATGATGTTTTGGGAACTATTTCCACACCCAATGCTATTCCTATGGAGACTAAGTAATCGGTGGTTAATAAAAGTATAACAACTTATTTTGCTATCACACCTTCTGAGTCCTGGAGCTGTCATATGTGTTAAATTATTAACTGCAGTACACGACATGTACCAGTAGTAGGAACTGCCTAGCTCGCAGACAAGAGGAGTTTATACATACTTACTATAAAACATGTCGACAATGCAAAATCGAAATTACAAAAAAGAAAAGCTGAACCATTCAATAGTCCATACATTTGAATGAATATAGGCGTAAGGAGGTCCTACTATTTTACGTTGATTACGTTGACATTAAGGATGTGTTCCACCAACGTAAACGAAAACGTTGTACACCAACCATATAGCGTTTGCCAGCAGACCTGGGCCCTGTTTTTTAGTCACGACATCGCAAGTCTATGACAAGCTGAGATCGTCCAGAGAATCCACGTCATTTTCGACGACAAAAGATGGTGGGTGTGCTATTGACGATGTCGGAGGGCGAAATATACGAACGCGGGGATATGTGTCTGAAGTTACAACAAGTATAGAATTGTCTTAGGTTCTATCAAACTTTGAGAGTACAAGTCTAACTCACTGTGCGTATATAGAGGATTTTCACCAACTTCCCGAAAGAATTAAGCCTTGAAGTAAATCGGCTGCCCCAATTCGCCAATAGACGCGTTTGAATTTGAAACATGGGGATATCGATCGCCATTCTCCCAACAGATACATTCTCCCAGCAGATACACTCTCCCAGCAACTACAACTACAGGACCTGACTACGGGAACAAGCGCAGTCAATGTCAAGTTCGCCGCATAAGTCAGCGGAGGCGTGCCCTGAAGGTCTGAGAGTACACTGGTCACCGGAGCAGCGTTTGCTATGATCAAATTCAAACGTGCATATCGGCGGATCTGATAGACCGATCTTCTTCATATTTGGTACGATTATAGGTTATTTGTATACCTTCCTTGTGTTAAAGTTTCATAGCTTAATTCCTACTGGAAGTGAAGTTCGCATTCTGTACGACATGTCCATAGTTGTCTTAGACATACGACACTGATGACCACACTTTCCGCTCCATTGACCACCGATTGTCATGACTATAGCACACCTTTTACCTCCCCATGTGTCATATCCACACAAAGTGTCGCAGCCAACCTAAGATCGTAGCTCTATAGTACACTGACAGCTAAAACATGTCGTAAGTTACGAATGTCGTGACTAAAAAAAGGGGCCTGGCTTCGGTGAGGGATTGGTCTGCTTGGTGAAACCGCTCACCATCGCCCCTGACCTTGGCCTAACAGGTGCAGGTTGTGGTTGCGAGGAGAAATCAGCACCTGTTGGTGTTTGTTGGTATGTCGCTACAAGGTTGCTAAGCATTTGCTGGGGCTCCGAACAACCGGCCGGCTGAAATGGTCATTCCATGCTGCTCGACCAGCATCCTAACTGGAACTGCACAGAGCTTTCCTGGTAACCGCCACAAGAGATGCTGTCAACATGAACGGGCGATATGCTAACCCGCTAATAGGGACTGAAAATTCAGACAGTATAGGTATTCTGGTCAGAATTTTGCACCAGAGTGTACTATACGCATTCATAACATCAATGCCTATCTTTATTCACCTTCAATATTCGGTTTAATGCCGAATTCAACGAATGTTTGACAAGTTCTCACCGTTACCATACAACATGGTGCCAACATGGTGCCACACTGCCTCGCTTGATCACCGGGTTTTGAAGAGCCAGAGTGGCGTAGTGTGTGGAGGAATGCTCGGCGCTCCCACTATCGAATGATTGGGCTAGCAAAGCACAATGATGTGGGTTAGAATAGGTGGTCTTTGGAAGCGTGTGGTAAAAACACCATTTTCGGCCGGCCGGAGACTAGGTGCTGGATAGGAGCTCGGCTGAGAGGCCAGCCCAGCATCAAAAGAACGCCTCGTTGGTGGAACACGCGCTTTAAGTTGCTATCGGTTGGCATCAATACATGGGCATTCTTACTACGAAAGATCTATGAACCTGCAGGATAACTCAGTAGGAATGTATATATTGTGGTGTCTAAGTAGTGCCTTATCTATGCACATGTGCCTAATATTGAAGATCGCTACTCATGCGTGTGAATATTATCATCATAAAACTTTCCTGAAAAATATACATACATGTATATCTACAAATAGCACCAATATGCGTATTTGTGTTTGCAACGCCCTCTTTTGATTCTGTTTTAGATGCTTGCTGAGGGTGGTCGATTCGTTCGGCACGGAGCCAGCTTACAACAATGCACCATACGCCAAGAAACATAACTTGACCACTTTTTGGGGGATGCGTGAACTTGAACCAAAGCAGTTCTACACGATGTTCCGTAAGTGTCTCCAATTACCTCATGCTCATAAAGGTAGTAATTGGACTAGAAGAAGGATTGATTGAAGAGTGGAATGCCAAAATTGTATTTACCGTATGTATGTATGCATGCATGCATGCATGTATGCATGTATGTATGTACAGTAGAACCCCGCCTAACGGACACCCCGCGTAAGCGGAGACCCCGCGTTAGCGGACACTTTTGCTCGGAACGGAAATTTCCCCCTCTATTAGATGCTTATTTTAACCTCGCGTAAGCGGACACCCCGCGTAAGCGGACACCCCGCGTAAGCGGACAGTGATTTCGGTACGAAAAGGCCTAAAACCCCGTGTAAGCGGGCACTTCCGACGGACACCCTACCAAAAATAGACTAATCTGTCCTTTTTATCAGTGTGTGTGAGTATATTCATAGAAAATACATTTTGTAATTCAAGGTTTAATAACTTCGGACCCAATTAAGATATCAGAAAATGGATTTCAGATCTATTATTACCTCTGTCTCCCCTATTTATCGGTATATAACACATTTATATTGGGTTGGAGGAAACTTGAAAACCCCGCGTAAGCGGACACCCCGCGTAAGCGGACACTTTGGCCCGGAACGGAGGGTGTCCGCTTACGCGGGGTTTTACTGTATGTATGTATGTATGTATGTAAGTATGTACATGTGTATGTAATGTATGTATGTATGTACATGTGTATGTAATGTATGTATGTAATGTATGTATGTATGTATGTATGTATGTATGATTTTGTATTTAGGCATACAATGCTGTACTACCTTGGTGTACTGGCAACAGTTTATTTCTTATTTCAAGAATGTTGAATAGAAATTTGAGATATTAAGATATAAATCAAGAGAAATTGATACTGAATATACACACATGTGAAATGAATAATTTAAGAATAAAGAAAATTTGTTCAATAAAAGTAAATGCAATGAATAGATTAATTGAATATATTTATAAGGTAATACTTAGAATTGGATTGAATATAATGTATAAAAAAGAGAAAAAAAGAATGATTTTATAATAAAAAAAAAGAGTAAGATGATAATGATAAATGGATAAAAATAAATATATATATATTTAAAAATATAAAATATATATATTGAAAAAATAATAATAATAAATTGAATTAAAAATGAAATAATACAATAATTTGAAAAAAAATAGGTAAATTAAAACAGATGGAAATGAGACATTTGTAAATTTATGTGGAGGATTTAAATTTTTATGTTTGATTTAATTTACTTCATTTAATTAGGTTTGTCTTTATTTTAGGGTGAGAATTTTCATTTGAATTTAATCTAATTCATTTGATCTAGTATAATTTATTTGATTTAGTTACCCATTATTACTTTATTTTAGCCGACTAGATACCAAAAATATCCTGGAGATTTTTATTCCTTTTGTTTGCAACAACCAAATCATCGCGGAAATGTTTCTTTATTTTAGGGTGAGAATTTTCATGTATGTATGTATGTATGCATGCATGCATGCATGCATGCATGCATGCATGCATGTATGTATGTATGTATGTATGTATGTATGTATGTATGTGTGTATGTATGCATGTATGTATTATTATGCAGTAGTATCATAATAAAACATAAGGATTACATATCCGTGTATTTGAAGGCATTTCTTATGGTGTCCCTCAAAATTCTCAATTGTCCTCGGGGGAAACCCGGTTAGAAGACGCACCCCGAGTTTGGGCAATCCTATAAGATACACCAGGGATCTAGTTCGCGTATAAGACGCGTCTTATAAACGGGAATTTACTGTACTTAATAAGGGACCTGAGAAGTTGGCGGCAGGGTAATGCGGGTAAGGTGATTTTGGCAGGAGTAGATGGCAGGTAGCCGTCGAATGGTAATTGCAGGAGCTAGATTACATTTCTTTATATAGCGTACACACTTCGACAGGCAACGCCACATCGATTTTTCATGTTGGCTACGCTTGGCTTCTTATCTTTTAGGAGGATGTCTTTCATGCAAACATAAAAGGCACTATAAGTGCATTACAGCGTATATTAAAGCTTCCACAAGCAGGTTCAGTGACTGTGCTGGAGTGGAGGGGTAGGACACAGGGACTAAGGCCAGTCTATATTAGTGTATTAAAGAGCAGCAATGTCTAAGTCTCATACTTGAAGAACCTACTTCAAATATCACGAAGATAGGTCGCAGTGGTGCCTGTTGCTGGTGGTTAGTCGGTTATGAATTAACCACAGTGATTCTCCTGTCATGTGTGTGGACTTTCCTCTTTGCTTGTGTAGAAAAGAGCAGGTGAATTACCAAATTTCTGAAACTTAGGTTCACTGTCTTTACATCTTCTTGTCTGGGATCATCCATGAAATACCGAAATTGGCGTACGTCCCTTCATCAATGCATAACTGATGGAGATGTGGGAGGGGGTTCAATTTAGTTTTTCAGAAATGTCCGCACATTCTTTATGATGGCCTCTCTAACCAAAACGGCAAAGGATGGCAAGTTAGTATTCAAAGTTCCCTCAAATAAACCGGTTTTAAGTGAGTGTTCCACCAGCTAGGCATTCTGCAGGCGTGTAAAATATCCAACCTACCGTTGATAACCGCCAGGGATGGCCAGTCCCTGGAAATGTGCAAATTCTCCAAGCTCTTCCACCAGCCCACCTTTTCCTAGCAGGCTTATCACTGCTTGGGGCCCATACACTGCTCGGCGGGTGTCCTGTGAACACTTCCACTGGGCCGGGCGGTCGACCAATACTGGTGGGGCGATGAGACTGCTACGCCATATGGTGGACATTGGCAGCATTCTCGTGCTTTGCTTCTTTCCCATTCATTTGATAGGGATGCGTTGAACGTGCCTCTACACACTGCACAGCTCCGCTTGCACAAAACTCAATATGCAAGCAGGGCAGTGTGGGTATGTGTACTGGTCTGTGGGGTGGATAGCAGTTACTAATCTGTTCATCCTCTTGGTCGCCTCACCTCCTCGTGGTGCAGATCAGATATGCTTGCACGCAAGCATAACAACAGCGACCAGGGTGGGGAGTTAGCTCAGTGCAACGAGTATAGAGAACTCGTTGCTCAGTGGTAAAGAGCACGGGACTTTGTTGATTGAGTCCCACTGCAGCCACTTTTCTCCTTTACCCCAAGCAGTGGTAGATTTACTTCTATATCAAAGGCCAATCCTTATCATACCATGTCTATGTGGTGTGTTGAAGTAAAAGAACTCTCGCCTCGGTAAATGTGTAGGGGTGATATTTCTACCTGAATTCATCAGATAGATTTGATCACCACCCTTGTGGTGTAAAAGAACCTTGAGAAAGTCTGGTAAGGTCCTTTAATGGTTGACTGGACGTTAAATCAAACCAAACAAACAAACAGACAGGATATGTACAGATTGTCAAATATCTGCTGAATACATAGACAATAATCGATGGTTTTGTGGACAGTCGGTCGTAAACCACGAGAGGTTGACGCGTCGTAATACACGAGCGCTAGCGAGTGTATTATGACGTCAACCTCGAGTGGTTTACAGAGCCACCTGTCCACAAAACCATTGTTTGTTGCATTTATTATCCATCTTTTCTAATAAATTAAACCCAGTAAATGCCATATTAAAGGGTATAACAATAGGGACTATTTCTTTGCTCTATGGCAAAAGGGACTATTTTTCCCGTATACCATGGTTTTGAGGCCGTATACCACAGGTTTGAATCCGTATACCACAGTTATGGTATCTGACAAGTTTTATATGATGGATCGTGGTTTACTGAGTCCCCATACATTCTCAATGGGGGCTTTGTATACGATGGATAATAATGTGTTTAACCAAATAATGGGTAACCCATGGCCTTTGGTCAGGGGTGGTCATTCCACCCCCTGGTGACTCTCTCTCACTACAAGCGCCCCCGGCGCACCCCCTAGCACTTCTCCCGCGCATCTCTCATCCACATGCGTACATCGGGTCTCTATATTCCAACGTACATCGGGTCTCTATATCCCCCGGGTATAGGCGACTAAGTACAGGGATACAAAAGGGATATGATAAGGAGTAGTGAACAAGTGGGATAATGCTGCCGAAGACAAGAAGCGTGAGTGCCTCAGGGGAGTCTGGAGACACTGAGGGAAACGGCAGGCAAGCGGATGACCACATGGACTCGGTCTTGGACCAGGAGTCGACCGTCCACTCCTCCAGAATCATGGCCCTCGAGACGGGTCTCAGGGACATGATGAGCGACAAAATCGACGGCGTGCAGGACGCCCTACGGCAGCTCACAAAGAAGGACCGCTCCCCCAAGTGGGATCCGAGGCCTCACGGCTCCCGGGCGAGCGCCCCGGAACGCTGCCCCCATGTGACGTCACATGTCACGTGGACCCCCCTACACGTGGGCCGGGAGAGGAGCGAAACAACAACACATGCAATACACATCGTGGGGATACGGACTCTGGACCTATATCCTGCAGCATGGACAGTGTTAGTGTTAGTGCGTCTCCGAGTACATATACTGTCCACGCTGAATCTAACACTCCGGATTTCGACATCATTAGGAGGATATGCTAAACCAGAATTTATAATGCCAGTGTCCGGACGGACCCCCTGGCTTTCGCTGACCACAAGAAAGCTGCGTGGCCTGACTTCACGGCCGTGGGGCCCGACGACCACGCCCGGATATACTCAGCCGTTAGGGATACCGGAGTGCCCATTGCTATTGGTGCGAGGATCACCCTCCCTTCGGACCTGCACCTGGAGGTGTGGGACCGCTATCTCTCGTCCCTGGACGGGAAACAAGAGCTCCTGGGCTTCATTTGATACGGATTCCCTCTCAGATACCTGGGACCCATCACCGATACTAAGGGGACGCCCAACCACCCCAGTGCCACTAGCTATCCGGCACAGGTGGATAAATTCATTGCTAAGAAACAGCGTCACGCTAATCTGTTGATGACACAGGAAAAACGGGGAACGGAGGACAGATGGGTCATTACGGTTATGACATTCCCTAAAGAGCAGAGCATCAATGCCTTTATTATAAAGAACTCAGTCTATGGGATGAAACGGGACCTCTGCCTGCCGACCGTAGATGGCTTCATTCACGGCCTCATAGCATCCGGAACGGGTTCGTACATGTCCACTATAGACGTTTCCCGTGCATATAAGAACTTTAGATGTGATCCCCTGGATTGGACAATGCTGTGTTTCGAGTGGGAGTGCCTGGCACTACTGTGATACGGCCATGCTGTTTGGTGCCCGTGCCTCCTCTTACTACATGCAGTTAGTGGAGATACTGGCCAGCAGGGGCATTTCGGCAGCGATGTATCTGGACGACTTGATTATACTCTCCCCTGACGAGGACAAGGCATGACACAACTTCGAGGACGCCCATGCCCTCTTCTGGGAACCCGCCATGTGTCTTCCCAAGGCCCGAGACAAGGCGCAAGCCCCCAGCCAACGTGTCACCTGGCTCGGGGTAGACATAAACGCCGCCTCAATGTCTCTCTCTATCCCGGAGGCCCAGGAAATGGTCGCTCACAAAGAGACAGCTCCAATCCATACTAGGTTAAGTACTACATGTCTCAAAGTTTATACGCCCAGCCCGGGCATTTGTTAGCAAGCTGCTCGAGGCCCTACAGGCTATGAAAGGGTTCTATGTCAATATCAACTCTAAGATGCAGCAGAACCTCGATTGGGTCATGCGGTTCGCACACAGCTGGAACAGCCACGCCCTCATCCCGCGCGGGCCTCCCAGGAAATGTATCACAGTCGATGCCTGCCTCTCAGGAGTGGGGGGTACTGACGGCCGCTACTCGTATGTCCGCCAGGTGTACCGGATCGAGGACCCGGTGGAATGCATCTCGGAGCTCGAGGCACTCAACACTGTTTACGTCCTCCAGACATTCCTGAGCGACCATGACCATGGCACAAGGATCAAGGTATTCTGTGATAATCTGGGCACCGTGCAGTCGCTCACCTCCAGCCGTGCCTGCAACCCTGTCCTCGCGGAATGCGCTCGCCAAGCCTGGATGGTCCAGGCATGCCTACAAGTTGACCTCGTGTTCACACATGTCCCCAGAGTGCAGAACACCGTGCCTGACACCCTCAGCCTTGCCCACTTGTCCCCCCGGGATTACGATAAGGCATCTTTCTACATTAACAGGCATAAGTTGTATCTCATCGTACCATGCACACATGCCTCATTCGTGCCTGTTCTCCGTTTGGTATGCAGATCCGCCGCTACGCTGTCTCCAGACAAGGGCATCTGTCTGGCAGTCAGAGGCGCGTGCCCCCGTAATGGTAGCCATCAGCGCTGAGCTGTGGGGACCTACCTGGTATTCTGCAGGAGGATGGGTGCGGATCCCCAGGCCCCCACGGTCAGCTTCAGGAACGCATACCTGGAGTATGTGGCCAACCACTGCCCCTCTCCAGCGACCATGGCCAACCACCTGTCACATATCCGGGCACACCTACAGCTCACGGGCGGCGACGTGGCCCCTACGGAGGACTGTCCTCGCCAGCCTCGAGGACACACCTGTGGGGATAACCATCAGAGCGGTGCTACTAATCATCTACTACACAGCCTTGAGGCAGAGCGAGGTCGCATCGCAGTAGGCCCCCGAGTATGATCCGTCGCGCCACTTATCACGTGGAGACGTGACTGTACGAGATACTCACGTGACCGTAAGGATCAAGGTGGGCAAGAACCTCCAACGGGTGGGCGAGGAAAAGCTCATGTCTCTACAACCTGCATCGGATTTGAGGTTCTGCCCGGTCACTACGGTCAGACGCATGCTACAGGTGGTACCTACGGCTTGTCTACAAGATCCGTTTCTAATGATGCCGGACTGGGCCGTACTGACCTCACATGCACTCGCCAAAGACTGGGAGAATCATATTCAACTGGCGGGTCACCCCAGGAGGGCATTCACCCTTCACAGCCTGCGCAAGGCAGCTGCCACCCAGGCATTTCAAGCCGGAATGACTGAACTTGACATCCAGTGTTATGGTGGCTGGCGTTCAGATGCCCACAGGACTTACATCAAGTCCTCAAACTCAAGAGACGTTAATAAGACTCTTATCAACTCACTCTCCAACCCCTAATCTCCTTTTTTCTCCCTCCCACCTCTCTCTTTTACTCTGGCTTCTTGGCTATCTTATTGTATTATTATTATAATACTTCATATAATAAGTAACGATAACATTACTTATTATATCAACTGTATATCATAATTGACCACAGAGAAGGTGTACCGGGGCGGCCGGCCCTTTATGCCAGCTCGCGAAAGCTATTTCATCAATCTATGCAGTCTATGCGCTTATGTACATCTTTTTATCAAAAATACTATTGCTACCAATCAGATATATAAAATAGCAGAGTGTAAGCTTGCCAGAAAGAGCCAACTGATAACCTATTTTACAAAGGAGCTATGATGTTTGGGTGGTGAATATATAGTTTTCGGGTGGATTGAATATATTAAAATATTTGTATCATCCTAATACCTCCTAGAGAAAATGAAATCATTTGATGTCTAAAACTATGTAAAAAAAGATTTGTTATTGTTACCCCAAAATGGAATATCATGTATGATGAATTGTGTTCTTCATAAAACATATTTTGTGAGGGACATCATATTCATTTAGATTTTTCCTCCCACAGCTCACTCACCAGACAATTCGTTCATGGGGTTTGTCGTGCAGAACCATGTCAATGAGACCACTAAAAAGAGCGTACGTAGGAACCAGGGCGTGGTATATGGGAAGTCTCAGTACATGTGGCAGGTAGGTATTTATTTACGTTATTATCGCTTTTTTTTCTTTTTTTTTTTAATAAAATAGCTTTATTAACAGTAATGTCTACGTATGAGATTAGGTACATTGAACCTCCCTTTGCTGATACATCACTTTGAGGTGTCATACCTAAGCATGTGACTATCCTATTTTAACACATGTGACCGTCCACCGTTCCATTTTGTCAAGCTGTATACTCCAAAGAGTTGGTATTTTTTGTTTTTAGGATGCTGTTAGGTTATGGCCATAACCTACTGTAGTACACCAGCTTGCAGCGTCACACCCGACCACATTTTTGCTTTTTCATAGCTCATAAGTACAGATAGGAATATGATTTCTGTTTTGGACAGAATGGCCATACAATATCTTAAAGTTTTAGTATTTACTATTCTTTTAGAAAAAAGAAAATTCAGTTGGGGGAGGGGGGCGATTTCTTTAGTCACAGGTCCATTTTTAAGAATTCCTTTATGGACATATTTCTACCTGTAAAACTGGTTCAATTATAATATATTATGTTTCATTTGAAAGAGAATAAAAACAGTATGTGCTAGTAAGTGGAATTTTCTAGGTTGATTCTATATTTACCAACAAGACAAAAACGTTTTAGTATTTACTATTCTTTTAGAAAAAAGAAAATTCAGTTGGGGGAGGGGGGCGATTTCTTTAGTCACAGGTCCATTTTTAAGAACTCCTTTATGGACATATTTCTACCTGTAAAACTGGTTCAATTATAATATATTATGTTTCATTTGAAAGAGAATAAAAACAGTATGTGCTAGTAAGTGGAATTTTCTAGGTTGATTCTATATTTACCAACAAGACAAAAACGTTGTACAGTGCCCGTATGGCGGTTGCTGGCAGATCTGCTCTATTTCAATCATCTGTCGGGTTTGTGGAAGCACACACCAGACGTTTCAGCAGGCGTCAGCTCTCTCGCCAGACGTTCCAACAGACGTGTGATCTAAGTTATGAAGTCTGTTAGAAAATTCTGACACTTTCGGCAGAATTCTAGCACCAGAGCTTGCCATACACATTCATAACATCAATCCTTATCTTTATTTACCTTCATTGTGGAAGAGCGAGGTATTGTAACCAACGAATCTTGACCCAATTCTAAAAAAAAAATGTTATGAAAGTAAAAATGGGTATCGCTTTAGTCTTGGATTATTGTGAGACTGGCATACCTCCCACTGGGAATGAGGGTCCCTTTGTCTCATTGGTTTGCTACCCATGGGCACTTGAGTGTCAAGCAATGCATTCACAAGGGAAAAAGTTGCGAGCCAGAGACATTGTGCCTTGTGGAAGAGAGCATGTGTGAGACTATGTACTGGATGTGTCCTTTCATGGGAATCAGGGCCCTGTTTTTAGTCACGACAATCGTTATTGGCGACATGTTTCAGGCGTCAGTGTCCTATAGAGCCACGATCTTAGAACATATGACAAATGTTTTTGGCTTACGACACTTAGTGAGCTCAAAGGTTTGTTAGAGTCACGTGCTTAGTCACGTCACTAAGTAGACTGGTGGAAGCTAGGTGCATATCACTTAAATCCAGTCTATGAATATAGAGCTCGACAAGGTTAAGCATTCATGGCAACTGTTGTAAACACCACTTCACAGACTGTGGAAACCTGGAACAGTGGACACTATTGGGACTGAGATCAACTAGCTCAGAAAGATGACTAGTCTGAGTGTCCATTATGCCGAGTTTCCACCGTTTTGTAGAACTGCATGTATTTACCAATGATAATTGAATACGTATGCCATTTACAAAAACATATCATTGTTTATTATAACAGGGAAGAGAGAAGTACCTTAGAATAATTCGGGAGTTTGTGGATATTCAAAGCACGGTTTTCATCGGTCCTAAGGAAAAGAACAAACTCCCTACTTTTGTCAAGAACCATGGCCTCCTCAGTGGTCCAGATCTGCAGGCTCTACTTCGACAGTCTAAGGTAAGTTCTCTTTTCTGATTTGTGCATTTTCGTTTGTGAAAAGAACACAAACTTGAAACAATATTATTCATAAACATGTTAATAATATGTTCACATTTCTTTTGTTTGAAGAACAGCTGGGTTGGAACTAGTTGACACTGTCACGTGACAGTCTCACTGCACGAAACTAACCAGTTTATTCCTATATACGCCATTGCTGAAGTAAATGTATCGGCTGTAAATCCACTTGTTTTCGTAAATATACGTCTATATTTCGCGCCAGCGTATGAGGCGTACACAATACCGTTTTCCTTTAAATACGGACGCGTCTTGGCTGTATTTCACACTTGGCGTATATGAGAGGAGATATACTCTGCGCGATATATAGACGCCGGGCGTATATGTGTACTGATAGAAAATGAAAAAAGGTTCGGCCCTGCCGCCTCCCACCTGTCTGTGTTGGTACAGGTATCAAGGTGCGAAACCCTCGCGGGCCTGGGACTAGGGCTTCTCTTCGCGGCTGCTGTGATCCCGACTCGAACTCCGTCTCAGTGTGAAACCATCGCCTCTGCTGCCCCCGCAGCCACCCTCACAGCCACCCTGACAGCCACCCTGACAGCCCGGCCGACGCACTCGTGCGTGTTGGTAGAGGTTGCACCAGCACTGACCCGCCGGGGTCGGGGTCGGAGTCGGGAGTTAGGCCTTTAATGTTGAAAGACCTTTAATGTTGAAAGCCACGCCAGTGTGTTGTTTCAGCACTTGAGCGTGCATCTGAGCGTGCATCTGAGCGCGGACCTGAGCGGCCGGGTTAGGCGGTGGCCGGGCGGCCGGGGAAAAAAATGTGTAAAAAACCATAGAATGCTGGGTTTATTATATGTATTTGATGAAGAGATCATAAATAGGGTTTTAGAAAAATTTCACAATAAAAATTGATAATGTAACATTGGGTTTTTCACATACCAAAGACTTTATGAATAATGGAAAATCAAATATGCTACCAGTGGTGTTCCCAAGTGGCAGAGATCGGAACTATTCGATAGTGGCGTAAATACAACAGAATCCGGCGTATATATGAATCAGGCGTATATATGAATCAGGCGCCTACAGATAAGGTGTATACACACGGGGAATATGACGACCTTGTATACGCAAAAACATACCTATGTACGCCGGGTACATACAGTAAAACCCCGCATAAGGGGCCGCCCTCCGTTCCAGGCCAAGTCTCCCCTTAAGCGGGGTGTCTCCTTAAGCGGGGTTTTCAGCCTGCCGATGGTTATACAATAAAAAAATACCTATATAAATTAAGGAAACACTGGTTATTAGGTTAAAAGGTTTATTAACAACACATAAATAAGCAAATAAATGGAAAATAAATACTAGATAGATATAAAACTACAAAATAAAAAAAATGTATATAATATATTTACAATATTTACAGCATCTAACACAGTTTCACAGTCCCAGGAAGGAAGTCCCTGGATGTTCAGGGAGGGTTTAAGCAGGGTTTTGAAGCATTTCTGTACCGAAAAATTGTCCCTTAAAGCGAGGTGTCCCCTGAAGCGGGGTGTCCCCCTGAAGCGGGGTGTCCCCCTTAAGCGGGGTAGAAATAACCTCTTAATAGAGGGGAAAATTTCCGTTCTGAGCAAATTGCCCCCTTAAGCGGGGTGTCCCGGAAGCGGGGTTCTACTGTATGTAAAACGGTGGTTCTCGTGCAGTGTATCCCCTACCGTCCCACCCCATATTCGAGCCTGAAGAGCACCTTGCAAAACCGCATAGGGTGATCGAATTTTTCCCCGAAATTCCGCCGCCGATGTCACAAAAAAAACCTGCCCCGTCTGGACAAGGATTTGCCGGCCCATGAGTTCGTAACAATTATCCGATTAAACGCACAGTCCTTATTAACATACTACCCACATACGTAGAGTATTGTTTGTGTGGGGTTTTATTGTTTTCATTGAATATCCTTTATCGACGACACTGATTCAGACGGAGAACATATGATTTTTTACCAAGACCGTCATTAACTAGACAGTAGGATACAGTACAGTTCACATAATACAACTCTCGCAGGGACACTAAGGAATTCACAATATAGGAAAAAATACAGATGTACAGGTGCTGCAACGAAGCTATGGAATATTTACCGACTGGCATACAAAAGATAGTAGATAGGAATATTTTTAAATCTCATGTTAAAAAACACCTACTCCAGGAGGAAATAAATCGCTTACTACCCATGTAAAATGCACGAGTCAAAAGACCGTGGTATGGTTATGAATAAGATGAGTCAAAAGACCGTCCGGGATATCATGAATATGAAATTATTATTTTTATATAAACTATAATTTCGCATAACGAACTACGATCACCCGAAACACGAATCAGGAACATATATAATAAAAAGGAAATTATATGTCACATACTATGGAAACTGGTAACATTTGGTGTATTCTGTCTTGTCCTAAACTGTATTGTATTGTACTGTCCTGTATTGTGAACTGTATGAATTGTTCTGATATCTTCTTGTTGTTCTTTTTCCATGTCCGCCTAGTATTTCTATATGCTGTAGCACAGTTAATAATGAAAGTAATGATTGATATTCTATAAAGAAGTATTAAACATCAGTGAACACAGAGTCAAAAGACCTGTGAGGATATACGAAATATAGGAGTTAAAATTCGCTACTAAGCGGTAATACAAAGCTGTACATGGTTGTTGTCTTGTTGGAACGGTCCATGGAAGAACGTCCTGGAAAAGGATGAATGAACTTATTCCCAATTTACTGAATAAAAAAAAACAAAAAAAAAAACAAACGTACCGAGGCCAATTGATCCTAAACGTAGGACTGCAGCCACACGAATAAGTGGCGGTGGTATATATTGCTTAATAGATGAATATGATAGATGCAGTTATGGGCTCACCTATATGCATACCTAATAGTTATGTCCAGTGATTTTCAGTAATTTACACATACAAGACCTTCATACTCAGTCTCAACATTTTGTGGAGCTCACAGAATTGGAGGTGGGGATGAGAGGTGAGGGGTTGGAGGGCAGCACGGGCATATGCATCAAAAAGAAGAGAAAAAACACAGCACTGTTACTCTTAAGAAAGATGTAATTTCTGATGCCTATCCATATATTACCGCAACAAAGTGCCTCAAAGGCGACCAAGCTCAACTGATTTCGAAACTACCTTAAACTTTGCTCTTACTTTTATTTCCTGGGTTTCGGACCACTAAATCCCTGAAGACGGCACACCAGCCGAAACTAGTAGGGTAACCGTGATAATCAACCCCATGAGTTTAACAGTTTGTACAACCACCTACCTGAATAATGACGACAGTCGTTAGTAACGATTTTCTAAGATCGCCCAACATACGACGGTTTAGATGACAAGATTTGGCAGGTGTCTTCCAAATACGATCGTAGCGCGCCACGGGAGATCGGCGCCAGAACGGTGGTTCGGAACGATTGTCTTAGAAACAGGGATGATAGTTTCCAACTTTTACATGGAAATCCACTTTTTCATTTCCAGTTTAAGATTTTTTTCTTGTATGATACAAAGATAGTGTAAGTATAGCTTAATTCATGCCAAGAAAACAGTGGTTTGAGCGTCCCCCACAGACCATCAGCCCTTTCCTTAGCAACATTGATGTGTTTTCTATGTTGTCTCATTTTCTCTGAAGCAGTAAATTCCACATGAAAAAATATTTCCACTTTTATTACTGACCCCAACTGACATACCTATAGAAAAACCATAGTAATAGACACAGTGTTCTTTTTTTAGTATTGATAATCGGTATAGGCGATGCTTACAGATTAGGGGGGGGGGGGGGCATTACAGTAGGTTTTGCAAAAGCAACTGAGTGGTGCAGTGACCGCAGTTGTCAGCTAAAACAGGATGGTTTAGACAAATTATTTCTAACTATCGAAATGTTCATAGTCGCTATTGAGGTATCCCGTAATTCAGTCTGTTCACAAGTTCCGGTTTTCGCTGGTTACCGACTTGGCATGGGGATAGACCTTTGACCCGTAACCCAGAATTAATGCAGTTTAACGGTTTTCAGAAATCTTCAAATTGAAATTCTGATGCCAGAAATGGATATTTCAGCTATTCCTACATGGAAATCTGAAATTATATTTAGTTTCTCCAATTATAAATCAGGAAACTGTGGTTCATGCGGTCGTAGTGTGGCCTGTCTGTCGGGAGCGGAACTTTGCCTCACCCGGGGCAATAATCGGGAGTTTAGTAACCTCTGGAGGCTCTATAATGATTGTCGTGACTGAAAAACAGGGGGCTGTTTCACTAGGAGGGTAAGCTGTCATAGTGAGACCACAGTGATAGTTTGCGTTTCATGAGAAGGTGCAGTCAAGCATGAACGTGAGTCAGGTAAGGAGTGAGGCCAACAGTGAGAGAGTACGTTTCACTAGAAATTAGGTCTCACTGTACCTATCACTGTTGAGGCACTATTAGTGACAGGGTAGACCATGTCACTGTTGGGTTTAGAGCTTTGTTTATGTCAGAGTAGGGCATACTTCCCTTAGGAGTTAGGCAATGAAATTTTTACACGAGTACAATAAACATATAACCTATAATCGTACCAAATATGGAGAAAGTCCGCCGCACCGTTCTGAAGATATCGGCGTTTGAATCTTGTCATAGCAAATACTGCTCTGGTGGCCAGTGTCCCGCCGGCCTCCGGGGGGAGACAAAAAGAACAGCTGAAACCCCGCCGCACTTCGGAGGAAGTGAAAAAGAACAGCGACCAACAGAGCAGACGTTTGCAATGACAAAATTCAAACGCCGATATCGGCAGATTGCTTCATCCGATCTTCTTCATATTTGGTACGATTATAGGTTATATGTATACCTAACTCGTCTTCAAGTTTCATTGCTTAATTCCTATGGGAAGGGGTGTCATTCCACGTTATCCCGGCCCGTCGACGAATAAATTCGAATGTCAAATGCGTGTGCATAGCGAGACCTGTGCCAACAGTGAGAGTTGGTCTCACCTCAACAGTGAGACCACTGATGAAACGCGAATTTAGGCTTGACACTGTTGGTGCCACTGTTGGTGTGACTGTTGCAATCCTACCTCTCGCTTTGACCCCACTACTAGTGAAACAGCCCCCTGGATGCAAGCCCCACCATAGTATATGGGCTAACAGGTGCCTCGACCGTCCGATAAACAACCTCTCAATGTTCGTCAGATGAGGAGTATTTCCATGCTCAACCGGTCAGTTGGGTTTCCATTTAAAACACGTCAACATTACACTCTGTATGAGTAGCGTATGAGTATATGAAAGCTAGATCCTTGCGCATTGCTAAAGTCCAATGCACACCAACCTATTCGGGATTGAACGATTAGTTCCCAAATCTTATACTAGTCGGTGAACTTGTCGCAGGCAAAATGCGCTCGACCAGCGGACATCCCGGCGGGATACCAGAGAGGGGTGCTGGGAGTTAGTCCTAAGCAAATCAGTCTACACTAACCGACAGAGATAAGATGTTCTACCCCACCCGCTGCATTATGATTCTAGTCGTTGATCAAATCTGACCACTTATCTGTGCGTGGCACCCTCCAAATCTCCTCACCTTGCGATTAATAATGTTAATCATGGACCGATATCGGTATGCACCATGGGGGTGTTTCCAATGTTCCGTTGTTGTCGACTGGCTTTATCAACATGTTGATAAACTACTGGCGAGCGATTTAGTAACATTGACTGACAACTCATCAGCAACAAAAGAATATCTCAAAGAAGGTGACATTCACTAATCGTTGGCTGACCCATGCCTAGCTGTCCCACATCTCTAACTAGGGGGCCGACTCTGTTAGGATGCCTCGCCTTAGACAAAGTACTGTTCCTTTGTTGCAGATAAAGGAACATCTACTTAAAGCCAACCCAGCGCTAACCCCATCCGGGTGCCTTGTGGTCGTATGTTGTTCGCCCAACGAAAGTTCGGACAGTTGTGGCAGTTTGGGCAGGATTTTAGTGTCAAAAGACAGCGATACACATTCCACGCAAAAAAGCAGATATTTTATATATACGCCACAGCTTAAACGTGCGTATATAACATGTTTTAAAATGTTTTTTTTATACGATACTTCTATATTGCATGCCAGCGTATACGGCGTATACAATTGTGTTTTACCTTGTATACGGAAGCGTTATGGCTGTATTTGCAGCAAAGCATATATGAAAAGAAATATCCTGGTCGCAACATGTATTCGCAGGTCAGATACAAATTATTTCCCAGATATATTTGTGTACTGATAAAAAGAAAAAAAAAGTTCCCTACCCTGTCTCCCCCCGCCCTTCAGTTTCTGACCATTCATCTGTGCTGCAGTGATGTGCTGCAGTGATGGTACATCCGACTGACCGCCCTGTATCCCCAGCCGCCATCCCCACCACCATCCCATTTTTTCATATACTAGCGACTTCGTCGAGTCCGAAAAAATATAGAAAAGTGAGATAACAGGCTGCCGAAAGCAGGGTTCGAACTCCCGACGTTCACATTCATAGCCGCAGACTTTGCTGACTGCTCCACAAAGATAGATGATGTAATGGAGTCAACTACTTAGGCTATTGGTGGGTGGGGGAATCAGTGGAGTTTCGAAAGGGGTACCAGCGAAATCTTGCGATCCTCATTGGTTTCTCAGGAGAAAAGTAGATGAGAAAACTACAATAGTAAACTTTGATTTCGGAATGGCTCGAAATGAATCATAGGAGAAGAAGGTTGTCTGGGTATAGTCCTACAAAAAATAAGAAAAGGTTCGAGTTTTTCACTGCACGAGAATCTCACTCTCGTGGCTCTTCACTCTCCACCCCTAGGTCTGGTTCAATATGTCTCTATGTACGGGAGCAACTTCAAGCGGATTCGACGGAATTCTACCGTTTTAAATATAGTAGGTAACCAAGGACTCGATGTCTAATGGCAAATGAAATAAAAACAACAGTGGTGTCCCCTAGATGCAGAGATCAGAATTATTGGACATTGGTATAAGTATATCAGAATCAGGCGTATATGTGACGCTAAAATAGAACAACCTTATTTACGCCCAAGGAAAAACATATACACTTCAATTAAATATACATGTATGTAAACTGATGTTCATGCTGTGTATAGAATGTGTGGTGTATATCTATGACGCCTGTTTGGTGGATTAGCCACATTATATAAGCGTCTTGATGATTGTCATAGCGTGTTGGTATCTTTGAAATATCATGACTAGAGCGTGTGATCCACGAAGCCTCAGCTAGGGCGGACAGATGGTCATATGGTTTTCTCTTTCATCTCAGAAAGTTCTTAGATGAACGGGGAACTCGGCTTGCGCGGTAATGCGGCAAATGTCCACCAGACGTCAGCAGCAAACCCGCTGCGAGTGCATCGTCCCGCCTGTGTCGGCGACCATCATGTGGTCGTCAGCGACGCCATAATGGGGTTGTTGTTTTTTTTTGTTTTTTTTTATTCATTCCATGCATGCCAGAGCCTATCGCCTCATTCTGATGTAACCTACATGTCGGCTATTACACGATGGCGCCAGTGTGAAGAGGGTCTTATCACGATGACTTGGATGCCAATATCTATGTTCTCCTGATGTGGGTGGTGTGGCGTGTGCGACCTAATTTCACCTACCATTATGAACCCTTGGCCGGGTAAAAATGCTTTGTGTATATTACATGTTCCTCCTCTATCTGTGAATGTTATCTTATAGTACTGTCCTGTCATGTAACACTCTTCTCTTCTATAACTCTAACTCACTGTATCACTGTTTGAGTCAATGTTATGTACTTATGTTGTTACTATATATATTGACGACATGTAAAAACGCCCCATGGGTGAATGTTTACTTGAATAAAAAAAAAATTTAAAAAGGGAGGGAAGAAGGAGGGATGGAGGGAAGGAAGGAATGAGGGGAGGAGGGAGGGAGGTAGGGACATTAGCAGCGACACGCCCACCAATTAAGGGAGCAAAGGTGTGATCACTGGAGCGCGACGGCCGTGTTCGCGGCCGTCACGGGCCGTCGCACATGCCGCACCACATTAACGGTGACATAATTTGACCTGATTCCCTAGAACACGTCTGGTGTCGGCACCCGTTGCGGTTCAATGAATCCCTACTAGCGGGTGGGTCTCGCTCTGGTCAGATGTGGTACGCACCCGGCGACAGTAGTCTATTTTTATATATTGCGCACCCGTTGCGGTTCAATGAATACCTACTAGCGGGTGGGTCTCGCTCTGGCGACAGTAGTGTATTTTTATATATTGCAACAGGCTTCCACCTCTCTCCCTCCTTCCCTCCCTCCCTCCCTAGCGTATGGGTCCCGCGGGTGAGTTTGATCTGTATATTTATGTTACGTTGAGCCTCTGACTGTGTCTTGTATGCTGGTGACCTATGTGACCCGATTTCCTTGAACACGTCTGGTCTCGGCACCCGTTGCGGTTCAATGAATACCTACTAGCGGGTCAAATGTGGTCCGCACCCGGCGACAGTAGTGTATTTATATATAATGCGCACCCGTTGCGGTTCAATAAATATCTTCTAGCAGGTGGAGCCTCGCAGGTCAGATGTGGTCCGCACCCGGCGACAGTAGTCTATTTTTATATATTGCAACAGGCTTCCACTTCCCTCCCTCCCTCCCTCCCTCCCTAGCGTGTGGGTCCCGCGGGTGAGTTGATCTGTATATTTATGTTACGTTGAGCCTCTGACTATGTCTTGTATGCTGGTGACCCATGTGACCTGATTCCCTTGAACACGTCTGGTATCGGTACCCGTTGCGGTTCAATGAATACCTACTAGCGGGTGGGACTTGCTCTGGTCAGATGTGGTCCACACCCGGCGACAGTAGTGTATTTATATATATTGGAACAGGCTTCCACGGGTGCCGATACCAGACGCGTTAGATCGAATCAGGGGCCTGTTTAATAATTTTTTTTATTTCTTAAAATATGTATACATTACTTGTTGAAACCGAAATCATGGCAATGCCATGCCAACTTATAATCCTTGTGTTCATGAGTAGACATATTAGTCGTCGATATGTTAAGGTTCTTAGTTTACATTGCTCGTATAAGTCTGCGATCGCATGTTTCCTTTTATTTTCAACTCCAAGTGCAACCCGCATACATTGATTGAAGGATGCGTCTCCCTCCTTCTCTCCCTCCCTCCTTCCCTCCCTTCCTCCTTCCCTTCCTCCCTCCCTCCCTCCTTCATTCCCTCCCTCCCTCCTTCCCTCCCTCCTCCTTCCCTCCCTCCTCCTTCCCTCCCTCCCTCTTCCCTCCCTCCTTCCCTGCCTCCCTCCCTCCTTCCCTCCCTCCTTCCCTCTCTCCTTCCCTCCCTCCTTCCCTCCCTCCTTCCCTCCTTCCTTCCCTCCCTCCTCCCCTCCCTCCCTCTTTCCCTCCTACCTCCCTCCTTCCTCCCTCCTTCCTCCCTCCTTCCTCCCTCCCTCCCTCCCTCCTTCCCTCCCCCCCTCCTTCTCTCCCTTCTATTTCCCTCCTTCCTTCCCTCCCTTCTTCCTTCCCTCCTTCCTTCCCTCCCTCCTTCCTTCCCTCCCTCCTTCCCTCCTACCTCCCTCCTTCCTCCCTCCCTCACCCCTCCCTCCTTCCCTCCCCCCCTCCTTCTCTCCCTCGTTAGTTCTCAGCTGGCAGCTCAAAGGTATGTCGTTTGCTAGGCCAAATTCTACCCGCACATCTCCGACCCTTCCTCTTGTGGAGACTGGGTCAATTCAGGTCATTTAAAAGTATAAAACACTAACTTGTGAGTTATATTGTATGTCATTTATATGAGAAAATATAGAATTAAGTCAATTTTCATGGAAAATGGTTGTGGAGAGGGTGGGTCAGAGATGTTCGGGTAGGATTTGGCCTAACAAACAGCATACTTTTGAGCTGCAGGTTGAGAACTAATGATACAATCTATCCACATGATCTAAAATGTTTCATGTAGTACAGTTTCAGGCCTTTCTAATGATATATAGAACATGTATGTAGGGTATGTGGCTGTCTCAAAACAATTTGCACCGTATTTGTATTGGGCGTATGGCTGAAGGGGGCTCAGTGACCGGCATTGACAATGCACACAAACTTTGAAATGTGGAGACTGGGTCAATTCAGTTCATTTAAAAGTATGAAATTCTAACTTGGGAGCTATATTGTATGTCATTTATGTGAGAAATATAGAATTAAGTCAATTTTCATGGAAGATAGGTGTGGAGAGAAAGGGTCGGAGATGTTTCGGGTAGAATTTGGCCTATCAACCGACATACACTTGAGCTGCCGGTTGAGAACTAATGAAACAATCTATCCAAATTATCTAAACAAATTTCATGTAGTACAGTTTCAGGCCTTTCTAATGATATATAGAACATGTATGTAGAGTATGTGGTTGTCTCAAAACAATCTTTGTCTTTGCTTATAGATGATTTACATTATATCTTGGGTTATAAATATGTAGCGTTCCCTCTAGTCGCTGGAAGTGTATAACCACTTTCCGCGATCGACAGCCAACCAGAGGTTCCGAGACTTCAGTCGCTACCCTGTACTCACCATGCCAGTACAGGTGGGTTCGGCTTTACCCGCTGGAAAGGGCAGGGAGATGCAGAATCTACTACCTACCGCTTAACTATGAAGACAAAACCAGACTCCGGACTGTTTCTATATACCAAATTTTTATTACGGTATATTAGGTTACAGTGTGTTGGTGCTTCGGGGCACCAACTAGCGCGGGAAGAGATTCTGGTCTCTTCAACGTTGAAAGGTGCTACAACACAACCTTACCAACACCAACCTTACCAAAATATTCCACTCACTCTGCGAGCTTGTGGAATATTTTTATCAAAAGAAACGCGGTATGTGAGTATGTACCAGTAAGGTATATACATTTTATCTTAATATCTAAATTTTGTTCAGTGAACAATTTATCCATTTGATACACAGGATAGTAGTAGACCAGTTCACCACTGTTCTACCAAAGCACACCCCAACAAATTTCCCTCTCAGTGTCCAGTCCCTCCGACTACATTGTTGAGACGTACAAAGACGCCAAAACACATATACACAATTTCAATCACCTATCAAAGATAATCCTGTTTTCTGACAGCAAAGGACCCCCTGTTTGACATTCTCCTTTCTATACCACCCCCTGATCTCTAAATGTATGATTCTTGTCGTATTCAGCTCTTCATCGGTCTCGGATTCCCGTACGAAGGTCCTGCTCCTCTGGAGGCGATTGCACAAGGCTGTGTGTTCATAAACCCCAAATTCACACCTCCCCGAAGTAGTCGCAACAACGGGTTCTACAGGGGAAAGCCAACGAGACGTAAGGTGGGTATGTCCTACCTTTATTTGACATAACTGGTCAACTACGAGATAGGCCAGATCCCAAACATGCTTATACAGAGGCTCATTCGCTGGCTCATTCTTATTAATTTTTTGTTGTTGCTGTTGTAAGACGATTGTAAGACTGTTGTAAGGCCTTTGCTGTCTGTTGTCACCCATCATCTGCCACACCCGCCGTCGTCAGCCTAGTTGCCACCATAGCCCACCCGCCGTCGTCAGCCTAGTTGCCACCATAGCCCACCAGCCGTCGGCCGCCACCAGTTGTCGGCCTATGTAGGCCTACTTCAGCCTATGCCACTGTTGGCCTATGACGGCAACGGCCGATGGCCGTAGGCCAGCAGCCGTCATCTGTTGGCGCTGTCAGCCTATGTCGGCCTACTTCAGTGGTCAGCCTATGTCGGCCTACTTCAGTGGTCAGCCTATGTCGGCCTACTTCAGTGGTCAGCCTATGTCGGCCTACTTCAGTGGTCAGCCTATGTCGGCCTACTTCAGTGGTCAGCCTATGTCGGCCTACTTCAGTGGTCAGCCTATGTCGGCCTACTTCAGTGGTCAGCCTATGTCGGCCTACTTCAGTGGTCAGCCTATGTCGGCCTACGTCAGTGGTGGCCAACGGTGGCAGTGCCGTCAACTATGCCGCCATAGGCCGGCATTGTATGCCGACATAGGCCGCTGATAGAGGCAACCACGCCATCGCCGTCCACCGTAGCTGTCATAGTCCGCCGACGGCTTAGTCCCACCGCCATCATAGTCCTCTGCTGTGGCCCAACGTCTGCCGCGGCTGCCACCGTCAGCCTACAGTGCCGCCATAGGTCGCCGGCTGTCGGTCCATGTCGGCCTATGTCAATGGTGGCCTATGGCATCAACGACCGTCGGCCGATGGTGGGGTGGTGGCCTAAGTCGCTGGCCTACGTCTGCCTATATCACCAATGTAGGCCGTCACCCGTTGGCGCAGCAATGTAGTGATGTAGGCTGGCGTAGGCCGCCGACTCGGGCCGTCACGCTATCGCCCACCGAGGTAGGCCTCCTCGGCTGCCTTTGGCTGTTGCCGACGTAGGCCACCACCGATGCAGGCCGCCGCTGTAGGCCACCACCCCACCACCCGCTGTCGTCGTCAGCCGTCGCCTTAGTCCCACCGCCGTCTTCGGTCCCTTCTGTCTGCCGCCGTTGGCCGTTGCCCAACGTCTGCCGTGGCCGCCGCCATCTTCCTCACAGGCACGAACTACTTCAATATGTTCCGTTAACGACGGATGCTAATTTGCTACTTGTTGGCCTTGGTGACGGTTTTCTCCATGGACATCATAGTGTTTGGCCTTGATGATGCTTTTCTCCATGAGCATTGTGGCTTTTGGCATTGATAACGGTTTCCTCCATGGGCTTGATGGTTTTTGGCCGTACGACCTGACAAATAAATACCCAATAATGACTGATTTTGTGTACGAGTGGCCGTAATCTCCGAGTACTTGGCGCGTAGTAATATCCGATCGATTAGCGAGGATATTACGGCGTCAACTACGAGGAGATTATGTTCACTCATATACAAAAAACAGTCTTTAATGTATTTATTACCCACCTACAAGATTGATAACAAGAATGGACCATGTATCAACATAATTGATGACTACACATTCGATGAGGCCACATCACTGTCAAGCATGGTGGTTATATGGTGGAGACTTTAACCAGTTATATAGTTCGCCATGTTTCTGGGGAGGGGGGGGGGAGTTAATGAAAAAAGTTGAATGACAGTGATTTCTGATGGTAAATGAGATTAATATGACTGGTTATAAATGAGTAATATTGAATGACCATTTTGACATGCTAGAATCTCCGGGTAGCGAATTCCAAGTGCTCTATTATATAGGCACTTACCTAATATTTAAGACTTAGTTCTATGCACTCTATGGAAAGATCTTGCAAAACTGATTGATTTTGCTTTTTGAATGAAGTCTTTATACCAATTTAAAGCAAAGTTATGGCCATTCAAAGACCTGGAATTCAGCCTATCGTTCTGCCACAATTAACCATAGTTAAGAGTTTAATTGTGATCCAAATTTTGTGATCCACCAAGCTGGTATCAAGAGACATTTAATTATTTAAAATGCCTATTTCTCATGAACTATTGAAGCTAGAAATATGATTTAAAAAGTGGATTGGAGGGCATGACAAGGCGGATGTGACCATGCATGAGATGACCTTTTTCAAAGTCAAGGTCATTTTAAGGTCAACGGTCAATTTTAGTATATGGTATATGTGAGGATGTTGGGGCTGCTTATAAAACATAGTGGGCCCTGTCTAAATGAAATGTTAAGGCATATTCTATACCATTTTTAACCATAGAACATGTGCAAACTAGTTATTTTTATGTGCAACTTGATCTTCATACCATAAAATGCCTCTAAAGTTGGGCTTTAAATTCACTTGACTAAACCTTTATTTTTTTCTCAACCAATCATTAATAACTCATATGCATGTGATAGATCTCATCAAGCCCATTAATATGACACCCTAATTGTCTTGTTATTCCAATAAATATCTTCAGAATGGAACCTCAAAAGGTTAATCACACTATGAGCGGCAGAGCCGTGAACGGGAGTTATGTAAGTGCCTACGAGTCTATACATTTCCTATGGAGACTTAGTATTAAGTGGGTAATAAATAGTTGTTGCCTGTTAGTAGTGTGGTGGTCGCCGCCTGTCTAGCAGGTTGGATGACCCCAATCCGGAACGCTAGTTCCAGGCAGGATCCCACCCTACGCACTTACGTAGGTTGGTTCGGTTTTCGGTTAGTTTGCACAGACCTATTCACACATAACACAACAACGTCACTTAATAAACAAGGGTGTTTATTAATCACTTACTTCCCGGAAAGATCTGGAAGATCTTCCCTACAAGTACAGTACCCTAGCACATAGGTGCTAGGTAACGCTGGATAGGCCAATCCGGAGGATCAGCCTAACCACCAGGAAGGTTACAAGAACCCGCCTGCAAAGTGAGGGCCCAAGGATCCGTTCCGTAGAAGGGACGCGCGAGGACAGCCTGTCGACCTACTGTGAACGCTGAGTATATATACTAAGCGTTACGTAATCCCGGTCTCCACCGCGCCACTCTCGTGTGCGGCGTTGTCCGGAATCACTGCACAGTAAGGATCGGCATATCGCGCCACCTTCCGTGAAACAAACGAACACTGCTGGATTCCCGTCCCACTACATTACCCCTCCCAGTTTTTACTAAGGGGGGAACCAAGGCAGCCATTTTGCTGCTAAGGGACTACCCAATTAAAAATTACAACATATATCCAGCAGTTCTTGGTCTACTCTCTAGCTTCCTGGTGTTCACAAGAATTCACTGATACCAACGTATAAGTGAAAAAGGTGGAATTGTAAGATGGAGAAATTATTAAAAATATGGAAGATATGACATTTAGGAAAGAGGAAACGACATTTGAAGAATGAAGGACTAGCCTCGCTAGCACCTTGAATAAATGTGATATTCACCCATCTTGAGCCGGGGAGCGGGTTCTTGAGCGTTGGGCAGGGAAGACTCGACAGTCGCGGACCTACAGGTGGTCAGCCCGGCCTGTCGAGCACTCTGCCTCCAGCTGTTCCGGATCTTGTTGAAGTCCTCTGTTAGCTCCCGGCGAGTGAAGTGTCGTTCTCTTTCTCATTTTAAAGTATCGAGCCCAGCTGGCCCATCGGCGTAGCAGACCTACTACATTCAGCCCGATGCCGACGGGTGCTGGGCTTCCCACTGTTCTTCAAGTTGGAAGACATCCATATGTAGAGAAGGGTTAGCCTCGCTAAACACCTTCCGAGTTGAAAGTTTCCGAATACGGAAATAACGGCCAAAAAGGCAAAACAATTCTCCATCCACCTGGTAAGAGTGTGTGGTATCAGTGTTCTTTCATTTTGACTCCAGCTATACTGGCATATTTTTTTCTCGGCTCGAATCGAGTACCAATCAAGGCCCCAATTTTAAGCCGGATTCAGAACTTACGATCACCGACCCAAGGTAGAAATAGCCGGCGTAATCCATCAGATCAGGGGTTACGCCTACTATCTCACTATCGAGTCGATGAACTCAGTTCCGACACAGACCCGGTAAGTCAGATCTATACCCGAAAGGCACAATCTTCCTTACCTGGTACCACACCACAGGCCGGAGGTTTTCGTGATGGGGGCCTATTACGGGCCTGACCATCGAGAGAACCTTCAGCCGTCTGAAACCAGGGTTGTGCCTTAGGGAAGTCATTTTACTGACTTTCCCCAGCCCCAACCCAGGATCGCTTATTATTGGTTACTCCTAACTTTCCCTCTACCCCTCCCAGCGATCCTTGCGGTTCGCCGAGAAAGTGCAGAATTCTGGCTAGGAGGCCACATTCTGGAAGTAGCTAGGTCGGAAAAAAATTTTCCTCCCCGGGACTTCCCATACCCGTCTGACTTCGGATCCAGGAGAGTTGTTGGCTCTGCCGGTTCCGAGTATAGACGGCGTCTTCCCGGCTTGTTAGGCACCAGCCGAGTTGGTCATTGTCAACCCCTAAATATCCTCGTCGGAGGATATCCTGAGGTCGAGAAGGTCCGACTGGCTTGGTGCGCTAGCCGTCGGTGGAACCGACGTTGCCAGGGCGGTCCTCTCTGGTCGCAGTGGACTCAGCGCAGACGTAGGCTGCAACTGAGACATCAACTGCTGTAGAGAGGTTGGTCCGGTATCTAAAAAGATTCCAGACTCCAATGGGATGATGTTGGCATTCACCCTCAGTGCCCCACTTGGTTCCTTGGGCTGATCTACCGGCTTAGCCCTGGAAGGCTTTGCTGATTTTTCAGCCCGTGTCACGGCGGGAGGCCTCCTCGGCTGTAGGACTTCAGTCTGATCCTGTGGGGTCTGACCGGGTCCTGACAGCGGAGTATCTACACTGACATCCATGGGCTGAGCCGCTATGGATGTAGTGTCCTGGTGGGAAGTTTCTTCCACGGGTGACCATCCCAACATGCCAGCGAGTTGCTGACGTGTCGAGTTTGATTCTTCCGTGGTGAACTGAAGAAATCTTCCCCGGCTCCTTTGACGGGCCAACCACGCTTCCTCAAGGGCTTGCGGGTCGTCACCGATGTCATAGAGCGACATACCCAAGTGCCGAAGACAACGTTCATCTTGGCGATGGGTCTGGGCTTCCGCCCGGGCAAACCTCGACTGGGCCGTGGTTTTCGCAATACGCGCGTCCTCTAAGTCCAACACGTATTGTTTAGCCAGGCCTTTCGTGGCTTCTCTTACCTCGAATCGGGCTAGGTTCACTAGCTCCTTAACGAGGCCTTCATGGAGAGACTGCGCGCCCGTTCGGACACGGCCCTCCAAGGTGCCACCTATATGCGACTCTAGCTGATCCGCCCGTTGGACTATTCAACCGACATCACACAGGGAGAGGAAGTCACCTTCGACGCAACGGGTGGTTGTGTCGTTGGTTTCTTCTTTACCTCAACAACCGGGTTGGCTGGTGGAGGGAGTGCCGGAAAGGCCTCTTCTTCCTCAACTTTCCCGGGTGCTTGGGTAACACCTCTGTTGAGCGGGGAAACTCCCGAGAGACTTGAGCTAGGACGAGTCCCAGCTGGTTTTTCTACGGGTCCGCAGGCTTTTGAAGCCATTGGAACGTTTCCTTCACTCAGGTCTGAGAGGACTTTCAATCCTCCAGACAACTTTGGCCCTACCTGGTAAGCAGCTTCCACCACGTCAGCGATGGTGTGCTTACCCGGAGCCAATTTCTTCCTGGGCTTCCGACTGGATCGCTCAGAAGTGTCAGTCTCGCTGGACGAAGATGATGACAGCTTCTTGACCCGTCGTTTAGCCTTCGAGGACTTTTGAGACGGTTCCTGGCTAAGGGACCGTTTCTTCCTCGACTCTTTTGACATTTGTCGATGTTTTGAAGCGGATAGCATCAGACTCCCAAACCAGCCAGGATTCTTCTTCCATCCGATCTTAAACAGTCGACCGTCTGTCACACAAGTCTCGGGTTCCGGTTTGCCTCTCTGAGTCTCGGAACCTAAGTCAACGAATCTCTGCCACAGATTCATGACCCGTTCCCGAGCAGCAGCACCAGCAGTCCGGTGTTCCCGGGCAATGTGTCTGAATAGACACGATCGCCTGGAACTGGCACACCCAGCCTGACAAGAACCACCCTTCTTGCCAAGGCACTGTAGCCATGGTCGTTCGGCTAAGTGTACCTCTACGAGGTGCCTAGTGTAACGACCTTCAGTTGCGTAGGTCGGTGACAATTTCTTGTCCCTCCCATGTCAACTCAAGAAGACACAATGATTGCCGTTCCCAAACTTGTGCCATGCGTACGCGATCCGGTCTTTGACCTGATCCTCGTACTTCAGCCGGCTAACTCCGGAAACTCCTTTCACCCGGTCTATGTACCAGGCGTTGGGAGAACCCTCGTCAACTAGCCACTCCTCATCATCTGAGGTTCCATCTAAACCGACACCATCGGGGATGTAATGTCGGTTCCCATGACGGAGATCTTCTAGGCAAGTGTAAGTCTTGCCCAGCAAAGAGGCGGGTATCTGTCTAGCTACCGTTCTTTTCCCAGCCCGCTTTACGCCAGGTTGGAAATCACCGTCATCATTGTCGGGGTTGGATGGGACTAGGGGTTTAGCCTTGTCCATCTCCGTTCCCCAACACTTGACCTCTCCGCCACCCGTGGCACCTGTTGAGGTACTCGGTGTAGCGTCAGCCGCACCAGGTCCAGCCTGCGCCGCGGGTTTGTCCGAGCCTTTCGACTCAGCCCCCTTCGACTCCTCACGCTTCCCGGTTTGAGGTTTCCCTTTCTCCGAGTCACGCGATTCCGGCTGACCTCCTGTCCTTTCTAGCTCCGCCTCAGCCCGTTTCCGGGCTGCACGACGGAGTCGCTTCCGGTTCTGTTTCGAAAGCTGCGGCTCAGTCTTGTCAGCTTCCCGAGGTTTTGACACCTCAGTCTTACTGACAGACTTCCCCGGTGCGGGTTTAGCCGGTGTTGACACCGGTTTCTCACCTTTGCTGGACGACCCTTTTACAGAGTCGTCCCCAACTGACGAATCAGTCTCCATAGCCGTCTCTGTCCCAGCCTCAGACTTTCCGGATTTTGCTACCGGACCCGGGGCCAAAAAAGTCCCGGCTTCCGCCAGCTCCACTCCAGGTGGAGTCCAATTTTGGTACATTGACTGTACTATGGCACGCGTTTTGGGATCTGGGATCCCAGCTAACATTTGTTCCAGGCTCTGGGTTGAAACCTCATGCCTGGAACCCATCTCTTCGGAGGACTTCCTCGGAGAGTGACGACGCGGGCGGGCTCGGCCTCGCCTCGGTGATCACGCTCCGATTCGGAACCTTCGGCCATAAACACATCCGAGTCAGAGGCCTCAGTTTTCACTGAGCTCGTCTTCGGACGGGCACCAGAAGAGCCCTTAGCGGCCGGGGCCGCCTCAGACTTCTTCCCGGTGTGACTTTTTCCCTTTCCGGGTCGTTCATCTCGGGTTTCCCCAAGAAGAACAGAGTCCGCAGACTCGTACCCTTCCAGGTCAAAATCACCATCATCTGACCCGATGAGCAAAGCATCATCGTCCAGATCTGACCCCCTGCTCAGCCGAAGCTGAGGATCCGGGCAGGGGTGAGGGGAGCTCGCGCTCACCCTCCGTAGACGGGGCACGGTCAGCCATGCTGCTACCGCCCGACTCCTGTGGTGCTAGGCACCACTCCGATCACAGAGTGAAGACTACTGAAAAAACAGGGTCTTATATACTCCTAAGTGACCTAGATTCACTGTCGCGAACCAATCAACCGTGTCGAGACTGGCTCATCTTGAGCGTCTCAACACCGCATGCGTGAAGAAGCCAAAGGTCAGCGTTACGCTTGACTTGATTCGTTCACGCCTTCAATCACCCAGCACAGGTTCCGGAACCCGGGGAAACCCCTTTTCGAGTTCCACCCCGAGTTCTCTGTAGTGTGGCAATTCTGCAGCCTCTAGAGGGTCCTCGACGGGGTCGCTTAGAGCAACGTCTGGGCTGCGGCACATAACGACTGATTTTAAGGTAACTATTTGATCAACATTCATGTATAATCGACATGTCACTGACTACCAACGATCTACATTTCGTATCATTGCTTCTCGTTGTGTTTTCGACAACCCTGGCACCACTACTCTTTGTAGCTAACCACAGCCTTCGATTTTAGTCGAGAGCTGCGGCGGGGTTTTGAGTCTATTTTAGACTCCATTCTACATCTCGAACCATGTTTATTATACACGGCTCGATTTGTAGCAAATTTAGACTTTTCCGTGTCAGGTTTTTCTTCTACCCACACTTCCCTTTTTAGGTTAGCGTAAGTAGGAATCACCTTCCGCGGACGTCCCGGTTTTCGCCGTGTAGGCGAGCACCCACTCGGAACCCCGGTAACCTTTGACCGGGACTTCCCTATCGGGGTCTGCCTCCGCTGTGTTGACGGGGGTTTGACACCCAGCTTCCCGGCTCTTTGAACCCGGGACCTCCCTGGTTTCCCAGTAGGACCCGTGTTCAGTGACACATCTCGCTTTGTAGCAGGGTGTGAAACTTCAAAGTCGGAACATTCACGCTTTCCTTCCCATAGTCGTAAACGAGCTACATGGGATTTATAACGCCTTCTTGACCATTCGTCTTCTATCACTACTGTCATTTCTGACAATAATTGAACAATTCTGAATGGTCCGTCCCAGTTAGGAGCGAGTTTTACATTTACCAACGGAGTGTGGTATCGTACAACCCGGTCTCCCACTCGGAACTTACGTGGTTTAAGATTGACGTCATGTCCAGTCTTTTGCCACTCTGCTGCTTTCGTCAGATTCCGTCTCGCAAGGTAATATCCCTCTGCAAAACGTTCTCTGAGTTTTTCGACAAATCCTATGGGACAAGGATCATCCGTAGACATTCCAGGAACCCCAAAGACTATGTCCGCGGGCATTACTATTTCCTCGCCAAAGACGAGTAAATTAGGTGAACACCCCGTGCTTGAATGAATGGTCCCATTATATGCGTGAGCTATAAATGGTGCTAATTCATCCCAATTCTTCCGATTTTCATCTACCAGGGTCCGAAGACACTGGATCAATGTCCGGTTGAATCTCTCTACCATACCATCTGATTGGGGACGATATGGATGTGGCAGCTTTGTGATTTTTCATGGGATAGATCTGCACATATTTTTTGTAATAATCCATCACCACCATCATACAGGTATTTCCTTCCTCTGACTGGTCGATACCAGATATGATATCTAGAGCGATTCTGGCAAACCTGACACCAAACAGTTCCTGTTGTAACGGCATCTTTCCGAGTCCTACCCCGGGTTTGACTTTGCTACATATGGAACATCCAGATATCCATCTTCGAATATCTGCACCCATTCCAGGCCAGTAGTAACGACGCCTTATTCTGGCTACCGTTCTTTTCCGTCCTAGATGAGCTGCACTCCTATGTTCATGACATAGGGTCATTAGTCCGGATCGTAATTCTCGAGGGACCACTAGTTGTAGAGCACGTTTAAGTGGTTGCAATGTGGTTCTCCATCGATATAATACTCCATCACGGACCTCTAGCTCTTTCCATTGACCACATAGATTCCGAAATTCTCGGTTTTCAGGCGAGATCTCGGGTCCTGTAGGCCTATGGAGTCCATTAGCTATCAGTTTAGTTAACCAGAACAAATCTGGGTCAGCCTGTTGACTTTCCTTAATCTGTTCTAGTGTCCACTGATAGTTTAATGGCGGCTTCACTTTCTGGGAACGTAGAGTAGCTATGACTGCTCTATGCTCGCCACAATCCCGGCAATCTGGTCGTCCACATTTCCGCACTGGTCTCCTTGAGAGACAATCCGCATTAATGTGTGACTTTCCAGCCCGGTGTTCAATCTGGCAGTTAGTCAACCCGAATTCGGAGAGAGCTGCCAGCCATCTTCCAATCATTCCCTCGGCATCTTTAAAGTTAAAGAGCCATTTGAGAGAAGAATGGTCAGTACGTAGGATGAAATCTCCACCTGCTAAGAAGTGTCAATATTTTCTTACATACACCACAACCGCTAAGAGTTCCCTCTTAGTAGTACAGTAGTTCCGCTGACTTTTACTTAAGCTGTTGCTGGCAAAAGCTATTGGAACTTCTATACCATCTTGTATCTGAGACAAAGCCGCTCCAATACTCTCATTACTAGCGTCAGTGTCGAGAATGAACCGACCCTGGGCTAGAGGGTATTTCAATACGGGGGTCTCCGTAAACTTTCTTTTTAGTCCCAGAAAAGCATGTTCAGCTTCCGGAGTCCATTGGATCTCTTTTTGCTTCCCTGGCTTATCTAGTACTACATACTGTTGCATAGGGTGTGCAATTTCAGAAAAACCCGGGATAAAGTCGCGGTAATACGAACAAAATCCTAGGAAAGACCTTATGTCTTTTATATTCTGGGGGCGTGGCCAATTAGCCACTACCTCCAACTTAGAAGGATCTGCCCGGATTCCATTTCCGGAAACTATCCGTCCTAAGTATTCCACAGATTTGCAAAACAGCTTACATTTTTGAGGTTTGAGTTTCAACCCATAAGATTGAATACGCTCAAATACCTCTCTCAGGTTTTCTAAACATTCAACATAATTCTTTCCGAAGATGATTATGTCGTCTAGATAAACCAAACACTTTTTCCACTGTAGACCCCGCAACATCTGCTCCATCATGGATTCGAAAGTTGCAGGAGCGTTACAGAGGCCAAATGGCATTACTGTGAACTCGTAAAGCTCTTGATGACTGGTGAACGCCGTTTTAGACTGATCGCCACTGTTCATCTTTACCTGCCAATATCCAGACTGGAGATCCAGAGTACAAAACCACTGGTTCCCTCCCAGAGAGTCGAGACTCTCATCGATCCGGGGTATTGGGTAGGCATTCTTCCGGGTGATACCATTCAATTTTCTGTAATCAATACAGAATCGGCAAGTACCATCCTTTTTAGTAACCATTACCACTGGGCTAGCCCAAGGACTTGCACTGGGGATGATTACTTTCTGGTCCATCATTTTCCCTACTTCCTCTTCTAAAGCTTCCCGTTTTACCGGAGGTAGCCGTCGATAAGGAAGGCGGAAAGGTTGATGACCTTCAGTGTCAATCGTGTGTTCTACTCGATCCGTTCTCCCCAAGGGATCTCCAGGTCGAGTAAAGATTGACTCCATCTTTTTCAAAAGAATCCTTAGTTCATGTCGTTCCCCACTGTTTAGTGTGTCTGTCGTCTGAACTAAAGTTTCCAGAGTTTCGTGCAATGGACTCGGAACTGGAAGGGATCCCGTTCCTGTATCGATAGCACTAACCCACACTTCCTCATAATCGACTCCTATCAAGTCCGACCTTTCCAGTTTAGATTGTCCATCTTCCCTGGTTATTTCGGAAACAGGAATAGGTGTGATTCCCTGTGGACTGGAGTCCACTAGGCCATCCACATGAGCTAGAGTTACCCAGCCCAATGTATCACCCTTCCTTAATTTAATCAACCCGGAGGTATGATTACTTATAGGAATTGATCCTTCTCTGGCACTTCCGATCAGGGTATCCCAGGCCTGTATTCCTTTTTTAGAAAACAGTTCTGGGTCTGGCTCGAAAAGTGCATCTCCACGTGGTAAGTCGCCTTCCCCAGCTATCAGGACATTAACCATCTGCTGCGGGGGGATGCCCACATCTTGTCGGACAGAAATCAATGAAGAGATCCGTCGACAACTACATTCCACCTCCATTAACTCAGGAAATTTGAGTCGGAGAGTGCCATCGGGTAGATCTACAGAGCCTCCATAGAGGGTGAGAAAATATACGCCTAATATTCCACTTTCTTCGATATCACTGAGTATGGGACCCCATACGAATTCAGTGTTACCTATTGAGACTGGAATAATAACACTACCATAGCACCTCATATGAGTACCATTAGCAGCTTTTGCCGAGGCTCCAGGAACATGACATTCCTGCGCAAATCCAAGAGACTGATAGAGTCGACTAGCACCAGTATCCAACAATAGATCCACCTTTCTTCCTTGAATTCTAGCCGGCACATACCAACGTCGTCCTCCCAAAGGGGACGGTTGTCTTATAAACCGTGAGATTCCATCCAAGGTTCCAAGATCCCATCTGCGTTGACAAAGCCATTGCAGACAAGGATGCCCGGGTGAAAGATACTTACTACAGATCGTTGCGACCGTATTTTGTATCTTCCCCTTTTCTGGTAAGTTGGAAATATTTTCCTCCTTATACATCTCACAGGTTTGTGTCTCCTGGCACTTTCCTTCCCGGACCGCAGTGTTGCCACTCGCTACAGTCCTCCTTTGTTTTCCGGTTCACTCTGAGAGGCAACCATCAACGCAGGCAGACTACGAGATGTTTCCACCGTAGTAACGTTCCGGGTTTCTGGACAATCTGGAGAGATATGTCCCATTTTGTTGCACCGCCAACAACGTCGGACATCCAGCTGGTTTTTCTCCACCCGATTCAGTCTTTCATTGATTTTGGTCAACAACTTCATAACCTCTGAGGAATTTCCTTCAGGATCAGTGGTTATTGGTTTTGCCTCTGCCACAGAAGGTACATCGCTGTTCCTTCCAAAGCTAGGGGTTCGACCTCTTCCACGTCCCCGTCTATTGAAGCCTCCTCTTCCGAGTACCATCGAGCGGACATTAGAGAGTATATCCTCTATTTCCGCTTCCTGACACTCGTAGGTATCTTCCTCTACTTGTGACCAAGTAGAACCCACTATGTTAACCCGAGAAGTTTTCCCTGGATTAGCATATTTTCCGAATAGTATACACCATTGTTCATAGGCATCTACTATTCGCAATACCTGCATGAAGTTCATACCGGGCTCCCATTTAGAGATGACTTCCGCTCTCACGTCATTATCTCGAAGTCCTTTTACAAACTGAGTTTGTAGATCTTCATGCAGCGCAGGAGAATCTAATCCCGTCCCTGGGTAAACCTCTAACAACATTTGTTGCAAAGCTAGCCCATAGGCGCGAGTTGTCTCCTCTTTACCCTGGATCCTCTTTAAAAAAGTGGAACGGGGGTTCAGCGTTACCAACTGACCACAGTAGTATGAGGCTACCTCCACTAACTCATCCCATTCCGTACCACCGGAACGGCGAAAAGCGCGAAGTGCAGCTTCCCCGGGTCCATCTCGCAACGCTCTTTTGAGGTATGGCAATGCATCAACTTTATTCCAGCCATTACATTGTATGTCCTCACAAAATCCCGCGAACCAGTGTTCCCACTCCATTCCTTTCCCGTAAGGTTTTGGAATGACAGCGTTTTTTCTGGCTGCGTTTTCTGGGCGCATCATCGGAACCTTGTCAGCTCTCGCCATTGACAAGTCAAAGATCTGATCCTGTTCCCGGACTTGGTTGAACGAGTTGAACCCTAGCTCAGCTATAGCTTTACTAGTGCGTTCGGAACTCGGAGAACCCATTCTTGACTCAGAGGGTAGCCGGAAGCTAACCAAAGGAGTCTTTACACCCTTTGTTCCAGATATGAATCTGTTAGGGGTCTTCTCTGGATCATCTACTCTCCCTGGTGGGGAATATAGATGGTCTCTCACATTACTCCAGCCAGCTTGGGACATAGGCATCTGTTGGGATGAGTCTGTCTCTGCTAGTCGAACTTGGTCCTTCATGTATTGTACATGTTGGTCCAAACGCTCGATTTTTTCTAGAGTCTCAATCTCGCGAACCGAGAGTTCTTCCAAGTTATGGTGCCTTTGGGCTACCTTCTCGGCGATCTCACGGTTTCGAGCTTCTAGTTCCCGACACATGTCTCTGGCTTCCCTTTCCCTATCAAACTCGGCTAAGAGTTCGGGTCCAAGGAAACCTACAGGAACTTCCTCGGAAGATACCCTTAAGGTATTTTCCAACCTATTCCGGGGAGTACTAGACTCTCCGGGACTATCTGTCTGAGACCCAATTTTACTGAGTCCCTTCAGATCCCTTGCTGGGCCATGTCGGCTGTCGGCCGCCGGACTGAAACTCTTCAGGACCGTCAAACTCAGATTCTGAGCGGCGGTTCTCTTCCGAGATTTCTCCTTGCCAGACTTCTGGGTTTCACCCCCTCCCTCTGGTTTTGGAGACTTGTCATCATTCCGGGCCGGAAGAGTTTGTTGAGAAGTTACCTCCCCATCTTCACTCTCCTGTTCAGCCTTAGATCTGGTTTTTATTCCAGATCCGTGCATTTACCGAGAATCCCGGGTTGTGCAAGCAACCTGGGATCCTGGTCACGGCACCAGTGTGGTGGTCGCCGCCTGTCTAGCAGGTTGTATGACCCCAATCCGGAACGCTAGTTCCAGGCAGGATCCCACCCTACGCACTTACGTAGGTTGGTTCGGTTTTCGGTTAGTTTGCACAGACCTATTCACACATAACACAACAACGTCACTTAATAAACAAGGGTGTTTATTAATCACTTACTTCCCGGAAAGATCTGGAAGATCTTCCCTACAAGTACAGTACCCTAGCACATAGGTGCTAGGTAACGCTGGATAGGCCAATCCGGAGGATCAGCCTAACCACCAGGAAGGTTACAAGAACCCGCCTGCAAAGTGAGGGCCCAAGGATCCGTTCCGTAGAAGGGACGCGCGAGGACAGCCTGTCGACCTACTGTGAACGCTGAGTATATATACTAAGCGTTACGTAATCCCGGTCTCCACCGCGCCACTCTCGTGTGCGGCGTTGTCCGGAATCACTGCACAGTAAGGATCGGCATATCGCGCCACCTTCCGTGAAACAAACGAACACTGCTGGATTCCCGTCCCACTACAGTAGGATTTTGCGTCTAGAAGTTCGACCTGTTATCCGTCTCATAGACGCCTTATCTAGTGGCGTATATACATGTCCATAGTGCAGCCTCATATACGTCATATATACGCCTGATTCCGTTGTATATGGGTCAGATTTTCCCAAAATGTACAATTCAGACTTTTGGGGCAAAACAAACAAAATTTTTTAAAATTTCAAGTAATCAATTAAAAAACCTTTATTTCTTTTAGAGCAACATCTCAGCTGTTTGTGGATACCAATTATACTGACTTTCTCCAAGCAGTTCAGTTTTTACACTTGTTACAGTAAAAGTTGATTTTTCTTATGGAACGTCCGAAATATTTTCAACATGCTATGAGTTGAAATACTGTCTAGTGATTCCTATTAGGAGTACAAAGACAAGATTCACAAAATAATGGATTTTATACTGAACCTGTGCTGTACCAAATTTCACTAAGCTCCTATGGATATTACCATGTCTATCTCCAAAACTTGCACCCGTGACCAGTTTCCTATGTCCACACAGAACCACATGTATCACAGTAAATATTACATTCAGAGGCACCAAAACTGCTACATTTGTAGCAAACATGTACATGTACACTTCAGAAGTGTATTCAACCTTCAAGAGATACTTATTTTAAAATCAGGGAGCCTGTTGTGTGGTGGTAGGCGGAAATACCACGTAAAAAAAGTTGAAATTTCAAAAGAGCAAAGGACTAGGTTAAATTGCTCAGAACCACCAGCGAAACCCACCAACACACTCCCCAACGTCTCTACTATATGAAACAAATGGTTTTAGATAGCTAAGAACCTATTTCCTACACCACCCGGGTGAGAACCTGAAACCTTACATAAGTTTTGGACGTTCCTCCAAAACTTTCCTCTACACATTACCCAGTGCCTGTGAAAGGCAGAGTGGCCTGGAGAGGCAAAGAACTTGTTTCCCAACAAGGAAATATCCACATGTACCTCTGTACATAGGTTCCTAGTCCTAAGAAATATAACATTTAATGGAAAAAAGGTGGCATCTTTAGAATAATCAATTTGAAAATCACAAATCAATACTTTCCACAGTAAGAAACAAGTGAAAAATGCAAAGGATAAATTGAAAAATGTACCAGAACATGTGAAAATATGTATTATGAATTATTTAGAATTTTCTACCACCTTTATAAGCAATTTAATAACTCTATTGGCCCAGTCTCCACAAGGTTAAGCATGTTTTGGACGTTCCGCCCTGCACAATTTCGGCCGTTCCAGCACACTTTTTTCCACTCTATACTTACAAAGCAGGAGAGAAATTGCTAAAACCACATTCCATAAGTACAAGAAATTAGGTAAAAGTTGAAAAAACACTTTGGATGTGACTTATTTGTGCTGGTGAGAGTTCAAAATGGGCCCTCCGTCCTTTCCCAGTATAGACCGGCTTGGGTACTCTACACAAGATGTCTGCAAGGGGCATATCAAGAATGTCTGGTGTAGCAGGCCACTTGAAATTGTTCCGACATCTTTCGTCACAACCAGGCTGAAGGAAAGAGACTTCAGCGCTGTCGGCATCACTGTTGAGGACTTCCCCGATGTACCACTTGCCATCATAGACAGCAGCAAGCCATGACCCTGTAGCTGGTGAGACGACACTGCTGGCTGGCAAGCTCTCTGTTGGTGAAGCGGGCTGATCAAGTTGAAAGAGGATGTGACGAGTCCACCCTTCACAGCCACCCAGGAAGGCAGCAGAAGAGTAACAACATGGAAGATAGCAAGAAGTCTCCCGAAGAGCAATGGAGTGTCCAGGAACACAGCACATCACGGAATGGGCCTTCATTGTACCAGGTACCGGCCGGGCAGTGATGAGGAGAGATAGTTCTTCTCGGGCCTGACGAATGTCCTCCACAGGAACATGAAAATACCGGACAAGACTGGGGACACGGTTACCAGCACAGGCAAAGTCAGCAGCATTGTGGATGAAGATGCGGGGTTTCACAGTCGAGTCGGCCATGCGTTTAGCTGCAGCACCAATCCCGTCACAGGCTCCCTTCCCATGGCCTGCTTCAAAGTATAATGACTGATATGAGGCCAAGCTGTGGACGAAAAATTTTATTTTTCACGTTGAAAAAGACAAATATGTAGTATACATGGTATACGGTATACGAAGGTATACGGAAAATTTGTCAAACAGTATAATTCATAAAAGGTAACACCCAAAACATGTGGGGTGGGTGGGAGGTAAACAAACGTGTTGAGTCTTTGACAAAGTTGATAAGACTGTCACGTGATATACACGTCACGACAGTGAGAGTTCATAAAAACGTCCGGTAGATGTCTCTTGCGGCATTGCCGCGCTTAATCAGACAGCTGCCTCAAGCCATTATATCTCACACGTTCGTACCAATGACTGATACGAGGCCAAGCTGTGGACGAAAAATTTTATTTTTCACGTTGAAAAAGACAAATATGTAGTATACATGGTATACGGTATACGAAGGTATACGGAAAATTTGTCAAACAGTATAATTCATAAAAGGGCATACGTCGAAGACGGAATTTACTGTAAGTAGACGGCCAAAGAAGCCTGCGAAGCCCAAGTGCCGAGCTTCTGGACGTCGTGGAGAGGCCTACCTGACTGGACGAGGTGTTGGGCCCCACCCCTGCGGAACGAGTGAGGCGTGACGAGGTAGGCCTCGTGATGACCGGCACGTGACAGAAGGAGTCTGACTGTTGAAGTGAAATGAGGAGACGTGAGGGCCACTCCTGGTCTAAGTAAAAACAAGGGGTCTAGGCTCTGGCCAGGTGCCGCGCCTCTATAAGACACCCAAGTCTTAGCAGGACACATGTCCGGAAAATGTGACGACTCCACATGTAGTACGACAGGTGGTGTCCCTGAAGAAATAGTCTTGGATGAACGAACGGTGAGGAGAAGACAACCATCAACAACTTGGACGTCCCCCAGCAAGGGGACCGATGCATCTTAGAGGTATCCGGGAAGAGGTTCGAAGCCCTCAATAGGGAGTGAAAGGCCAACAAGGCCGCAGCCTTGACAACAAGACCGCACGACAAATGCCCAGATAAACGGCAAATATCCTCCAGCATACTCCAGGATATCGGCAGTGCCTGTCGAGCAACGTGACTGGACGTTACTAAGACACCCCGGAGAACAGACGCCACTTGCGTGGAAGAGAACGCAGAAACGTCCCCTCCACGGTGAGTAATCCAGTACTTAGCGCCAGAGATGTAATTCCTAATGGCCGTGGGCGAGGCGAGGATGTCGGCTAAATGTTGCACGTAAAGACATGCCTGGAGGATCGACGGGTGTAGAACAGACGACTTGTTCCTGACTGCGAAACGTAGGTATTTGACGGCTTGCATTGACCTGTTCCGGCACATGGAGACAGCCGAGGCCGATAACATCCGAGCGTGGAGCCCGGGGTCGGCACCTGGAATCAACGAAAATCGTTTAAGATTTCTTGAACACAAGGGCAGACGATTTCTACAGGCGCTTCAGCATTTTCAACCGTCAGAACAACGTCTGGCACGACTTCGTAATCGCCCAAAGCGGCCCCCAACCATATCCTACGGGCACAAGCAGCGATAAACGGGTCGCGAATTAAGAGGAGAGGTGAAGAGGAGCGAACACGGCAGTGTGGGAAGCCGTTACCCGTACCGTGGCACCTGCGGGAACGTTCCCAAGACCGTGTGTACACGCCACGACCAAGGCAAAAGCCGCGAGTTTGTAAAAACCCATGCCGGGGTCAATAGCTGGAACGCACCACGCCCACTCCAAGTCGACGTCCCATTTCTTGACCTGACCTCGATTGCTGGACACGCCGACGTGTAGCGTCACGAAAAGCGACATTGTCTGGACAAAGTGGTGCCCGTTCGATGAAGCTGCGTAGAACCTGAACCAACGTAACTCCGCTCGAGCTCCATCACCAAGAGTCACAACGGGAGCCGCACGAGCCGCCCGTAGAGCCGCGAAAAGACGTGCCATAAACTTTTTCGCGTGCCGTAAGCAACTGGCCACGTGAATTAACCGACCCAGCAGAGACTGCATGTGGTGGAGGGAAATCCATTTGCGGTCGAGACAATTGGTGCACTCTCCCAGCACAGCTTCGAGTTTGTCCTGTGGAATTGTGACGACCATGTCACGTGTATTCAACGTGAACTCCAGCCACGTGATGACTTGCGTAGGAGGCTCGCATTTTTCTTCCGCTAACTGTAGGCCTAACGTGTCGGCTAGGTCGATGAAAGTCCGGTAGGCTCGATAGGCCTCGTCTTCCCGTGCCGCCGCTCCGGCAAAGTCGTCCAAGTAGGCAAGTACTCGAAACCCGGCCTGGGCCATGATATAAACGACAGCGTTAGATGTCCTCTGACACGCGACGGAGGACGACCTACACCCGAAAGGGGGACACCTCTCCACGTAATAGGCCCCTTCCACGTGAAAACACAGAAAAGGGGCGTCGCCCGGATTGATCCTCAACTGTCTATAGGCCCTGCTGAGATCAGCCTTCCAAACGTATGAGTGTCGGCCTAATGTCTCGATGAGTCCAGTCAAGTTGCCTATCGTAGGCAGTGTGTAGGCACAACCTTGTCCCAAATACAGGCCTACCGGTATCCCGTCATTAACTGCCTTGCCCTCGGGGAAAGATAAGTCGAGGATGACTCTCCTGTCCCTAGAATCCCGCTTGGGACGTGTCAAAAGTGGGGACACCTGAGTATTAATGCCAAACCGTAAAGCCTCGAAAGGTCCCAGTAGTCCGCCTAAGCGGATTTCTTTGTCAACAAAATGCTGTAAATCCGAAACACAGGCCCGAGCCGAGGCGTGGTTGACATATGTAGGGAGCGGCCATTGCTCCCGGGTATAGCCAATCGGCCACCCAAAATCGAGAAGATCACACAATTGTACATCATGAAAATCGGCTAAACGAGCTCTCCACTCGTCCACGTGGAGAGCTGAGGAGACAACAACACGAGCCCCCTCAAAATTGTAAGCCTCGACGTTGGTGATAATAGAATAATCCGCAGTAAACTTTGGGTACCTGTCCCTGAATTCCTCAGAAGGCTGAGGGCGCCAAAAAGCGCTAACCGCTCCCGCCACGCGGGATGGCACGTGATTGGACGAGGAGTTGTCCACCTCCCCGCCCATGTCGCCGCAAGCGCTCTCCGAGTCGCAGTCCGTGCGTGCTGGCTGGGAGCGCGCGGACATCTCCAACTTAGTCGTGGGCGGCAGGCGGACCTGCCCTACCCCCAAAGGGCCGGTATTGCTCCTAGCCGCTGCCGCAGACTCGTGCTTCACTTTGATGCGGCAATCCTTGGCCGTGTGGGGGTGGTGCAAGCTCAGAATATCATAGCAATACTCGCACACGTGATCCACCGTTCCTGCCGCTGCGACGTGCGGCGCTTGGAGAGTGCAGCCCTTCTCCGTGTTATAAGCTGGGCAAGGGGCGTGGCTCCCGCCCGCTGGACGCGCCTTGCTCTTAGCCTTTCCCGCTTGGCTCAGTAAATCCTCCTTGCCGAGCCTGCTGCCCTCGGCCCGTGATATTGCCGTCCGGAGGTGCTGGATATCGCTCACAGAGTTCCAGCCTTGGATGAATCGTCCTTCTGTTAATCGCGAGAATATCTCCTCGCTCCAGCGGCGGACTTGCCGGAAATCATAATCTATGGAACCCTCGACTACCTCCCTGAGGTGTGTCATCAGTGGTCTGCGGCAACTGGCAGGAGTCTTGGGGTCGTCAGACATGCGTAAGATGCCCCACAGATATTCTTGTATATTAAGAGCTCCTAAGCCCGCTCGCTCTCTCTTAGCTCCTCGGAAAACGTAGTGAGCCGGGTGGGTGGGCTTACCTGAGGTAGGCCTCAATACGTGTGATGTTGACTGGAGGATCTGTTGCACTTGACGGTCGAGATCCTCGTCCTGGTAGGCCACGCCTACCGCCCTTCCATCACGTGGAATCCAGAGATGCGCAAGCTGATCCGTTGATAAGCCTGCGAAGTCCGAATTTGGCGCCAAACCTGATGCCCTGGACGCCATGGCCGCTCCTGCGGCAATGGCTGCAGTATCGGTCACGTCGACCGCGTTTCCCGTGCAAGGCATTATCGCCCTGTCGTTCGTCTGTGTCGGCAAAACGTTGCCTGCTGTTACCTGAGGATGCACCTCGCTTCTTTTTTGCTGCCCGGTTCCTGCATCGTTCCCACGAGCCGATGCGGATGCTGCCGCCATAATGGCCTCCTTCAGGCCTTCAATTTGGGCCTGAATCAGGTCCATTCTCTTTTTGCCTCTAGCGGCCCGGCCTTCGCCCGGTGTTGAAACCTTTGGGGTCTTCGTGACCACGGCCTTGTTACCCTTCTTAGGCGGCATGCTTTCTTCGACTTTCTGTCCAAAAAACGTAATCCTTAGAGAAGCGCTCCGGTAAAGAAACGTGTTGAGTCTTTGACAAAGTTGATAAGACTGTCACGTGATATACATGTCACGACAGTGAGAGTTCATAAAAACGTCCGGTAGATGTCTCTTGCGGCGTTGCCCCGCTTAATCCGACAGCTGCCTCAAGCCATTATATCTCACACGTTCGTACCAACCAAGTCGCCGCACAGTTGAAGAGCTGCTGGTGTTTGGCAATGATACTGAAACACGCACTGTTACGGTACTGTGACGTGGGGCCATCAGTCACATTGTGAACACAAGAAATACCAGGAACCTCTTCGGAAAGGACTTTGTTGATCACTTTCATAAAGGAAAAAACAGCTGCAGAGTCATGTCTCCGCTCATCAGAAACGATGGCCAAAGACTTGTGTGAAAGGACACCTCCCTCTTCCCTGAAGTGGAGAACCACAGGATGAACGGTTACCGGCTCCTTTGCGAAGTAGACAGACTGCGGTTCGTCAGGGTAGCTGACAACCCAGTTCTCAGCAAAGTCCATCTGCACCGTAGACTCCCCCGGATTGAGGTTCTCGCAAAGTCGACGGAGGGCCTGGTACTGGGCGTATACTCTCCTGACGTGGCTCTCCATCAGGGAAAAGTCAGACTTCAGTTCTCGCCTGAAGGTGTCGCGTGGCTCTGTCTGTGTGACGATGCGAAGCTTCTTCGTTGTCTTGCCTTCATCGCCATACACAACATCCAATCGCTTCCACATGTCCACGGAAACGACAGCTGGCAACCGGTCCAGCTTCGCATCCACAGCCACCTACGGAACCTGCAGAAAGCTGTCGGGTAGAAGAGGAAGGCCGAGTCCGTGGAGAGGTTTCATCCGCATGATGCTTAACACACAGACAAGTACTAGTGTTGTGGCAGTGCACCGGAAGGATGTAGCGGTGCTTCCGACGAACACTGCGGAAGAAACTCAGGGAAGCTCGGAGATGAGGGAATTCTTCTCGGAACATGGAGGAACTCTGTCAGCTGGACTTTCTGGAACTTAACCTTCCTCAAAGTGACAGTGTCTTTCTTCCCTGGAAGAGTAAAAGAGTGTTCAGGCCTCTTGAGGAAGTCAACTATAGCCAAAGATGTTGTGTGGAAGGCAGCTATACCCGACTTGTCCTTCCACGGTGAAGAGAGAGTTCTTCGGTCCAGGCCCACATCCCATGAGAGTCGAGATGCCCCACGTACCGAGCGTAACTCCACCGGCGACACAATTTTGGCCAGGACTCTACGACGCTGCGTTCTGGGCAGACGCTTGATGGCAGCGGTGATGACATCGTATATTCTGGCTTTGTGCACCTCACCTGAGAGTGGAAGAGGTGGCGTTGGTTGGGAAGTCGGTGTGGTGGGGGTGCGCACTGGTGGTGTGCGCACTGGTGGTGTTGTGCGCACAGGGTCCAGGTCAGGCAGCACGTCGGAGGCAACATCCTGCCCTGTCGCTCTCTCGGGCACAGGAACAGCACTGCGTCGTTGGCTGACACCCTTCTGCAGGCCATGAAGCTTGGCCCTCAGCATAACATTCTCCCTCTCCACGCTCAGCCGAGCAGCCTTCGCCTTCAGCAGCTTGTAGTACAGAGCGGACTTACGTGGATTTCTCAGGCCACTGGCCTCTATAGGCCTGCGGGGGGTGGAGGGGGATCTGAAAAGAGGTTACATTCCAATTGACATCTAAACAAATTGTAAATAATTATTTATCTCATTTCCAGAAATATTGTTTAAAGTTGTTGTTTTTCCATTCCAGAAATAATCTTTAATTGAAAATAATATTACTTTCACTTGGTTCACTCATACATGATTAATTAATAGTTTAATCTATATAATTTATGGGGAGATAATCTATATAATTTATATATACATGAATTAGAAAACCTCTTGAATTAGAAGAATAACTGTATGTCTTGTGTATTTATATAATTCACACCATGCAAAAGCTTAACAAATACATGTCATGCAAATCGTGCATAGAATGCTTAAATGTCAGAATTAAAAACTCACGGCTATGCTGAGGTGACTTTTTTACTGGGGCGCCTAATTCTCGCAGCACCGTCGGACCACAGCCCTGGAAATCAAAAGAAAATCTACATCGAGATACATCTTAAAAGTAACATGCTCCCAACACCTGCAATCTTGAACAATATGCACACTGGAAAAAGTTTACACTGTTATCTGTTCACATGGAGTGAAGAGATAAATAATAATATTATAATTGCACATCCATACATACATGTACATGTACGTGTAGACACAGCTTAACAATATGATGCACTCTCCCAACACCAATTCATTTCTACCTAACATGTAGCAGCTGCAGTACAGTGTAATAAATCTACAATTCTAAATGTGTGTACATAGTAAAAAGTGACTACAAACTACATTAACATAGAATACTTACGCCAACTCCTCAATTTGGGTTGTCCTACCGGCAGAAGGTGGTGTTGAGTTGACGGCTGTAGGTCAGGTGGGGGGGGTCTTGAGTAGAGGTTTGGAGGGCGGGGATGTATAGTGCTGAATCTGAAAAAAAAAGAAATGGAAAAACTAAGTCTGAGCATGAAAAAATGAGAAATAATGTGAAATAGAACAAGCCTAAAAAAAGTGAGAAAAAAAAATTTAAAAATTTAAAAACTGCTATATTATTGTGTAGTATAATAATGCGCACCTCCACACTTATTTTGGTCTTCGTAATGCCATAGTACCAGACCTGTGACCATTTCAGAACATAAAACACACAGATAAAGCAAAAAATAGTCAATATTTCGGAGAGAAAAAAATGTCTGCCTTACCTCATGTGGCGCTGGATGATGCAAGAGGCTGGTGTAACGGTTTTACGCGCCAATTCGAAAGTTATGGCGGAAGGAATGGTTTCCCCCAAAAAAGTTTCGGTCGTTCCGTATTTTCTGAAAATTTACAAATTCCTTCCTCACAAGTCCCCAAGAGATTGAATCTTTATGATTTTTAGGCAACATATGCACAATAACATATACTTCAAGTGTAGAAAACCACAGAAATATTGACAAAAACATCCGGTGTCACGGGCGAAAGGTGGTTCAGTATAAAAACAGGTAAGTGGTTTTCAATCTGTGCTCACTCACTTAATACTGGATGGATAAGGCTATAACTTTACTTATAATTGCACAACATCTTAGGGAGTATATAGAAAGTGTTAGTTGTGTAATAGGCGTGAAATTAGATACCATTTTAGAAGTACGAAAATGGCGTTTCGGACATTCCGCGCGAAAAAGTGACAAACCCATTTTTTGTCAGACCTGTGAAAAATCCAGGAAAAAATACCCAGATACCCACCAATATTTTGTATGGCATAGAAAAAAGATACAGCTCACAGGAAAAGTTGCTTTCCATATGCTGAAAATGTAATATTTAATATTATGACACTTATGGTATTGTTGTTTTTTGGTCTTTTTGACCATTTTTTGCCATTTTCAGACTTTCATGATTTATTGTATAATGAAGGAGTTGTCATACAAAGTCAAACTTTATATCGATTTAAAGCTGGGAATGTCCTACATAACATCCAGGAAACCGTTTTTAAATATATTAATTATTAAAGCTTTCACGGATGATTATGTACAAAATGACCTAAATTCATGGGATTGTACATTCTGAGAAAATCTGACCCATATACACCACCATCCAATAGTTCCGATCTTTGCAACTTGGGGACACTACTGGTAGCATATTTCATCTTCCGTTAATCATCCAAGTCTGCATTATATAAAAAATACAATCTTATATTACCAATTTATTTTATAAAACCTTTAAAAAACCTGATTGAATATAAATTGATTAATTACACATAATAAACCCTGCATTCTTTGGTTTTCTTAAACGTTTTTTTTATAGATTTTACCTTGAAACCACCACTCATCTGTACTGTTCTGGGTATTCCCATATATAACCCTATGCCATTTAGTCTACACCACAGCCGATTAACAGGCGGTAACACTTATTGTACTAGCTCACCGTCACTTATTATTTAGCCCGAAATCTATCATCTACCTAACCGGAGGAGTTTGCAATGTCACACACAAAGTCTACACGTCCTCGAACAAGAAATCGTTTGTCATCACTTTCCCATGGACCAAGGCCTCTGACCTGACAATGCACCTTGTCTCACTTGTTGAGGTAGGTTTAGCTTGGCTATACTCTAATCACCCTGAAGCCAAAATTGTTATCTGTCCGCTGACTGCCCCCTATCTGATGAAATGTGTAAAAAATGCTACCCACGAACAACAGAACATAGCCACAAACGCGGTTTTGGACTACAACAGGCTTTTAATCGAACTAAATGCTGACAGCGGTCTGCAGGTCCCTTGGATTGCAAACCACTCCCATAAATGGAGACGGGGAAAGATGACCCACTACTTCAACTACCAACCCGATGGGCTTCACCCGAACCAAGTTTTGCTTCACTTGTGGGCTACGGACTACCTACGCGCTTTCGCTAGGAATCTACCCACCCCCTACCTCATGTGGTAATCCTTGCTCCCAATCCATCAAGCTACTTATTTTATCTACTTATTCCAAAAGAGTAAAATTGACTCAATTACATTGGGATAGTTTCCTACGTAGCTGTTGTTATAGATAACAGTTACTAAAAGAACCTCCCCCGATATCTAGGATATAATATATAAGTATAGCACACACACCCCTAATTAGCCTAAATTACTACATACTACGAGACGGGATCACCTTATGCGATTGTGACTTGTTACAGATAACGATCAATCGAAACTGTATCCCCCCGCCTCGCCTCCAAAATTATTACTTACCCAAATTCTAATTTTTTATACGCTGATGGACATAACATGCTACAAATCCCTGCCTCAGGATGTGCAAAATTTTGAACAATGTCTCTGCTTAGTAACCATGTACATACATACGTACATTACTTAACCCTTTTGTTGGGTAACAAGGTATGTGACTGGCTCCTCACTACGTCTCTACTTCAGTTGTTATTGTTCCAAGTTACTCATATTACCTAAGTGAATGTAAGTAAGTCCTTAGTACTTGCACTCTAAACCTTTTTCTGGTAAAGAGGAGTGTTGTCTATTCGCCGCCTTGTCATAAAACCTGGTTGGACAAGAGTTTTCCGGCCAGTTTTTGATTTTCTGTACTGACGGTGTTAGATACCGAGGTCAGTATGGCTATTGCTAATTTTGTTTTACTGATTTTTTGTTATGTACTAGTCACAGATACACATATAGAAACTGATATAACTAAGTCTGGAAAACAGGACAGTATACCACACATTGTGCGTGCCACGGTTATACCCAGGTACTGCATGATTGCTCGATATTTCAGTAATGATTGGAGGTAATAATCATAAACTAGTTGATCTCTCGGAGGTCGCAGGTACCAAGGGACTCAGGATCACTCACTCGAATGTACGAAGCTTAAGATCAGGTTTTGATGTATTCACTCTGGAGAACAGACTAAACATCTGGGATATCATCACTATTTCCGAGAGCTGGCTGACAAAGAATGACTCACCTAATGATTATCAACTGAATGGGTATTCTTTATATAGACATGATAGGAGCTGGAAAAATAAAGACACAGACTTACTACCGAAAATAGGAGGAGGGTTATGTATCTTTGCCAAAAATAATCTCACTTTAGACGACAATATTCTAGAGGGCCAAAATGTGAGCTGTAAGGACCTAGAACTGCAATCAGTATTAATACAAAGAGAGTTAGCCAGTAATATCATCATACTCAATGTCTACCGGCCCACTGGGGGCAATGCGATGCAAGCCATTAGAATCCTAACAAATACTATAGCTGAGATTAAGGACAATTTCCAATGTGACCTCATAGTCCTAGGAGACTTTAATATAAATGTCACAGCTGTTGATAACTTAGAATCGAGGGAATTACTAAACGACATGAGTGCTATCGGACTACAACAACTTGTCAGGGATATCACTAGGTACTCCAATAACAACTCGGTGATCGATTTAATTTTCACATCCATTACCCATGTTACATTATCGGGTGTCTTGACTCAAACTTACATCGACCACCAGGGTATTTTTCTCATTGTAAAACATCAACACACGAAACCGAGCCACACCTTTATAAGTGGAAGGTCCTATAATAGGTATAATAAACAGGAACTCAAAACCCACCTTGCCAACTTGGACTGGACTGAATATTATGACTTTGATGACGTTGAGAATAAATGGACTTTTATTCTGGATGCCATCAAAACTTTTCTCGATATTAAATGCAAAATTAGGAAATTCAAAATTAGAGATAGCCAACAACCCTGGATCACCCTGGCGACTATCGAACTCATACGAGATAAGAATAAATTACTAAAAACTGCCAGGAAATCCGGTTTGGAGGAAGATAAACGTAAAGCTCGACGAGCAAGAAACTTAGCTAACCAATCGATTAAACGGGCCCGCCAGATACATATATTGAATAATCACGAAGAAAACAACTCTGACCATAAAAAATTTTGGCGTACTGTTAATAATATTCTCCCCTCAGCTACACAATCTAAAACTACCAAAATCGACTTAAAAAACCAACACGGTGAAAGGATACCCCTGGATGAGATACCAAATTTTATAAACGATTATTTCATTAATGTCGGACCCAACTTATCGAGCGATTACACAATACCATGGAAACCCTATGACCAAATATGTAATAATTCTATTGACGATTTCCATACTGATCCAGAACACGTTCTTGGTTTTGCAAAAGGTATCACCATTGCTAAACAGTCCATGATTGAGGGTGTTAACACAAGAGTATTCAAAGATACAGTCCTGGCCATACCTCATATCTTCTCTGACCTTTTTAACACCTCCTTCCGCACTGCTAAAATCCCACTATCATGGAAAAGTTCAACGGTTGTACCTATCCCCAAAGGCGGCGACTCAACACTAGTAACTAATTTACGCCCTATTTCGCTACTCCCAGTCGTAGGCAAACTCCTAGAAAAGATAGTACATTCCCTCACCATAGACTTTCTTGACACAAACCAAATTTTAAATAATAACCAATGGGGTTTCAGAAAGGGGAAATCAACGACACAAGCCATAGCCAGCTTCACTGATGAAATTCTTATTAATCGTAATATTGGGAAAAACACCTTAGCAATATACGTCGATCTGTGCAAAGCTTTCGATACGGTAAATCATCCTATTTTACTGAGTAAACTAAACAGATACGGGATACGGGGGAAAAATCATGACTGGTTCAGTAATTATTTGTCAAGTCGTTTCCAGACGATTAAAGCCAATAACATGTTATCCACAAAGCAACATGTGCGGTGTGGTGTCCCACAGGGGTCCATTTTGGGGCCCCTGTTGTTTCTGTTATACATAAACGACTTAAATGCTGTACTGAAAGAGACTCGCTCATGCTTGTACGCGGATGACACAGTGCTGTATGTGAGTGGACGCAATCTGGACACTTTGTTTGGTAGTCTCCAGGCTGATCTGAGCCTCATGTCTGTTTGGTGCCAACAAAACAAACTCACGGTAAACGTGGGCAAGACTAAATCAATGTACTTTGTCCCTCGTGGCAAAAACAACCCTGTAAACTACAGATTTCTCATTGGCGATATTGAACTGCAGAACGTTGTCTCGTATAATTACCTTGGCATGCAACTCAACCCGCAACTTGACTACAAGACGCATTTCTCTAGACTTTTTAAAACCCTATCGTACCGGTTGTATCAATTATCCAAAATGAGGACGTACCTAACTTCTCGAGCAGCGTTACGAATTTATAAAGCCTGAATAATCCCCTATATGGACTATGGCGACATACTTCTGAGAAGATGCTCGATACAGCTGCTAGACAAATTACAAACTCACCAAAACAAAGCTCTGAGAGTGTGTCTAAAACTGGGTCCTAGAACACCCGTTAGGGAGTTGCATGCCAGGGCTAACTTGCCATTGCTTGTTGAAAGACGTGATTGCCACCTGAGAAATTACATGTACAAAAGATCAAGGATGAGAACCTACACTGTGAATAAAGATGCCCACACCAGAGCCAATGAAGCACCATTGTTGCACATGTACAAACCAAATTGCCAAGCTTATATAAACTCGGTCCACTATTCCGGTGCAACAGTCTGGAATAACCTGGCCCCGATCACAAGAAATATACCTAATTATGCTGAGTTTAAGTATTTCTCTAAAAAATGTATGATGAATACTATCCCAACTCTGGGTTGAGCTTGTGCCCCTGGTCTTAGCGACCTTTTTGAGACAATTGTTGTTGGGCAATAACTAATTTGTTGTGATTTGCTCCTAACTTTATAAGGGATTATGCCTTGACATGTTGTGTGTTACTTGCTGTATGACAATACCAACAATCACCTGTATATGAAAGTTATATGATCTCGATACATGGATGGCCAAAGTGACGAAAACCAGCTAATGTAATAGCTGACACTATCGGCCACTTTGTTGTTGCCGTATAAAACATAATCTGTATGTAATGGAACCAAATGTATAACTAGGCATTAATAAAGAAATTTTTGAAAAAAAACAAAAAAAACACAAACACCTATAAGAACGGGCGGCATGGGCGGGCAGTGGGGGGTGGGGGAGGGTTTCCCACTGAGTCAACCTGTACAAACGCGGCGGGCAGTGGGGTTGGGAGGTCGCGGGTGGCGGGTCAGTGTTGGTGCATCCTCTACCAACAGCCACAGGCCGGGGGGGGCCGCGGGTCGCTTTTTTTTTTTTTTTTTGGTATCATATATACGCCTGGCATATATATATATCGCACAGAGCATGTTTTACCTTGGATACGCCAGGTGTGAAAGACAGCCAAGTCGCGCATGTCTACATATGGAAACTGTCTCGTAGACGCCCGAAACGCAGACGCGTATAAGAGGCGTATATAAATATAAAGAAGCCACTATACAGCCGATACGTGCGTTATCGCGAGGGCGTATATATATATGTAAAATGGTGGTTTTCGTGCAGTGGTAGTAACGGGGCCGCTCGGACAAACACGGCCCACTCAAGTCACATGCCCATAGAGCCACCTAGTAATCACACCTAAAGTGTGAATGGTGGGTGTGATTACAGAAGTGTTGTTTTTTGACAGATTAAATTGTTGGAGCAAACTCAGTTATTGTATCAACGAGTCAGAGTTGTCTAAACTTTTTAGTTGATAATTGATTTGGTTTTAATTCAGAGAAAGATAAGCATATATATGAGAGCTAGGGCCTGCCAAAGTATTAATGGGTATTGAATTTCGGTGATCCTATGTTATCTATGCTATATCTAAAGTAATATTGAGGCAATATGCATGTATGACATACCAGATTTGAGCTGGAATACCATAGAATACGATGCAATCGTTATTATTTCTCTGGAAATAATAGCATAATATGTTCATACATTCAGTGATCCAATGGTAAAGAATAGGTTGCCAGGTGAGTGTTTGGCTTCAGCCGTGGCGTAACCAAGCAGATAAGGTGCGACACCAGCCTACGGAAAAATGCCTATTGGTGGCCTATGGTGTCAGTCGTGTGGGTTTCTACACTATAGTTAAGCATGTTTGCCGGGAAGCCTAATGTTTACGAAAGCCGGCCTATCTGGTGGGACACCCCATATATAGAAAGTAGCACTTGCAGGGACAGGCACTCAGGTCGTTGACGATGTGTAGTTCACAAATGTTTTCTTCATTTTCGTTTCTTTAAATTGCATGTTGTCAGAGATGGCAGTTTCCCCATTTCCATGGAAATCCTTGTTTTCAGTTTCTTTTTTTATCAAATTCTTTGTTCTTGTGTGAAAAAAAAAGAAGAAGAAATTGAACCTTATTCACACCAATAAACAGTGCTTCAACCCTCCCCACATACCCAGCCCCGTTCAGTGGCCAATCACAATGTGTTTTCCATGTGTTGTAAATGTCCACAAAGAATCTCTTCGTGAATTATTACGTATTCATTTAGAGACTATCATGGTACGGTATATTTCATTGTAGTGATTAAGACCCCAACCCAATTTTTAGCCCCAAACCCTATACATAACCTTAGCACTAGCCCCCCGGTCTGTGGGTTTGTACACTGTAAACATATTTTGCACACATCTGACGTCAATACTGCCATTGGAACAGACCCTTTGGCTTGGTGTTTATAAGTTCTTTTGATGTTACTGGAGAGAGAACACACTTGGTTTTATTTTAAATCTATAGAATAATATCCCCCATATCCCTAGCATCAGGTGCTGCAAATAGTGCACCGTTTTGTTGGTCTTAATAGATGTTAATTAGACCTGGGAGTAGCTAGATCTTACTTCTTTAATTATGTCTCATTGTATGTTGTTCAACTTTCAAAGAATGGTAGATTAACTCGAACGGCTTGACCACAGCGACACAGCGACCTGACATCACTGTCGTCCGAGAGAATAAGGACAAACAAGTCCTGAAATCTTGCTCGATATCTTTAATATCCTGAGAAGCAATCCGTTATTTGAATGGAGCACTACAGTCGTTCTTAACTCAAGTCCACATAAGATGAATACATTGGTTCACAGCAAACTGTCACTCATATGTATAACAAGTCCAGTACATATATCAAACCTCACTTAATAGATATGATTGTTCAAACCTGTAAAATCAATGATTATACAGGTTTATAAAGATTGTTTGATCGTCCACATTAATATCATTTCATTTCATCATTCGTGTTCAGTCCTTATTGATTATCCAAGTCCAAATATAATGATTCATGATTCTCTCGTAGTCTAATCACACTTTCCATGATGTTAGTCCATTCCAAAGTTCCATTCCAGCAAGTCCAGTGTATCCTCTCTGTGTTCTCTCCCATTGAGAGTTGGTTCCTTACACGTTGGTCTGTAAGTTACTCCAAGAGTAGGCAACTCCACGCAACTATCGTTCTCCTATAGGCGACTCCACTCCATGTAGAGTGAAGCCTCAGGCGCCTAGACTAAGCTCGTCCTCCAGTGAGGAGCAGCTCTATTTCTCTAGTTCTCTAGATCTTATCCTCATACTCAAGTGCTGCTCTCCACAGCGACCACAGAGGTATACTCCTCTGTTGCCATTTTTTGTTGTTGAATGATTTGCATACAGAATGTCACGGTCTTCCACCATCCACTTTTCCATACCAACGTTAGATTCAGATGGCTTACATAGCCGTGTTAGCAGTAATTTTTAAATACTGGCATGCACCTTTTAAATAAACAGAAAAATACAACAGAGAACATATCCACCACATTGTCCTATTCATTGTTGCTGAAAAGCATGATGTTTTTACAAGTGAATACATCATAAAGAAAATAATTTTACACACAGATTTATAACAATAATCTAGTACATATATAGCAATCATAAATAAGAATGATAATGTTAATGATATTAACAGTAGAATATCGAGATGGCGCCACTGAGAGAGTAAGGCGCTGCACTTCCGCTGGGGAAACATCACTCTTATTATCAGAATTTTTAATGCTTCAATGACCATTTCGCCTTACAGTCTCCTATGAACATACAGGGGATGTACGGGCATTCAAGAATTGAAGAGTACGGCTCGAAAAAAGTGAGTTTTCTTAACTTTCTGTTCAACTACCCGCCCCCTGTGCGACAGCCATTGACATGTCGTCCGAAGAAGACGCTTGCTATTATCAAATTAAGCAGAAGGGTCAGAGGGGTTCACCACCTAAGAAGGATGTCATGTCTTCTAAGTTAGATATGGTTCTAAACCGTATAGGCAAAATAGAAAAAACACTTGATGTTCTAACCAAAGCTACCCAAGCACTCAATGGGTCACAAGATTCTGTGGATAGATTAGAGACACAGGTTAAGGCGATGTCGGACGACCTGAGCCTAACTGATATCCGAGCTACGGAAAATAAAAGGAATATAACAGTTCTTTTTGAGAAAGACGATCATGTCAACTTTACATTGCAAGAAAATCAGGAGGCAATCGAAACAAATAATAAGGGTATCGAAAGTCTCAAAAAACGAATTGAAGAATTTGCCAATATAGGCCCGACACAGAACCAGTTGGGAAAAGGCCTAACATCTAATATATATAAGGAAAAACTTAAGCAGGAAATCAATGATCTCCATAACGGTCTTAACAAACATCAGTTGATCTTCTCAGGCATTAGAGAATGCTGGAACGAAGACATCAAGTTAACCATAGCTGAAATAGTGATCAACACCGGTATCTCCTTAGAGGCCTACGAGATTACAGAGGCACTCAGGCTGAGAGCCTATAGTCGAGTAGGCAGACCCAGAGATGTCAAGGCCTCCTTTAGGGATTTAGTAACCAAAGAGGAAATTTTTCGTCGGAAAGCACAAGTTAAAAACAATCCAGCTTGCAGGGAAATATGGATCAGTGAAAATTTTACCGAGGAAACAAGAAATCACAGGGCGCTGTTACGTTCACTCCAGGAATTTGCCATAGAGAAACGACTCAATGCTAGAGTGGTGGGGGGATTTGTTCATCGTGGATGGCATCACATATGTTCCCTCCCAACTCCAACATTTGCTGGATAAAGTCTCGTTAGAGAAAGTTTTTACAAACTAAGAGGGTCAAATTATTTATTTCCACGGACAGTTCTCCCCCCTTTCGAATTTCTTCCCAATTAAAATGGTCTTGAACGGAGTAGAGTATGTATCCGCAGAACAGGCCTACATGCATCAAAAAGCCCTAGCTGCAGGCAACTCTCAGGCTGCTAAGATGATCCTCCTAGAATCGGACCCCTACCAAATTAAGAAATTGGGGGCAGTTATTGTAAGTCGGCCCACTTGGAGGAACGAGGCATTGGAAGTGATGGAAAGAATCTTATCAGCAAAGTTTGAACGGAATGAGGTCCTGTGCGACAAACTACTGGCGACGGATCAATTACAGCTGGTAGAAGCCACGAGGAGTATCTTTTGGGCCGCGGGTCGGTCACTTAGTGACCTCCGCCGCGGTGCTGACGTCACAGGCCAGAACCATCTAGGGAAGCTACTGATGAAAATACGCAGAAAACTCAAACCGATTGGTGAGTAGTACCTTTCTCCCTGAATTTGTTAAAGTTCTAACGAATTATGACAAATACACCAGTATGTATAGTAATGGACTCTCGAGGGAGATACCTCCAACAGTATATCGATCGTATTAATAACTCTGCCACAGAGATCACGGTTGACTTCAACCCGGGCGCAAGTATCCAAGGTGTAGTGGGCTGTACACTCTATCTCCAGAAACGTTGCCCCAAGTACCAGTTTATTTTTGCTGCAGGAGTTTATGACATTACAACTAAAAATGGCTGTCACGTCTCGATGTTATTCCCTACCATACAAGATTTAGAAGACGACCTCTCTTGGAAGTTAAATGAAATCGATTATAGATTCAAACAACGTATCTCTGATTCAAACATAATATACGCACCCATCACAGGGTTAGACTATAGGCGTTATACCGGACATGGGATACCAGATCAACAAGAGGTGATTGACTACGGCGTGGTGGCAGTTAACAGATTCATCGTTCATAAGTACCAGAATAGAGCTAATCCAACTCAATGGATTTCTAAGTTTGTTCATCCGAACAGACGAGGAAAGGCAAAAGCAATATATTCGCTTCTGAAGGATGGCCTACATCCTACAGATCATCTCCTCCATCAATGGGCCAGGCAATTTGTGAAAGTTGTGAATATAACTCGCTATACAACTCCCTCCTCGGTTCGATTGACGGGAGGCGGGTGGGGGGGGGCAGGGGAAAAAAAGAGAAAAAAGTGGGGGCAAAGGGGGGAGGGAAAAAATTACTATTTAGAGTTTGTACTTATTCGTGGCAATCTGGCGTATGAACAATGAACTATAAACTTTGAAATAAGGTTGAAGTCAGGAGTTAGATTGTCAAATATGAGAAAAAAGAGAAGGGGAAACTCAAGAGGTTTTTTTTTCAGTTTTTTTTTCAGTTTTCTCATGATAGTTCTTAAGGTGAAATGCGCGTTATTTTAGATTGAACCCATGTGTACATATGTTGTAGATGTTGCTATTTTACCGCTAGATTACAAAATTGTAGATGTTGCTATGAATGTTTACAGAACTTTAACTCTCTGTAATGTTATACTCTTCCAAGTTGTGTACAATATCCGACAGCGACCTAAGTTATGCCCGATACTCAAATGGGATTTCATAAAGTATAAGCTACGGGACATTATAATACAATATTCTAAAAAGAAGCAATCAAAGGAAAAAGAAGAACTTAAAAATATGCTAAAGTGGTTAGATGAATTACAAAAAGAGGAAGACACTGCCAAGAACATCAGTGAAGATAGAACTTATGAAATTGGGGGGCTTAAAAAAGATATAGAATTTCAGGAGCAAAAAAATACTGTGTCTCTGCTTTTCCTCTCAAAAAGTAATTGGGCCTTAAAGGGGGAATGTCCAAATGCATATTTTCTTAATATCATTAAGAAAAACTGCATGAACAAATGCATTACGCAATTAACCCTTCTTGAGGCTATGGAAGAATATAACACTTCTAACTCAAAGAAGATCCTAAATAGTATAGAAAGCTTTTACAAGAAGATTTACACTGAAGAAATTAGTTATTCCATTTTTGATAATATCAACGACATAGTATCTCCGGAATATATTCTGAGAATATCTGCAACACAAAAAGATTTATTAGACAGAACCTTGTCGATGGATGAGTTGTATATTGCACTGAAGAAACTTAGTTGTAACAAGTCCCCAGGCTCAGATGGTTTAACACCAGAATTCTTTAAATTCTTCTGGGAGGATTTAAAAAGACCACTTTTTGATTCTTTTATGAAGTCCAAAGAAACAGGTTCACTGAGGCCGGAACAACGCAGAGGTAATAACCTTGATCCCCAAAAAAGGGCTGAGTTAGTTGGATCTGAAAAATTGGAGACCGATCACACTCCTGAATACTGATTATAAAATATTGACAAAAGCCTTAGCCATTAGAATGCAAAATCCTATGAGGGATATCATCCATGAAGATCAAACCGGGTTTTTGAAGGGCAGGTATATAGGAAAAAATATTAGAAATACACAGGATGTTATCGACTCGCTTAATAAAAATAATTTAGCAGGTATCCTACTTGCGTTAGACTTTGAGAAGGCCTTTGACACCGTAAGTTGGGGGGCCATTTTTGACTCTTTGTTCCTATTTGGATGTGGCAATGACTTTATTAACTGGATAAAACTTATATATAACAACATTTCTTCTTGTGTATCCAATGCAGGATTTCATACACAATGGTTCCAGCCAACAAGGGGAACTCGTCAAGGCTGCTGTATCTCGCCCTATCTATTTATCTTACTGGTGGAACTTGTAGTGATCGCTATAAGAGAATCTACAGACATTAAAGGAATGCATGTGAAAAATAGATTATTTAAATTGTCTTTATTTGCTGACGATTTTACATGTTTACTGGGTGACCACCAATCTGTCAATCATATTTTGGATATACTATGTAGATTCAGAAGATACTCAGGGTTGAAAATTAATTTTGAGAAATCCTTTCCTATGAGAATAGGGGATGACTCATTAAGTCTCCCGCCGAACTTTCCTCTCCAAGAGATAGAAAATATTAAAATATTGGGTATCACTTTTGCCAACAAATGGAATGATGAAGAGTACGTCAAAACACACTTCAATGAACACCTGTCAAAAAGAGATTGTTGTTAAAGGGTAAAGTTGCGATTATAAATTCCATTCTTATCCCGATAATACTCTATCCTGTGTCTATGTTGTTCACGCCGTCTTCAGTATTTGTGGACTTTAGAAAATTGATATGTAGGTTTTTATGGAACAGTGGTGTCAACAAAGTGGCCTATAGTGCTATTTGTCCACCTATTGATGACGGAGGCCTCAATCTTTTGAATCTTGAAACCATGTACGAGGTCTCCAGAGTAAAATGGGTTACAAGGCTCTGCAATGAGGCGAGGACCTGTTGGAATTATGTGATGCCTGAATTTTTCTCATCGTCGAAATCGCACTTGGGCCAATCTAACATACATTTTTTCATAACCAAAAATAAAATTCAGCATTCTCTAATTCACTCCAAATTCTATCAGGACCTAGCTAGGATATGGAGCAAAATTTACCTCAGGTTCCCTATACATGAAGCAATGGGTTACAAGGCTCTGCAATGAGGCGAGGACCTGTTGGAATTATGTGATGCCTGAATTTTTCTCATCGTCGAAATCGCACTTGGGCCAATCTAACATACATTTTTTCATAACCAAAAATAAAATTCAGCATTCTCTAATTCACTCCAAATTCTATCAGGACCTAGCTAGGATATGGAGCAAAATTTACCTCAGGTTCCCTATACATGAAGCAGACCGACAATTCGAATATATTTGGGATAATAAATTTATCAATGTTCATGATCATGAGGACTTGAGAAAGTACTGGAGCCCTGCGGGTATCAACTCCCTCCATGACATCATCGCCAATGATACCATCATGTCGGAGGTTGATATTTGGTCCCGTTTCAAAGTACCCTGCACATTTCTCCATTTGCTCCAACTCCGAAGAGCCATTCCTTGGGTGTCAAAAATGTCACTAACCCCTATCAAGGGTGAAACTAACCCCTTGTATATCAATGACTCTGTAAATGTGGCCATCAACATCCGAGCTAGCAGTAACAAAAAGCTGTACTATGTATTAAACTATTTTAGAACCTCAATACCCTCCAGTAAAAAATATTGGTGTATACAGTACAAAATATCTCTCGTGGACGTAACACGATGGTCTGGTATTAACGCTGGAGTTTATAAGGTTACCAGAGAAACAAAATTACAATCGTACCAATATAGAATAATTAATAGATTAATTCCAACAAATTTGTATTTACATAAGAGGAAGGTTGTTCCGTCGGACACCTGTTCATACTGTACTAAGAAAGATATGTCGGAACATTTTTTCCTCTCCTGTCCAGAGGTCAAGAGATTTTGGGACTCTGTCAAGAACTGGTTGTCCAGGGTCCTAGGGTTGTCTGGCATCTGGTCCAGGGAAAATATCCTACTGGGCTTCCCTGGCAAAGGATCAGAAACACAAAGACTTAATTTTATAAATATATACTTGAAGTTCTACATTTATCGCCAGAGACTCTTCCACGATAACAAGCTTGTACTATACAACTGGTCCCTAGAATTCAGGGAAAAACTCCGGATGGAACAATTTTTATGTAAATTGGAGAATCAACCTAGTAAATTTAATAAAAAGGACTGGTATTTGGCAGAAAATTGTATAAGGTCTATGACTAATACAAGGTAAATATATGAATCTTTTTCCCCAGGTATGTCACGAGCCACGGCCATGTAATTTATACTGATAATTTCGCCTTGTACCTGGTTCTCAGGGACCACTCTTACAAGAACAACCCCATTATAATTTAATTGCTGTCCTGTCGTATACTAACTACAATTTTTTAATTCCTGTCCTGTCCCTTATTCTTGTCCTGTCCTGTCACATGCTAAGATCCCAATTGACCTTTCTGTATGAAATCTCAAACACGTTTATTGGAGTTCAACGATGTCTGCGGACTATCACACTTATCAAGGGGGGAAAAAAAGGCAGTGTCTGTGTACTACTGCGTATACTTAAGAAAATTGTAAGACTATGATTAGAATAATACTGCAATCGATCGCAATGTTAGTAATTACTTCCTGTATAAGCATACGGATGTTCAAATTACTTATGTATATGTGAACTGATGTTTAAAATATACACTGCTATATCAAAAAAATATATATATATTAACAGTGATAACAATAGTAATATACTCGCCATCTCTGGAGCAACTTTTAATACAGTATTAGGCATAATTTCGTCGACCTATATGCTGACAACATCTTTTCATCTAGCCTGGAGGTGGGCTGTCAATAATCGTTTGAATACAGATTTGGTGGCTTATTCTTTAATGTTATCAGGAAGGCTATTCCACAACGATTTACCCTTACAGAATGGGGCTTTTTTCAAAAACTCTGTCCTGGGTCGGGGGAGGTCAAAGACCAATTTCGACATAGCTCTTGTTTCCGGTCTGTCTCCTTGCCAATTATCAATATTGTACCGATCTCTTAATCTGTCGTACAAACCCTCCTTAATGGTTAGTTTCCTAAGATAGGATGACATTAATTCATCTCTTTCATCCGATAAGGTTTGGATATTCGCCCTTCGGTGTAATTCGTCGACAGTGCACACCATGGGTCCAACCGCCAAGCAGACCCTCAGACCCCTGTTCTGTAGTCTTCTTAATTTTACTAACAATTTACTAGATGAACAGCCATGAATAACACATGCATAGTCAATGATGGGGACTATTGTCTCTTTATAAACTTTCAGGACAATATTCACTGACAGATTGAGTCTGATCTTAGAGAGTTGACATATTTTATGATTAACTTTCTTAACCACAGAATTTAAATTGCTATCAAAATTCAGTTGTGAGTCAATATTTACCCCCAAGTAGACATAATCCTTGACAATATCCAACTTTCTCATACCCAGGAACAAATGTGTAGTGCAATAGGTCTATAGTCTGCCCTCCTATATGCACCACTTTAAGTTTCAATGTGAAGTAGTCATAAAACTTCTCCCGTGATCCTCTAATACCAGGTCCATGAAAATAAGAAAAAAAGGAAGGACTCTGATGCCTTCAAACATTTAGAGCACAGAGTGCTCCCTTGTTTTATCGCCCTCTGACAGAAATTTAGGGTACTTTAAATTCGACCCGCTAATGGGGAAGGTCTAGTCGAGGGGCAACTCACATTTTGATCCATTGATATGGTCGTACCCGCTACTCGATGTTTTGAGAGTGCTGTTTGCCTAGTGGTTCCTTTCGACATGCTTAATGGAACCCGTCATTTGATGTGTGTCTTATATCGTATTCAGATCACCAGTCAGAATCCATACGTGGAGGACTTTATCGGGGAGCCTAATGTTTACACTGTGGATATTGATGATGCGGATGCACTGCGGGCAGTCCTCCGCAAGGCCATGAAGAACATCAAGGACTCTAAGGTGAGGGTGCAACTTCACAGGCTTGTGAATAGATCGAATTTAACGTAATACACTATAGTTCATGTAATGATGTGTGAAATAGTGTCGTACTCTACATATTTTAAATGTATAAATCCATTCTATGCTTTTGGAAAAGAAAAGGGGGTTCTCGGGTGCTCTCCGGCTTTCTTAACCCCACTGGTGCGACGGATTCATCGCAAGTCCATAAAAAGTCATAAACGGCCGGCGAGGGTCATAAAAACGGCGCCGCCCGTCGCATCGCACACAGTCGCTCCTGTGGGGCCGGGCTTGCCCACGTGTGCCATCGTGTGCGATGCGATGAATTCATCGCATCGCACATCTTGAAATGTTCATGATGTGCGACGAATCCGTCGCACAAGCGGCTATGGCCTCCTATTGTATTCATATATAGTGCCCCTCTCCCTGACACTAAACCCAGGTCGCACCTTCCACTGGTAAATGGGATATACTGTTGTCAATTATAAGCACACATGCCAGCCTCCACTCAGGTGTCAGGTCTCAGTAGGTGCTATATCAAAACAAGCTGTGAAAACGGCAGCCTGTGGCTGTGAATGCAAGCCTGTGTCTACAGGCTCACAACAGGAATAGATAGACCACAGGTATCAGAGAGATTACTACAGATAATTATTTTCCTATTATAGACTGTTTGCAGAATAATTTTACCATAGGTGGTGTCACAAACATTGCGACGAATCTATCGCATCAGTGGGGCATACCCTAGAATTTCCTTGCGACTGAATGCGATGAATCCATCGCAGTAGGGGCCATAAACCCCGTCGAGGGAGCGTTTATGGGGTCATACAATGTGTGCGACGATCGCATCGCATCTGTGGGGCCGGGCCTTTAATAGGCACCGCAGAAACTCCAAATAAAAATGTAGACGCGTAGAAAACAGCTGTTGTTACTTTGTCGAAGAAAGTTTCGGGACATGTGAAATTGTGCAAGAAATCTGGGTCGACCATCTCAAATCGCAGTCTGTCCGACGTTGTCGCATTTGAATGGGCGACCATAGATCTGTACAGAGAGTGAACTTGGAGCGGCGTGCGGGGAATACCCACACAGTCTCTACGATACCGACTGTCTGTGTTACAGACCCCGTCGGATGGAAACTATTCCTATATCAGTGTGAGTCGCAGTGCGTCGAATCAGGTTCAGTGTTAAAAAAAAAAGCATGCATGGTCCCAATGAAGGCTACGACGCAACCAGCATTCGGATACAAATATCAAGGAGGAATTCTTGTAAACTTCTCTATTTCACTAGATAAATTTTTCAATCGCCCTAATTCTAAGAACATTAGGAAATGTGCATTTATCTACATAAGGACTGATAGCTATGGGTTAGATTCATTATATGTATTACGCGGCAGTATAGTTGTTCCACATACCACTGACATGACCTCTCTGTTATTTTTTCCAAAATCTGGTAATTCCGGATGAACGGGAAAAAATTGCAACATGGGTTAGATTCCTTGTTTTTTTTTTATGAAATAAAGGAAATCATATTTTTCAGTTCACCTCTACAAATTCGGAAAATGTATTTTATGATAAATCAAAAAACATTTTTAGCTTTCATATATAAAAAGGCACGATTTCGACAGGATCTGCTTAGAGTTACACCCCTAACGAACCAGAGACCTGTTTCAGTAGGCTCCTGACATTAGGCCTAGACAGACATCAACAGCGGCACCAACAGTGCAAGCATCAGCGGAAAAAGTCTAGCAAATATCAGAAGATCGGAGTGCCCAATCTTCTTCATATTTGGAACGATTATAGGTTATATGTTTCCCCTACTCATGTTAAAGTGGCATTGCTTAATTCCTACGAGACGTGAGTGAAACTCCGCGTGTCATCGATTGCAATTTTGTGATCTGTCTGTATGGTGTCACAGACGGCATCGAGACATGTAACGAAACTACTGAAACAGGTCCCAGGGCCCTGTTTTATTGTCAACTCTCGTTGGCCAGGAGAGTCCCCACGAAGAAGGCCTCCACGGGCGAGTTATTGGAGGAGAGCTCGTCAATGGCGTTAGATTTACCCTGTCGTCCGTAGGGAGAGAAATTCTCGTTCTGTGAGAGAACTCCAGGGCAAAATAGGCGTGTAAGACAATTTAAGGGAGACTTGAACGAGGTCTCGTAATCAGTCCCTTCCTATTGGCCAGATTCACGTGTTTACTGGTCTCTTATTGGTTGCTAATGACTCTTTTCTTTGGTCACCCCTGTGGTGACACATAGTGAAATTTTGGAGAACTAATTTCATCATTTATAAATATATGTGAATCTAAATAAATAGCACACTAATACTCTATCTAACAACTCAAGTTTGAATTTAAATCATAATAAAAATATTTCCGTTAGTTTAAATCAATAAACAAGCTTTTATTTGTTATTTTGAATCACCCACGATACCCCTAGAGGTGTCGTTCGCCAGGAGAGATGAAGGAGACTCTGGACGAGGTCTCCCGGCCGACGATAAATAATAAAACGTGAATGGACGAGATCTCGTAGATCTTCGGCTACAACACTCCTTCCCCATGATAAATTAAAAAATCAAATCCAAACCCTCGTACGACCTCTCCTTGGGTATGTAAACTATCGTCGCGCAGAAAATAACCCCCCCCCCCCCCCCCCAGGGTTCCAGGCCTTAGGGTGCATTCAATGATTATGGCACAGTTTTTAGGGGGGGGGGGGGGCAACTTCACCAAAGCCACTGACAACTGCTGACACTGCTCTGCTTGACTGCCTTGTTTACATCCCACTGCAGTACTCGACCCTAAGTTGGTGTGGTTGACTCATACTTCTGATTCGAATATTTCATTTTATACATTTCCACTGTATGAAATGAAACAATATTTACTGCAACGAATTATTCATGTCTGTTATATCTAATTCCCAAATTTCATAATTTTCAGTTTAGCAATATACATGTGAGATATGTTTTTGTTTTTGAATGGGTCTTTGACCAACAGTGATCATAACAGCCCAACAGTGACCGGGTCTGAGGAACACTTTGTGGTCATGATCATTCTTTTGGTCTCCCAAACGGTCACTCTTTTTCGATCACAAGTAATAAAGACGCCGCTGTCTGAAAAACACCTCCAAGAACTCCTCAACAGTCACATTGAAATCAACGTCCAATCCGAGCCTGAGGATAACAACACAACAGAAGAGATTGTCTTATGAAAAATATCTTCAGAAGATGAGTATACCTCATCAGATGAGTGTGTGTTGATACCACAAATAACAAATAAAACGACAAGATCCAGGCAGTGTTCTGAAAGAGCACATTTTAATTATCATTTACACATATTTTTACGAAATGTTGGAATAGTGACCACTACCATATATACTTTGGTAATTGACTGAATGTAACTGGGTTTGTTTTAGGGTGAAGAAGGAAAGCTTTATCGAACGAGGCCACAAATAATGTGCTTTACCCTATTCCTTTTGGGGGGGGGGGGGGGCGGGACATTTTGTTTAGGCATTCCAAGGGAGGGGGCGTAGCACTTTTTTCAGTATTCCAAGGGTGGCCAACCTTTTTTGGACCAATCATTGTTCCCAAAACTGTACCCCCCCCCCCCCCCCAGCCATAATTAAAGATCGCTCCCTTTCTACGATTTCACAATTCTTCCAATGTGATGTAATATCTCACCTAGAAGCTCTATGATACGCTCCCGATGCAAAAATCGTAGTAGGTGCCTCCTCCCAAAATAAGTAATTAGATGTTCTTCTTGATATCTTCCAGGGACATTAGAAGACAGAGTATTCCGCTAAAATCATACGTCCTTTGTTCTTTGAACTCACGACGTAATTTTACACTTATAATTACGCCGATGTAGCTCACACGGATTTTGTTCAGACACTCTAACCCTGTCTCCATTTGATATTCAAACTGGTGATAATACTAATTAGTCAAGGTAGAGTTCCCATAACGACAGTCACTCCTTCCTTCCGTCAATATGCTTTTTCAACTGGTGAACTATTTAGTGAAATGATAATAGGGAAAAGTCAGGTATGCAGATGCAGAGATGGCAGTTTTCCTATTTTCCAAGGAAATCATTGTTTTCATTTTCAGTTTATAAAGTTATGATTTCTTGTCTGAAACAAAGAGAATGAATTGGGCCGCATTCAGACACACAGAGATTATGGTTAAAACCTTCTCATACACCTCAGCCCCATTCCATGGCTAGTGTGTTTCCATGTTTTCTCAGTCTCTCCGAGGAAGTCAATTCCAAAAGAAAAATATATCCTCTTTTTTCATTTTTTTAAAAGATAATTTCTATTGGGTGCGATTCGATAGTACAGGACTTCGATCTGCCATCGTTACCCATGTGACAATTTTCCCTGCAACATTTATATATCGATATGGTTTCTTCATCACTTTGTATATACACTATAACGCAACATATCTGGAACTTACACTATTAAACTACGAGACTAATGACACTTTGCCTCTTCGTACTTCACTTAACAAACAGGACACTGGTACATAATTGTTATGGATATAACTAGGCTGTGAAAGTGGTTCTCCTATAGCTAGTGAAGATTAATATACAGTTGTAGATGGAAGGTTTATGGTAATGATGATAGGTAAGTATTAGCTTGATTCCATCGCTTACAGAGGTACACAGCTGCTATACCCACACTCGACACCTCAGCTTAAGGCCTTCAACCACTGTGCGACTGGGGGGGGGGGGGGGGGGGGGGTGGTGGCTTGCGATCCTGTCCCTCCAGAGGAACAGGATCGCAAGCGCGACATTCCATATAGCTTCCGATCCTGGGTACCGCATGTGCCTCAGATCGCAAGGTAACGTCGATTCTGTGTGGAGACTACCCTACTTACGACAGGAGCGCTTGCGGTCCTAGGTACATAGGTACGCCTAGTCTCAGACTGGAGGGAAACTTGCTGTCTCCACTGTATTTTGCCGGTTGCGATCCTGAAGGTACGCCCAGTCTGAGACTGGCCGTACCTAGGATCGCACAGTGAAGACAGGGCTTTACATGTATCTAATGCGCCAATTTAACCAGTTGATTTGATAAAAGCGTGGCCGTTCCACCTTGACTCCTCGCTATTACCTCTGCTGGCAGTTCATATTGTTCACATCACCCTCGTGGAATCATCTCTTGATTCCTCGACAGGTCGGTGAGTACGTATTCGAGTATGCATGTGGATATGCAGCCAAACCCGTCAATGATAATTATTTCATAATTCAAATGTCTGATGTACGGAGCTCGATGGGGCACCATGATTCTGTTCCGATGTTCGGGTTGTGGTGGCTTAATTTTACATTATTATTTACCTTATTAATATATTCTTGATTCCACACTTAAAATCCTCTTTCTTCTCAAAGGCTCGTACAAATTCGGAAAGTTCGTTCCATAGTTTAGACCCTCTAAACGCCTTTTTAGTAAACTCTGTGTTTAAACTTGGGACTATCTGTCGACATCACATCTGTATTACGTTCACTATTTCTCATCGTTATTATGCTTTATGTATATACCCTTTTTCGAATACAATCTTCTTCTTGTATAGACCAAGAGTAATTCTTCTCGTCGTTCCTGTAGGAACGGAATACCACTACTTCTATGTAGTTCTTCGACAGTGTGCACCTTGGGACCCCCCCCCCCCCCCCCCCCCCCATGCAGATTCGGAGTGCTCTGTTCATGTCCCCAATTGACATTCCTGTAGATGGAATATTCATTACTGAGCAAATCATATGAATATAAGTGATAATTAAACAAAATTTATTTAATACTTTGAATTAGGTATACATTTTTTACTAAAGCGATAATTTCTTACGCACATACATGTTGTTTATCATCTACAGATGAAAAGGTGTTGTGTGGACCCGTATTAAAGTAAAATTGAACGTGAGCGATGTCATATATATTGTAGCTGAGCCAAGTGGTGTGGGCGAAATATGTGACTTGTTTATACACGCGTTGGGGAGACTCTATTCCATATATCTTAGAGCATGACAGGGTTTTGACGTTGAATGATGTTGAATCTTTCAGGTCACTCCCTATATGCCCTATGAGTACTCAGAGGAAGGAATGTTACAACGGGTGAATGCTTTTCTTGAACACCAAGACGTCTGTGATCCATTCAAACCACGCTGGCCTCAAGCTGAAGCAGTGACAATACATTCAGCAGACCCGGGCAAGTCCTGCAAGGATGCGTGCATGGAAAAATGTGAGGAATCTTTATCATTTCTTTCATTATCTACTTCATATAAACTATCCATAGAAAAAGTATATGCTTGCATTATCGCTTCTGGAAGAGGATACAGATCCCCGTATCCTCATAGGAGTATAAATGAAAAAGTCATTGAAATATCACCTAGTGCAAAAGAACATCGGCGGACACATTGTGTGTTTCCTTCGATTACTTAAATCTTCAACACTGAATAATAGATACCATATAAATCTATTTCTGATACTTTTTTGCGTATCCTTGTAGTTGACTTATGGAATATCCTGACTCATGCTTCAATATTACTACGAGTCCAATACGCAGAGGTTACGTCCACTTGTATCAGAAATAGGTTAATATTATGTATTTATATGACTTGAAAACCGAATTTTATTAAAGTACGACCCACAAAAAAGATATGGCATAGTTTTAGTACAGATTTCGAGGATCGAGAATTAAAACTCACGAACATATGCCCGAGACAAGGATGGAGGTATTTAGATGAGGACAATTATCAATGGGAGTTAAATGAAAATATTTCATACGTGTGTTTCTACGCGTTGATATTTAAAAGGAACTCACGAAAGGGAAATAACTTGGTCCGTACTCCACCGACTTTCACCACAGAGTAATTCACGAAGCGAAGCTGAGTTAATTACTCTGCCGGTGGAGTGCAGATCAAGTTATTTTCTTCGAGCGAGTTTCTGATTTATCTCGCCCCGTATAACATTATTAATAAGTAAGATAAATCATCCAATTGAACATTGGGCACACATCCTTCACGACCGTGGAGTATTACTTCCTAACGTTAAGCCTATGGAGAAAAATACCGGGGTAAGATAAATGTCTCAAATGGCAATACCGATCATATTCAATACAATTCCATAAAAATAATTTCACATTATTCCACAAAATAGTGCATTAGTTATACCGCGTCTGATTATCGACAGTTAAGTGATTGTATTAATTGATAAATTCAGACATAAGTTACACAAATCGTAGATTAGATACTATGTAGACAGCATCCACGACGCCTTTAACAACCTATGGCGTACCTCATATTTGAACATACGGATATGTGAGGCCAAATCGCTTTACGCTTGTTTTGACAACCCATTCGGATTATTGGCATTGTATAAATCGGCGTGAAAAGGTTGGTGTTCACTTGAATAATACCAGACAGAGTAGACTGGTTTCAAAGATCTGTATAACGTTTTTCTAGTTCATAAACACCTCATGTCTATTTCATCAAAGACGGTCTATATTTAGTTTTTACTGAGCATGCTTTTCATACATTATAACTTTTTCTTTCAGATCTTATATGCGAGCCTACATATTTCAAGAAAATCAACACAAAGGAAGCATTGGAGAAACACTTCAGCACTTGCAGATCTAATGCGAAATGGGGTGATATATTTTTCCCAGCATTTGATAAAGCAAATAATCAGTGTGTTTTGCAAGACAAGGAAGCCTTGTATAGTTGTGTGGGAGACGATTCGCGTTACTCACGCCTGTGTCCATGTCGGGACTTCATACGCGGCCAGACTGCGCTTTGTAAGGAATGCGTAAAACCGCGTCGGCACAACTCATAGCATTCCTTGATTCCACCATAGAACCATTAAATTTGGTAAAGGGAAAATCCGGAAAAGGGTGCCGGGGGGGGGGGGGGGGGGTCGGTGGCCTGCAGTCTTTGCTATCCTAAGCGAATCTCTGAGCTCAGATTTACAATGAACGTAAGAATGACACTTTGGGTGTCAGCAAATCTGGAATTCAGAACAAAGATATCCATAAAAATTCCATGCCTGATCACATGTTTATATATATATATATATATATATATATATATATATATATATATATATATATATATATATATATATTGTGATGTATGTATTAAGAATATCATAGGGTGCTTCCTAACAGGTCCTCGCTCCAGATAGAGGTTAAGGCCTAACCGTTTGGACTGCCACCCCCAGCGTTTGAACCATCCCCTGTCTTCGTTTGGACTGACCCCCCCCCCCCCCCCCCCCCCCCCCCCGATAGGGTATATAAGGAAGCAGATTTCAACTCACATCTGACTTGGAACCCAGACACCGTGGCGTCAACATCTCCAGGCTGCTCAGCATTACTACCACTGCAGTGTCAGGCTTGAATACCATAAGAGGCCTTTACTGAGGATTGGGCTTCTCCATAACCTACTATCACCCCAGCACTGGAGGAAAAGACACTGATGACTGCTACCACTACTTTGGATCATCTATATCCACAAGTCAAGGAGTCATTGAACAATAACTGAAAGTGATAGACTGTGAGTACTGCTTAGACCAAGAGGACTTATATCATATGTACACTACAGAAGTGTATATGATTTTGTATGTTGAGAATTGTTATGTAACTGTATACTTTGTTATAATATATGTTATTAATACATATCTGTGTATGGTTATCTGTCTTCTTCATTTAGTATAGAAGATATTCTGAATTCTCTTTTCTTGTCACTGGGTTAGCTAGTCTATAGGATTAGGCCTTGGCTACTGTATGTGACAATATATATATATATATATATATAAATATATCACTTTTCTTTTCTTTTTTCTTATTGGAAATGATTCGCTTGTGTACACATGTCGGTCTACCACCATCACCATTGTCATATAAGAACTACATCGCATTAATAAAGTAGGGTTATATTTGGGTATTACCGTATATCACATGAAATGACGCATTATAGTTTGTATCATATTTCTGATACGTTCTGTTGGGAGGTTACATCAAGATCTCCGTCAGTTGGTTACCTGTCATGTTAGTCAATATCAGTTCATGATACTTGGATGAGATAGGATGTACACGATGAATGGGTCATAAAGTTGGAGTCTCTCGTCCAGGCTGGGTGTATCAGATTTCATGCTGGTAATCTCGTTTACACTGTATATATATATACATATATAGTGTTACGATGACGTATGAATGACAAGAACACGGTGAATTAAAATATCCAAGCATTCAACACGTATAACTTATATTGTAACAACAATGAGGTACAATCAGTAGCAAAAGACAGTCAATAGTGCTAACTGATCTGCCTTATGAAAAGGTAGAGGAAGTGCAGAGGTCAAGACTGGTGGTCTCACTCTAAGCACACATTCTTTCATACAACTCCCAATGGGGCAGTTGTGAAGTCATTGTCTCCCAGTCTCTTGAGGAGCACTGCGAGAGCCCCGGAGAACTCCAGAGCTACTTCTGGCGGTCGAAATTCCATTATCCACTACACTCTCCCCACCTCAAATTAAACATTCTATATAGAAAAGGTACACGGAAGTGACTAACACCCCTGACAAGAGCAACACACCTCACCCCCTCGGGTTACAGAAGGTGCGCTTGCTACCATAACATGTAAAAACAAACAACATTGCCCCTTAACCCTGGATAAAAGGAGAGAGGCCGTAGTTGGGCGAATACAATTTTATTGAATTTTATGGATAATATTTTATGTCGACCTTATTGGGCGGCATATTGCTAAGGAAGTTATTAATATGATTGATAAATAAGATGATGAATAATTAACAGTTATAGTATGATGTCAAATATTATAAGTATATATAGTTATGTAATACAATGAAGGTATATATGCCCCTAACTCGTGATAAAGTTTCATTGCTTAATTCCTACGGGCAGTCAATTAAATTCTGCATATTCTTACGTGTAAGGGTGAATAATAAATAGTTCTGGATGGAAGTTTCCCTTGTTACACTTGTATACTAGAGAAACTTTTTTATGTAGGTATGTCTGTGTAAGATTCAAAAACGGAAATAGAAATAATTCAGAAAGAGAAAAATTGGTTCCTAAAAGAATCTTTATGACCCTCATAAAAAAAGAAAAATGTCTGGATGGAAGGGGATTTGAACTCTCAACCTTTAAGTTTCGTATAAGAATCTTTATGACTCTTGAAAAAAAAACCGCTCTGCATGGAAGGGGATTGAACTCTCAACCATAGGTTTCCCTTGCAGACACTCTACCTCTAGACCACTGAGTCTGATAGGAAAAAAGGGCATGATAAGGGCGTTATGAATGTAGTGAGGAACCTGGTTTCTCATAATACACCAGGTGGCAGGACCTGTCAATGAAAACGTTAGTTCTTATCATAGCCACCCAGTGTCAGTGCTCTGGCTAGACTATACTGGTGCAGCCAAGAGATAAGATGACTTGATAACTGTACATTTTGTCATTTCCAAATGCTTATAGGTCAATTATATAGTGATAGAATAAAATGAATAATAAAAATAGCCAAAGAGCCATTATAGAAAGGAGAGGGTGGGTGGGAAGAGAAAAGGTATACATTATTTTGAATTAATTATGATTATTGATAGATTGAACTAAAGACAGAGTTTTTGTCCATGATGTATGCCCGGTGGGCATTAGACCGCCACCCGCCGTACCGCTGAATAGACAGTTCAGACATACCCGCCTGGAACGCCAAGCCTTCCTCAGGCTGTGGAGGGTGTATGTCTGTGGAGGGTGGCCTGCTGCGTGGACAAGCTTGTCCCATTCCTTGATAAGCAGACGTGTAGTGATGGGGGACCTGTCCTCGAGAATGAGGAACGGGTCCTCGGGCCGGGCCGTAGGGGCGGCCGCTAACATAGCGTGTATCAGGCAGAACCTCGAGGCCTGCATCATGACGGACTTGTACTCCCCCACACTTGTAGGTTTTTGGTTTCCTTGAGCGTCCCGTTCACGTGGGTGGTCGTGGTGGTGACGTCCCCACGTGACAGGTGGCTTGCGTTGTTCACCCGATTGTCCTCGGTCGACGCCACGTTTCCTCCCGAGAGCGCTTGCCTTGGTCGCTGAAAAGGGGGCATGGCCCGCGACGTATGCGAGGTAGGCTGTGATGATGTCGGTGCCTGAGGGTCCGCTCCCATCCACAGGCAGAATGTGAGGTATGTTGAGACGGCGCTCCTCTGGTTGGCGACCGTGCCTGGGGAACGTGCTTCAGAATGCCGCGCAGATGCCCTCGTCTGGAGATAGTGTAGCACCGGATCTGCATGAGAGGTGGAGAGCAGGCACAAATAAGGCATGAGTGCACGGTACAGTATCTGTGAGGGAATGAAATTTTATGCACATGACAGCATTATCATGGTCCCTCAAGGTCAGGTGGGCTAGACTGAGTTTTGCTTGAACCATCCAAGCTTGTCTAGCGCACTCTGAGAGGACAGGGTTGTGTGACAGGCCCGAGGTCAGTGCCTGGACGGTCCCCATGTTACCACAGAGCAATTCGACTCGGGTGCCCTGTGGCAGTCGGTAAGGAAGGTGTTCATGGCGTATATGGTGTTGAGAGCCTGTGAGGCAGGCATCCACTGTGATACACTTACTTGGTGGACCTCGAGGAATGAGGCCTTGAGAAGCTTGCTTATGAATGGTCGAGCCAGACGTATGCACTTGGGCACGTGGAGCACTTTCCCCAGGACTGACTGGAGCTGTCTCATGGTGAAGGAGCGCTTCCGTGAAACCACATGCTCTCTCACCTCCTGGAGTTTAGCCTCAGGGATAGAAAGACTCAGAATACCAGTGAATTCGGTACCGCGACAGTTTCGGTCCGGTGGTGAGTTCGCTACCGCGACAGTTTCGGTCCGCGAAAAAGGTGAATTCGATACCGCCCGCGGTGCCGGTCGCCACCCGCGATGCCGGGGTAGGGTGCCGGCCGCCATCCGCGGACAGGGCCGGCCACACGGCTGGCTATACCCGGAATATACCCCCAACCCTGTCAGCCAGTCTGTCTTGTCCCTTTCCTATATTCTTATTTATCGTTGCAAAATAATACTGACATTTTCTCTCCCCAATTTCGATGTTAATTGAATCCCATAATGAAATATTTATACATTAATCACCTTTTCTGTTTTTTTGTGGAATTTTAACCAACTTGATTCTTATTTATCCCTAACCTTAAACTATCCCTAACCATAATCTAGCCCTATCCCTGACCCTAACCCATCCCTAGCCCTATCCCTAACTTAACCCGAACCCTAACCCTAACTCCAACCCTAACCCTATCCCTAACTTAACCCTAACCCTAACCCTAACCCTAACCCTATCCCTAGCCCTAACCCTAACCCCGACATAGTCCGGGAGAGGCCTGGGGGACACGGCCGACCTCACCGCGACATAGGCGGCAGGCCCGGGAACATAGCGGTATCGAATTCACCGGTACCGAACTTGTAGCGGTAGCGAATTCACCGGTATCGAGTTCGCATGTGACCGAATTCACCGTAGACCAAGACTCATGTTGGGGGCGTCGATCTCTATCCCGAGCCACGTGATGACTTGACTCCGTGCTTGGGCTTTTTCTTGTGCCTCGGGAGGCTGAGCTCGATGAACAGTTCACGGGCAGTGTTGAAGTCCGAGGCTGCCTTGTCTCGGTCTGGGGACAAGATGATCAGATCACTGAGGTACATAGCTGCATCGACTCCCTTTGACCTGAGGATCTGGACGATGGTGTCGGCGATGCATTTCATGTGGTATACTTGACATGTAGCTCCCCAGCCCCAAGGACACAAGACGACCAACGAAGCTGTCGACCATTGGGTCGCCACTACTGTTCCCACTACTGGCCGTATATAGAGTTCTTGATAGTGTAAGCGTTGACACTCCACTCCCATGGATATGTCATGTCAGTGATGACCCTACGGCCGGCCGTTTCCTGCTTCTCTCATGACATCAGCGGGGAGACATAACACCACGGAGCGAAGGGGGCATCACGAAACGGACCTAAGAGGTTAGAGTGGCTCCGCTCGCCTGGTCAGGATAGCTGGAGGCACTCAGGTAGTTCAGTATCCCTCGGGTATCGCTGGTAGGGCCAAGGTATCCCAGGGGGAAACCATAGTGTATGGAGCTCAGCAACTCCTCCTTTCCGGGGATCCCAAAGAGGGAACGATCCCACGTCAGTAGGTTGAGATCAGTGGGAAGCTTGATCCTGGCCTTGATCGAAGACCTGATGGTAGACCGGAGCTCCTTACTAGTTGATATATGTGGGTGTGGCCGGGGGCCCGCCCGCGGAGAAGGGGCAGACCCGAGACCGTGTATCCGTCCTGCTGAGCCCGGCTCCCGGCCTTCTCTTTGATCTGAATTGGATCGAAGGAAGTCTAATTGAACAAATTGGACGTTAAACTACCCAAACAAACAATACAAAGGGAGAGGTGTGATCGTGAGGCATATATGAGGATATAAGACAGTGACATCGTTATTCCCGGAGTAGTAGTATACTTTAACCATTACCAAATAATGCACACAAGTGTGTACCCACCCCTGTTATCACAGCCAATACAGTCTGTTCGGTATAACACCAATGAGGAAAAAATAAACACCATTTTCCCCGCATAAAAGACGGTAATTGCATATATTTCACAAATTGAAGCGGTGAATTGCGTGATGGCCGTCAATACACTCCTGCCAGAAGCCTGCCGCGGCCATAAAAGTCGTCGTGGCGACAGACAACATCGCGTCTATGCACGTTCTAACTACAGGAAAAACCCATAACGGCGTGTTGGCCGCCTGCGCGAGAGAGATGTGGCTCATAAGAGCCACCCGCGAGGTACAGATCGTCGTGATGCACAGGCCCGGCGTGGACCTGGAACTCCCCGACGCGCTGTCACGGGCACCTTTTGATCGCGCCAAAGCAACACTTGTTAATGAAATCATAGACCGCCGTAGTTTGATTTACTGTTCCCCTATTAAACTAAACTATGTCTTCTCTCCAATGTAGCCACCTCTGAATGTATCCATCTATTTTCAGAGCGGGCTAATCCTGACTTACTTCGCCAGCTGGAGGCAACATGGCGACAATTATGGACCATGGAGCATGTGCCTCCGTGCCCGGACTATAGGCTTACCTCCCCAAACAGGTCCCTAATGCCACTGCCATTGCTCTAGCCTCCTCTTTGGCTTCTAAAAGACTTATACTGTGTTCACCTGTATTTTATGCCTTGTGCAACATTATGTAAAATCTATTTTATCATATTATCTCATTCGCATGTATTACTTCATGTCACTGATTCTTAAAAACTTTTATAAGTTGTAATAAAACTTTTTATTGGCAGTCCGGGTTTCTCGTAATTACCAAACAATGCACCCAAGTATGTACCCACCCCTGTTATCACAGCCAATACAGTCTGTTCGGTATAACACCAATGAGGAAAAAATAAACACCATTTTCCCTGCATAAAAGACGGTACGGTCTGTAGTATACTTTGTTTTATGGCAGGAAGCACAGTGCGATAACTGTAACACCGTGGGTACCACTCATTCTGACGTGAATTATCCTTGTAGGTGGTACGTAAAGTCCGTACAGGATAAAGCAGTACTAATACTAGTACAAAAGTACAAGTAAAAGTACAATGAAAGAAAATGCGGATAATAAACAGTTGTAGGTAATTATGCATAAGAAACAAACGCACACAGTCTATCATTTTGGAAGGATATCCCTCAGCGGTTTTTACCTTTCAAAATATAGTGTGGTATTTCACACTTTATTGGCCAGAAACCAAGAGATACGGCCTGCTTAATACAAATGTCATCATACCAAAAGGTAGGGTTCTGGTATATATAATGAAATTGAATTGACTTACCTATAAAAAATACATATCGATGCAATATGCTTGAACACCCTTTGGTTAGCCTTTCTCCTAATGGCGTCCTCTCCTATTTGAAGTAAGAGACCGTTGGCCCTGTGATGTCCCGGATGCACACTCCACAAGCAGTGATTGGCTGGGGGGCTGGTCCTGGGGGTAGCCTGTGAAGCTACCGAGGGGGTTGGAGTGACGGGTGCGGCGGGCGTATCATTGGCCAGCTCTGTGTCAACAGGTAGCCTGCACATGGTGTGTGTTTCGGCGCACCCCCAAGGTGACCCCAAAATTTGTGTGTTGGGAGCTACTCACACGTAGAGAAGGGTAGGTTGCTGGTTATAAAATATAATTTTCCATGGCAAAATTGAACTGGGTAACCCACAAATAGTTACAGAATACTTGTTACCACCATAACATGCGGACTTTTGTAATTTCTTGCATTATAGCACGGTCTCTCCAGTGGGGATCAAACCACGACATTCAGTGTGAAAATTGTTTAGATGAGATTTTTTAGCGAGTTCTTAGCTATGCACTCCGTATTGCGTAAAGAAAAGCGGACTGCACATTGTTCGGCATGCACCACGTGAAGGTCACTCGCCATAGCATGCCGCACCTAGCACACAGTATTCCCTTTCATGTGTAATAATGAAAGACACCGTGCTAATGCCTATTTATGCCTATAATATGTGAAGTTCCTCTATATTAATACCTATCTCTCACTAGGAAAATTGAAGAATGGCTCCAAATTCTTTTAGTTTCTTGTGTCTATTGCAGTTTCTGCCATTTCTCATTAATGTGGGTGATTTAGGGTACTGTCTAGTTTCTTCATAGGTTAAGGACCATACCGACGTGTATCCTTATCCCATGGAGGGGTTTCAGGTGGCTTCTCCATGCTTATTCTCTTCATTGTCATGCCTGTTTCTCGGTACAGAGCACCTGCTATGAACGGTAATGGTTTTGTGGCGTCCGGTGGCCTCTCCCCACATATCTGTTCATTTGCATGCCTGCTGCTGAGTATTGACCACTTCCTCTCAGTGGGAAAGCTCTTGGGGCATTTATGTGGTATTTGTACATTTTGTTATTTATCTTAAAATTTAGTTGTAGCCTGTTTTTCTGCACAAACTCTCATAGATTATTTCACAGAGAGCCCCTAACCATGCCCATGAATTGATGGTAATCCTCCTTCTACATACAGGTTTTAGGCATGTGTTGGTCTAAATACTCCTAAGCACATTTGTAAACCTTCCTTCTTCAGAGGTTTTAACCAAGTCCAGGTACAATTTGGCTCCTCACTCATGCACAAGTCATTCTAAGTGCAGTAGGGATTGGTTGTACATGTAGAGAGCTTTGTACACGCATACTCCTTTAACCGTTTCCTTAACCCTTCAAGAGCCACACATAATTCAACATGTATCCATACTACAGCAGGCACCAGACCCAATTGTGGCCTTTGTATGGCCGGCTTTTGAAGTCAATATTATTAACAGAAATTTAAAATTTAAAATTTCCAATAAATCTGTATTTTTTATTAGAACTTTCCGATATTTCAAAGACATACTGGCGACATTTATCATAATATCTCATATAATTTTTATGATTCTACGATAGATTTTCAAAAAGTTACAAAGGAACAAATACAGAGTGGTTCATCAATTCCATATGTGAATGCCATATGGCATTATCCGGCCCTGGCCAGGGGAATGCCATATGGCATTGTCCTGCCATGGCCAGGGGAATGCCATATGGCATTGCCCTGCCAGAAAGGGTTAACGGACCTGGTTGCGGGTGCATGTCTTCAAATACTGAGAAAATATATTCTTTTCCATCATATTTAAAGTAGTCAGTGAAGGTTTTAATGGTGATAACTATAGAACTATTAATTAACTACCACTATGAAGGCATTTTACAGAATCTCTCAAAAAATTATAAAGATCCATCTTGAATTAGCTAAGATAAATGATATTTTAACAAGAATTGAAAATGATGCCTTGAGGGATCATTTGTGCGGGCTACGGGAGTGCCTTGAGGCATCAATGGTAAGGAAAGGGCTAAGTAATAACATTTGGTGTGTGTCGGGTGTGCTGGCCTTGGTGTGCCACTTAGGATTTGCACGCATATCTAGTTCCCTTGCAATATTATGGATGTGCTATATTCAACCCACTTTCAAGTAATATACTCTTCTGTACCATTCTCTGCATACATATAACAAAAATACACATATTGATTTAATAGGCATAAATAGATTATTCTGCCCACACGCAGAATCTGTCATCTCCACCCGGCCTTGCCTCACACATAGGGTGGGTACTAATGCTGCATAACTAGCAGCAGCTCTTAACCCCCCTTAACCCCTTTCCCCAATAGGTATTTCCTCTCCCGATAAAAATGGTGGTTTTTCACATGGATGTGTACCTATCGGACACCTGCTATAAAGAGTGTTATGAGGAAGGGACGTAAGTTCCGAAAAGTCGGCGGAGTTATAAAAATATAGAAGTCTGTATGCATAACATGAAACCATGATTCTGGTGTTTTAGTTTACTTCTCAAGTTCGGGGGTTGTTCTGATTTATTAAATTATCTTTTATATGTGGTGGGTAATAATAATATGTAACTGGACTAATTGCTATTGAAATAAAATTTATTAAATAATACAACCTTCTTTTGTAGTCCCTGGATGTTCCTTGTGCATCGGTAGTCCCGGTAGAAGATGAAGAGTGTGCGCTCAAATTCAAAAGAGGATATAGATTTTAATACGTAACTAACCGAAGTTACTTAGCTAGTACTACTAGACAACTAAAATCCCCACTCTCCAAGGGACTATTTTATGACTCCCCAAAGGAGAGATGGGCAGGCATGACAGTCAGGTTTGAACCAAAAAACGGTAATATTCAAAGCTATTTCTCAAGAGTTCTTTACTGCAAATCATGAGCTTGCCTTAATAATGAATAAACATTGGTATACATACTATATAGGTATACATACTATAGGGATATAAATAAACATGTCCCTATAAGGGTACCCGAAATATGAAATAGAAAATTTGAAATAAGATTATTTACTTAAATTCGAATTAAAACGAAAAAAATAGGCACATACAGAGTTAAACGAGTCTAGACCGGCATGGGCAGAATATATATAGCTTAGATACTTCAGCTCCAGGGGTGGGCCTGTGGTGCCGAATACTCTCCCTGCACCGGTTTTGTTTCCGGTATTCAAGCTTTTCTCTGGTAGCCTATGGCAGGAAACCCTTCACCCAGCGTAGGGTAAAACCCGGTGGCTTGAGGGGTGGTTCTCCTTACCACTGAGTCCTATGGTAGGCCCAGGGCTGGTTCTCCCGCTGCCGGCCTCCACTACCGTGCGGCGGGCCTCCGCCACCGGGCGCCGGGCCTTCCCTACCGGGTGTAGGTTGATACTTCCGGGAGCTTTAGACCAGTCTCTTACATAATTTTTTTGAAAAGTGTAGTGGGGAAAAAACATATAGTGTCAGTTTACTCCAGAATGTTTTATCAGGCTTCCGTTTTGATGGTGGGTAAGCAAATAGCATTTTTATCTATATTAGTCGACGATTGCAGGTACATAGGAATAGGGAAACCACGTACCGGTGGAAATAAGTCAAAGTTACTTGGTAAGCCTTACCTTGTAAGTTCCACTTATTCCAACCGGAACATAGTTTCCCTCTATTACTATACACCTATGGGCGAACGTCTATGGGTTACTACCCGCTGCTAGGCATATCGTATAGATAACGTTCGGGCCCGCGGAGTAGTAGGACGTAGTGATTCCCATAGGCTTAAGCATGTAAAAACGTACGTCCCGCTGCTACAGACACTACGTCGCACTAACGTACATTATCGAGACAGAGCGAGAGCATTGTCCGTGTCAAAAAGAAACAAAAAAATGGCGGTTCTCTCCCATTCATAACTTCAGAGACATTCTTAGCCTTACCTGTAACAAATGGAAGTATGTACTGTCCAAATATCGAGGCACCTGACGTATGGCGTTCACATCAAACCGTTTAAATAGCTTAAATCTGTTAGACTGATCGATATCAACAGGTCCGACCGCTTCCCGTTAGGCCGCTCCGCGTTGTCGACGTCATAATTACGTTGGCTACCAGAGTTCCAGGTCGTCCTGTCTCATACATTTCATAGACCGCTCCACGTCGACCCTTGCCGAGTTTTCACCCTCCCATCTCCCAGTGTGCAGTGAATGTCGAAGTCGCCGTATTGAAACGCCGATATCTTCGGTTTAAAGTGCCTGATCTTCATCATATTTGATACGATTATAGATTGTATATGTGTAGTACTCGTGTTAAAATTTCATTGCTTAATTCCTAAGGGAGGTGAAGTTAGAGCGTCATCTGTTGCTACACATTTCAGAGACCGCTCCAAGTCGACTGTTGACGGGTTTTCATCGCTAGCGGGCCGTAGCAAATGGCAGTGATATTGTTCGGTAACGGGGGGTTGAATCCACGACCAGGAAAGTTAATAGAATGGCATTTTAAACGCGTAGGAGGTGTATAGTAATAAGAAAACGTAATGACTGAGCCCGTACGGTGGCCGTTCTCGGTCATTTTATGAAAAAATACGGCCCTCCCGCCTGCGGCGTCGGGCCGTATTTTTTCATAAAATGACCTCGAACGGCCACTCGTACGGGCTCAGTAACCACGTTTTCTCATATTACTATACACCTATGGGCGAACGTCTGTGATATACTAACCGCTGCTAGACATATAGTATAAATAACGTTCGGGCCCGCCGTGTAGTAGGACGTAGTGATTCCCATAGGCTTAAGCATTGCAAAACGTACGTCCCGCTGCTACAGACACTACGTCGCACTAACGTACAATATCACGATAGCGCGAGAGTAGTGTCCGTGTCAAAAACAAACAAAAATATGGCGGTTCTCTCCCATTTATAACTTTAGAGACATGCTAAGCCTTACCCGTATGAACTGGTAGTGTATATTGTCCAAATATCGAGGTAAATAACGTATAGCTTTCACCTAAGACAGTTTTAAATGGTTTAACTCTGCGAGATTGATCGATATCAACAAGTCCGACCGCTTCCCGTAAGGCCGCTCCGCGTGGTCAACGTCATAATTACGTTGGCTACCAGAGTTCCAGGTCGTCCTGTGTCATACATTTCATAGTCCGCTCCACCTCGGCAGTTGCCAGGTTTTTACCGCTAGCGGGTCGTAGTGAATGGCAGTGATATTGTTCAGAAACGGGGTTTGAATCCGGGACTAGGAAAGTTGATAAAACGGTATTTTAAACAAGTCCGATCGTATCCCGTTACGCCGCTCCGCGTTGTCAACGTCATAATTACGTTGGCTACCAGAGTCCCAGTATCACTGGCGCCACACTTTTCAGAGACGAAATTCCGATATCTTCGGATTGAAACAGCGGATTTTCTTCATATTTGAGACGATTATAGGTTATATGTATACCGTACCGTACTCGTGTTAAAATTTCATCGCTTAATTCCCAGAGAAAGTGAAGTTCGAGCGTCATCTGTTGCTATATCACCTAAGAACCACAGAACTGTCAGAAGTGATAGCGGACCGTGTTGCCAAGAGCAGTTTGGAATAGTCCATTATACGACGATACGCTATCTTGAGGGGTGGCCACTACTTACTGAACTTGTTGATATCGATCGATTTTCCATATTAAAGCTATTTAGACTGTATTAGGTGAATGTTCCATGTTATTTACCTTGATATTTGGCTATTGGCTATTACTGGGAAGTCGTAACATGTCTCGATCTCACAGAGTTTTGTAGTTGTGTTGCCGACGAGCCGTTTGGAATAGTCCATTTTACAGCAAAGCGATGTGTGGAGGGGTGGCCGCTACAAGAAAGGGATGACAGGTTGGTGGGAGACAGCGGGCCGTAGTGAATGGCAGTGGTTTTGTACGGGAATGGGGGGTTGAATCGTGGACCTGGAAAGTTAATAAAATGGGTTTTAAACGAGTTGTAGGTGTATAGTAATAAGAAAACGTAGTGACTGAGCCTGTACGGGTGCCGTTCTCGGCCATTTGATGAAAAAATACGGCCCTCTCGCCTGCGGCGTCGGGCCGTATTTTTTCATCAAATGACCTCGAACGGCCACCCGTACGGGCTCAGTAACCACGTTTTCTCATAATAATTTCCATTTTTGAAATTGATGAAAAACACCACCTTTTTATTTGTGTTTATCGATAGTGCATTGATCACTCTCTTCTGCCGAACCGGTTGAAGCCCGTAGTTCCTGGGACAAACAAAAGAAGTGGAAGAGGGTAGAAATGCATGCACGACACTCGAGAAAACACAAAAACAAGTACAAGATAAAAGTGTGATAGAGCAAAATTGACAGTGAAGACTTAGATATTCTAAAAAAAAATCTCAACCAGAAGGGATTGACAAAACTTTGATTCTCGTGGGAGACCCACAAACTGAACCTCCTGAAAATTGCGTCCTGAAAACCCGTGCAGATAACAGTCAAACTTCACACCCGGGCAATCGCACTTCTACATATATAGTAGCTGCAAAATTATTCCACTTTATACATGCATAATACTCTCCAAAGCTAGTAAATGCTTTTCAACTAAAGAATATTGAATAATACCATCTTGTTTTGTAATCCATTCAGATCTTGGAATGTGTACTGCCTGTAGACGATGAAGAGGGTGCACCGAACTTGAAAAGAGAATAGAATTTTCAATACGTAATTCCCCTAAGGTAATTAGCTAGTACTTATGGGGTTTAAAACTAGGAAATAGCATAAATCACCTAATACAATTACATATACAAAATAAGTTTCCGTCTCTATATTCTTTATTATTTTTTCAGAATTGTATTTGATGGAATTGCCGCAGTTGATGTAGCTTTAATCTAAGGCACCAGGGGGCGCCTCTTTAGTACAAGTCCCCACCTGGTGTGAGGTTACATACTACGAGAATTACCCACATAATGCGTGAGGATCTACAGTTGTGCTTAGCCTTCCTCCCTGTCTTTAAGGGGAATGTAAAAATTGTGCAGCCTCATTTTACCAGGGAAATTCTTTTTTGGAGAGGCCTCCCTTACAGGTTTTGGTAGGAAGGGCTACTTGTCTTTTGTAACTTTATTGTAACTATAGTGTTATTCCACTCCCAGCTACCCCTGAAGTTATTTTGTTATTCCCCTACATTTGTCAGAAACACTGAAGTATACGCGTATATATGCGTATACATACCAAAGCATGTAATTTCAATAGATGAACAGGGATGCAAGTTGAGTTTTAGGGCAAGTTGGAACCCTTTTAATAATATTTCTAGTTCAGTGAGCTGGGGAATCCCCTTCTTGCTCAGTATCAAAAAAGTAGACTATCCTCAGTCTATAAGTGATGGCCCCTTACTATATGGCCCCCAATAAATGAAATAAAATAAAAGAAATCTTCTCTACATATTTTGGTGTTTTTAGGCATTTACTCTTACCTCTCACTGGTGGGTGAACATATTAACGTTGAGTATGGTGTTCATCATATTCTCTTTGAAGTCCTTGTAGGAGGGTAGTATGGGGATCCGTATGGTGTGTGAGCACATATTTGCAAAAGGGTAGGGCAGTGTCGCGTCATTCTCCGGGTAGGCCAGTGGGTGTGTGAAGGCGATTTTCGGTGGGGGTTCCAGACCAAGGGGTGGGATGCAATCCAGACCCGTCACGAATTGCAATAGCATATGCAAATTGCCCACCTCTTAAAAAATATAATATACAAGTGAAATAAATTACCTTTGGATATATTTAGGAAGCAAAAAACAAATGTGACTTTCTTATTATATATCCATTCTAAAGAGGGGAGAGAGGAGAATTGCTGGTATAAAACTCTGAATGCATACGAAAAAACTCAAGCAAGAATGAAGTACCGAACCACTACAACCAGCAAACACACGATGGGGTAGAAGATGTGAAAGTCTACATCTTGGATTACATATACAGACACCCAGAATCAAAAGAAGCAGCAAGACTACGCAACAAAATCGAGTTCAACTGGATACATCGGCTGAAGACACATGCTCCATATGGCCTCAACACACTGGACAACAGGTACGGCTAACTGTTTGGCCCCCCGGATGTGCCCCCACATAACGCCACGTCAAAAAAATTTTTCCAACCACGAAATCCGTATGGATTTCCAACGGAACGAAGAAATTATACACATAAAGTCATCAGGTGGGGGACACGGAAGGACCGAATAAGTTAGGACTACAAATAATAGAGAGAACTCGACACCGCGAACTAACCTGTTCAAGGTGGGGACACATATCCACTCCCCGGACTGGTTCCGGGGGGAAAGACCACAGAAGAGTACCTACCACACTTAGCCTGATGAGACTAGATAAAAGTCGAAACCACGAGAGAATATTGAGTGTAATCACACTCGCTACGGTGGATTTCTGATGCGAAAACATCAGACGAGCTACTCGGGTTGACTGGTTCAACAAGAGATAGCAACGCCACCACCACACCGTGCGAACACGCGGTGTCCACATATCGGTTTGACGAAGTTTCAACAAGATAATGTGCATAGTGACAGTACGTGACAGTGGGACTGTCAAGTCTAACACAACACCGGCCTGGTGACTCCCAGGAAGGTAAGAAGAACCACACTCACCTTGGGTTTCCTCCAGGTTCTGATCGAACTTGGCAGTGGGGTTTGCACAAACCCCATGTTTAGAGTTGTTCTGACCGAAAAACTCCATAGGAAATGCGTGGAAATACACGTAGTAACGCCCAAGCGAAGCCGACACGATCGGGCGATGTGCACACATCGAACGCAGCCGGCCGTACAAACGACAACACGGGTCACATGATACTCACGTGACGCGCCGACCAATGAAAACGCCGCAACGGGTATGTTAATGAGGCCGCGGCGTCGTCCGCGGCCCGTTTCCCGCTTCTCTCTATTCCGTGGTCGCTACGTGGTGGGGAAGAGGTTCGACGCTAGGCCCCGTGAAAACACATATCTGAATGCATATGAACTTCATATACCTACCCCAGATAAAGAAAAAATTACCCACAAGGTGTGTACTTATCTTTCTGCACTATAAACTAAAAAGGCTGGTGCCGTATAAATACTACACACTCAAATGTACTTAGGCGCATTAGCTTTGTATACCTTTTACTCACTCCCAATAAACCAAATTTTTTATTTGAATATTACCGGTATATTATTAATAGATAATATATTATAAAAAAGGAATAGTATTAATCCTGATATTTATATACAATATGGTGGTGTGTAACCATTACAAAATTGTTTCAGTACCCTGCAAATCGGTCAAGAACTCATTCCAGTGGGCCATGGTCTGACACTCCAGCCTATATCGGTTGCTGTTTTGATCCGAGTAAGTCGCTTGGAAGAGGGCCTCAATAAGCTCCAGGTTGAGGCCGCTGTTGGGACAGATGAAGAGTTCCCGTATTTCCTCCGCGTTCTGCTGCATCTCCCATAACAATCCACAAGTAGAGATACCCCAGCAGAATCTTCTCCCAGAAGTGCCCCACCCCAGTAAAGCAATAGGTGGTAGAAGTGGGGAGTTCTAGAGAAAAACTGCACCCAACGCCCCTTATAGGAAAGCGCTAGTACTTCCCCCAGCAGAAAGAGTTGGGAGAAGAACCCCTACCAGCCGGGAAGAAACACCCTACCAGCGGAAAGAACCCCCATGTGGAAAGAGGCTAAAACGTACCTAATGTACGCAATGCTGGAGTAATGTGAAGGGCCACTGCCTGTTAATATTTAACCTGTGCTTCCAGGGAAAGACCACCTCCCCCAGTTTTGGCAAGAACCAGGAAGCCTTAACCCACATGTTTGCCCATATCAGAGGAAATATACCTTGGGGAGAAGCCTTATTCCTAGATAAAGCAAGCAAAGCTGGAGCCCTGTAAATGTAGGATGCCGAACACTCACCTCTATAAAGCCAATTCATTCTTTCCCACCGTATTTAAACACTCATAGCGTGCAGGAGGCAGCCACCACCCCACCCCATTTCCATATAAAGAAAAGGAAACTATACGGATTAACTATAAGTACTCACTGCACCACAGCATCACAAATGATGGTTCTACACATCAATTGGCATATTGATGTGATCAGCATCTCCTTCTCGTCAAAACGTGAGGTGCAGTTCATACATCCAGCCAGGGTAGCCATATCCTCAATCTCCTTTACCGCTTCCTGATACTCCTCCGCATTCCTGCTCTGCTGCACCTACAAATGTAAGAAAAGCAAAATAGTTTGATTAATTTCCAATTTCGGAAAGAGTTATAAAGAGGAATGTGGGGACACCTGCAAAAGATTGCCTGAAGTTATTTGTCACCCCATTCCCCCATACCCCCTCACAAACATGTTTTGAAAAAAGTTATGAAAGTTATAAAAGTGGGATACACGGTACCTCTCCCCCTGGGTAGGTAGGCTACCATGCCAGTGTTTCAATTAAGCTGATTACTGCACCCCAAGTCAGTCACAGGGTGGACAATCATGATTCTTTTGAACTGACACTCTCCCTAGACATTCTAGCTTGATATACCAGTGGATATTCTCATGGGGCTTGAGGCAGTAACCCAAATACTATGGGGGTTTAAAAGATAGGGAGTCTCCACTCCAGGAGCCTACCGAACTAGGCAAGGCCCTTCAGCCCACAGGGGACCACTTGTAGGGGGGGGACTGCTTATTGACTGTAACCGGCCCCCTTTGTCAGGTGAACATTATTCCTGAAATGCTGAAGTTCCCTGAGAAATGGTATACCTCTATAAATATACCCAGAAATAAAGATACAAACTTATAACTATACCAAGTAGCCTTATAATGCTTCCACCCACTGGGGATACTCCTTTCTTTGCAATAAATAATTTCGGTAATAGTTGAAAGTAATAAAAATTTATAAAATTAGGTTATAAAAAGGGGGTAGAAAATATTTTCTAAATAGCCATTTTACTCATAGGCCCAATTTAAGATTAATATTACACACAATATTTCACCTTGAGTAATTTTCCCTTGACTTCGTAGTCCTGGATGTCTTCCAACGGGGGGGTGGAGTCTTTAGAGCCCTTAACCACCATTCTGTAGAGCTCTGGGGAGAAGAACTGTGGTGCTGGTCCACCGTTGACGAGAATGTAGGCGATGATTGAACCCATAACCTTGTAGTCCCCTTTGGCCAGAGCTGTTTTCATAAAATATAGAAATTGCAAATATATATATATACCATTACTTTATTAATGAGGGATGCATTGACATGGGCAGATGAGCAAAGGATACAGAATGCACGCATCATGATGGTAATAGCACCAGGAACTGCAAAACTGCACAAAGAGGCACACCCGATGAAGCCAAAGCACAGGTGTGCTGTGCAGAAATCTACCTCCACTTAAACACCAGCAGAACTTGTAAACACCGGGCGCACCATGCTGATGGCCAGACAAAACGCCTGCACTTCTGCTGGTACTTCCACTCTGCAGCTAATGGCAATTTTACACAGAGACTGCAGCGGTATGCAGCAGAAGGAGAGAGGAGGGGGCACAAACTAGAGGGAGGAATAATGCGTTCGTCAAAGGAGAAGCAATAACATAGGGAATGTGCTTAGCTGGAAGAGTGGCCCTGATAGCATACACTGCAGAGTGGTAGAGAAAGTTGCTTTGCCGGACAATAAAAGGGAGGAGCCCAGTATACCGCCAAGGGCCATGATATGGTGTTTAGTATACTACATTTGATTTAATTGGGTAAGAATAATAACAACCCATAAAAGCCCCAGAAAGAAGAAAAACTAACATGCTTGTATAATACAATTATTAATCTAATTTTCTTTGTAAATAAGACATTCATTACCTTTTGCATCTAACCTTAGGTTCATTGAATTCTCCGCACCCGTGAAGATGGTGGATTCCTTTATGGCCCTTAGTGCCAGGGTCATGAACTCCCTGGAGAGTCCACCTTCATCTACACCCGGCTCACCACCGAACTTCACAGAAAGAGGGTGCAGGGGATTGAAGTTTGCACGGCGAAAGGCACGCATGGCTCCATCCAGAACGTTGAATCTGCACACGTTCACCACATTCTTGTTTCCATTGGGGTTCTGTTTCGCTTTAAGTCGCAGCAGAATGGTAGTTGCTGATTGCACCTCACTTAAAATAGGAAAAGAACCAAAGCTAATATATATCAGGCAGCCGGCTTGGTCCGTAAGGCCACGGAATATAACCTGTATCTTTAACATACCGATATTTTGGATCGTGACACTGGTTGTCATGCCGATTTTACTGGTGTATCAATGTGTTATGTAAAGTCATTCAGAATTTTTTGGTTTGGTATTTAATTATTAAATTGATGATGGATTTATTATTGTTATAAAATTGGTCCTAGTGGAAATACTGTCTCTGAGCCTTCATCCCATATTACTAGGTCGGCGACAAATGTGGTTGCTTATAGCGTTATTCAGAATGTCAATAGGGTCTATGATACTATCATCGGATTCTGCATCGGAGCTTGTCTCCATCTCTTCTAGGAGTTTCTTGGTGAGTTCATCATTTAATGTCACACCCCAGTCATGGGGGTGCAACGGTTTAGGGTCGTAAGAGTGAGGTGATTCAGGGATCCCCTTTGGTCAGTTGTCACCAAAAGGGGATGTGGGCATGCTTGAGGTTGAGTCGAGATCATCAAAATTCATTGGGGCATTTTCTTCCCCTGGTGTTGGAATCGGTGTCCAGGTTCTTCCATTAGTCTCTCTATATATAAAGAGGGTATTTAAAATTAGTTAGGGGCCCATTAGAATATGGACAGTTGGGTTTATTAAGTCATTAATTAATTTATATGGTAGGGGGGGCTTTAAAAAGCAGGGGTTGGGGGGATTAATGCAGCTTTGGGTGCGCTTCAAGGCACCTATCCCCACAGGGTACCACCAAGGTGCCAATATAAGTTGACTCTTAGGGGGAAGAGGCCTTTAAATACCACTATTTAACCCCTCATCCCGCCTATGCCCCATGACCCAAGGTAGGGTACCCCATTAATAATTCGCCCAATATTGGTTATTCAATATAAGGCATGCCGGTACTCCCTCAAGTGTTTCTGGAAGGATTGAGGGAGTTTTGTATAGTATCCAAGTTCCACTCACCCATAAGCAACAGAACCACAGTACAGGGTAAAAATTGCAGTAAAATGAGTATGATAATTTTTAATAATACTAACCTATCCCTAGGGTTGAAAACAACCATTGGAGTGCCGCTCCCAGAGGCAATGGGGAGAGTGTCCTCGAAAGGATCGAAAGAGAAGGCATTCTGGAAAAATAGAGTCAATTTAGCAATAATTAGCCTTTTACATAGTGTTCATATACAATTATACATTAACCACTACATAGTACTGCACAGGGGAGGTACAAACAATTTTTTGGAGCAGAAGTGGATTGGAAGATGGCCAAACTATCAACACCATACTGTCAGCGGAAATAGCTTGAAAGCCATGTACTTATATGAGGGATGTGAGTTTGGGTAAGAAAAAAAGAAGGAATTGTCTGAAAGCTTAGATAATTTCCTGTAAAGGATAGAAAAGTAGACTGCCAGAATATACTCTTTAGTAGCTTTAATTTGATACTTGAAGCACACAGATCTCACAGCAAATTTTTAGTATCCTCAGATAAATCTACCCCTCCACCATACCTGTACACAGACGATTGAGAGGTGGTAGGTGCCCTATGCATACCAGCCACCACCAGTGCACACTGCCAGTAACCACTGCTGCCTCCACCCTGCCTCTGCACACAGTACCCCCTTCCCTGCCCCAGACTATGCATCACATTAATGTTTATTAACTTTTTATCCAATTAAGTTATTGGGAATGGTTTCAGATTTATCATGGCCACAAACTCAGCCATAAGTTATGATCTTCACTGAGTAGGGCCTTTGGAAGGAAAAGTTCTATAAAGGGAGGGGAGAGTGGTGACACAGTGGTGACACAAGGGTGGGGTGTGTGCAGTCAGCAGGCAGGGAGAGGGTGCACTCAGGGGTGGTCACTGGAGCTGCCTGCCAATTACCTGCTGTGTGTGCATGAAGTTCGCGATAGTTTGACTTTGATCAGCCTTGGTATGCCTTGGTATGCGCACGCACCACAGTTAATGTATGCCTCACGTCATGTGAAAGGGGTCTATTGAAAAAGAGTGAATAACTTGCATAATTTTCTTACTATAATTAAAGAGACAATATAACCAATCTATTACTTCTTCCTGGCCAGAGGTGGATGTTGCATTAGTGGGTAGTTGAATGGGAAGGTACCCCTGAAATTTTAAAACCATTGATTAGGTAGACAGTAAACATTTGTAGGGTATACAATGGGGCTCTGTACCAGCCCCTTAGTATACGGTGGAAAACAATGGAATTGCGTAAAAGGGCACTATTATAAAGCAAGCGGGTGAAGGAGGCCTTTATATTGGATTTGTGCTAATTGCCCCACCGCCACCCTTCTCAATGCGGAGGGTTTAGGGGGAAATCCCTCTTTAGTGGGACCAACGAGTATAGAGAAAGAGGGGTGTAGCTCAGGATGCAGGAACATCTGAGAGTTTCTCTCTGCCTTATCAGCAATCAGAACCCCCATCGCCCTCACCACTACACAGAGAACTACCCCACTGCCGCCTGGTTATATAAGGACCTTTGGAATTGTTGCTTGATTTATGTCAGAAAAAGCCGGAATATTTTCCCCTTTTTCAGGGAACTTAATTTCACATGAATTAAGAAATAAATCCCAGCCCCTAAAACTTCTTGTTCAAACATACATGAATGGTTTCATATAATTCTGATCAAAGACTTCCCTTGTCTTATCCTACCCACCTCACCAGACCCTAATTACATGTGGTCACCACCCACTGGGCCTGACAAACCGAAAATAAGCTGGTGACATCCGCCCCCACCAGGGCCTCCAGAGCTGTTCTCTATACTTGTTGGTGGGACACTATATATAAAAAGTTGGGCTGCACTTCTTCCCTTTCTCTCTTTCCCCCAAACGATACCCAAGAATTTGTATAGCCTGTATTGCGGCCACCATTCACCACACGGCGTGTTCACGGCTGAAGCAAGGCCTGTAGAAGTCTACGGGCTGAGGTAGGGTATTGGTAGAAAAATTTGTAGAGAAACACTCATAGAATATATTATATAAATGCAGTTATGCAGGTAACATTACTACATCTATACATATTAACAAAATGTACACAACTACATATCCCCATATATGTGGCTTATGTATGAATCAGGAAGGGGCTATGTGCATAAAAGTTACTAATGAATATTCATGTGCAATAATGAGATGATACAGATAGGGAAAGACTTACATCATCATCTTGCAATTCGGAGGTTGGTGTGGGAGGCCTTATAACCAAGGGGCATACAGCAAGATTGTTTTGGCTGGGGGGTACCGTTGTCTCTGAGCTTGGAGTTGGGTTGTTGGACCCTGCAGCCCTTGTTGGATTTTGCCTGGTAGCATTCAGGCGCTGACCCCTTGACGCATTATCTCCACCGGTATTTCCCGAAGTTGGGTTGGGTAAGGGGTTGGGATAGAAATTAAAGGGGAGTTCCTCCAGATCTTCATCAGATTCCGAGTCGGCAACCTGAGAATAAAAGAAATAAAAGCAAGGATAAATCCACATAATAAGTTATACCTTATCAGCTTCTGCGATGGAACCGCACATAGATAACAAATAAAAGTGGCTATGAGGATGGAGGGTTAAAGCCTACCCCCAGAGTTGAGTCTTTGGTGAAATGGGGGACAGCAAATTCCTTCTTACGGTGTATATATATACCTATTTAGACCACCCATAACATATACTTGAAGCAGTTAATTCTTTCTGCATTTAAGCACATTTTATACACAGCCCATATTATAGAGACTAATGCAGTGGTAGCATCCATGTGTGTATGCTCAATATAAAGATATGCATTTAGAAAACCAAAGAAAAGAAATGGAAAAGAGGTACAATTTATACACCTCCACCAATAAAGGGGAATATTCATTTTAGGCCTTTACTGTGCTTATGGGTCATTGTACAGAAAAACGTACTTTGGGCAATTTTTCGACCTTTCAACACTATACAGGAGCTCATAGTACTCCTATTTATCTGACAGAGTTATATGTAGTATTTATGGATAGAGAACATTCTAGTGTATCAGAAAATGTATATTAATAGGGGTTTCTCTCCAATACCTTCAGTTTTTGAATCATTGAATCCTGAAAAATATGTAAATTTAACACTTTTTTAAGAAACATAACAAAAGATCTTTTAGAAATATATCAACAACTTACCTCTATTACTTAATACCAACCAAATTAGTCAATATAATCAATTATTTAAAAAACACTTTTCAGTATGGAACGTTTGGTATGTGGATTTTATAGCTATATAAAAAAATTTATCATATATTTCTCTATAAGTTACCTAACTGAAAATTGTACCATGGGTAGTCAAGAATGGTTAGAATAAATCCTGAAAAAATTAGCCCCCTGCTACAAAAGCTGACTCCTACATTCAGTTCCCAGTATGGTACATCAGATTTTATACTTTTTTATACCGAACGTTCCTAAATGCTTAAATGCTTAACTCAAAATTTGGCTTGAATTAAGCCCAATTGTATTCATTCCATAGTCCCAAATCAATATTTATACTCACATCAGAGACTTCATATTTTCCATGGTGTTAGGTAATATACTTGGCTATACTATGAGGATTTCTTTGGGAATGGAAATTTAAATTCACATATGTTTTGATCAATTATAATTAATTGTACAGTCTCATACCGAACGTTCCCTGAAAAATTAAGGTATTTTTGAAAGTTGTGCCAAAATTGAGCCATTGATTGGAAATGAGTATAATTACATTTTTCTTATAGGTAAATATATGTATTTTAACATGAAATAGGATTTATCCAACAAATAGGAAATTAATTTTTTTCTGTTTTGAAGCTGCAAAAGTACGTTTTTCCATACAGTGACCCTTATTAACACCAGGCTTACACTATTGTATGTATGCACACAAGGCTTTCCCATTTTGGTTGAGAAACTGTAGTGGAAAAAGAGGTATCTAACTTTCCAATGGCCAGTCTACTTTAATTTATTTATGTAATGTGAAGAAAAATACAATATTAGAAGGAGTATAATAGATTACAACGTACTTCTGGGATGTAGGTTGCTTGTTGGGTTGTTACGAGGTACACGTTCCCCTGCGCGGCAAGGGAGAGAACGTAGTCCCCGTTGCTCCGGATGGAGGAGGATGGAGGAGGAATATCCAGACGCCGGGATCCTTTGGCAACCTGCATAGATATTTTGGAATAATAATTTCAAGTTATATAAAACTAATTGCATTCTAAAGGGCTACGGAGGTAATTACAGTACGCCCGCATGCGCGGAAAATCGGTACTTGCAGTAGTAAATGTGTACGGGGTAACATGTAAAAAAAACACGCTAAGGCTCCACTTTAATGGCGTTTTCCTACAGACCAAAAGTAAAATAGCTGAGAATATCATTGTGCCTACATAGTTGCGCCCTAAACCTGTAACTGCTGCCAGTGACTACCACAGGTTGGAATTCCGTAGATTAAGGGAAAAATTGCATGCCTGTTTGACTAATAAAGGGGATGTGCTCCTTTATGCGGTATAAATCTCTTTTACCTTAGCGAAGGTGTAGGTGAAGTTTCCTTTGGGGAAAGCTTTTTGGAAGCAGGATTTGATCTCCATATCCACTTCCCTTTCTGTCATTCCCCAGTAGAACTGACCCATGGAAATCAGACCGCTATGCTGCATATTGCTTTTTTCCTGGGTATTGGGGGCCGGGAAGCTCTCCCCTTCAAAGTGCGGCCTGCATATGAGATATACGCTTTTGTTGACCGTCTTGCGCGCCTTCTTCACCACAGGTTTCTTTCCTGGCCTTCCCGTGTGGAGACTGGGTAGACTCTGCTTTCCAAAAAAAAAATTGGAAACTTTAAAAAATTCTTGTAATATAAACCATTTTAGTTTTATGGGCACATTCGGATGTTTTTTAAAGCTATATTTGGTTATTTATTGACACAGGAAGGGGTGTTGGTTATAAAAAAATTTAAAAGCTGATTGAACTTGCAATTGGGAGATTATTTGTACATTTCTCACCCTTCCCGTACAAATAAATTAGGCAAGAGTTTAAAGTGAAGGTGTGTGTAAAAGTGCGGTTAAATTATGGGGTGCCTTTCGGTGTGATATAAAAGATGTGGTTTGGTACATCAATATTAAAACTGAATCATTTTATCCCCACACACCCATACTGGTGTACATATGTAATTTCAATAATGTGGCTAAATATTTTGTAATCTCTTTTATTGGTATGTAGTACCTGGTATTTAGACGATATTACTTGGGCTAAATAAAATAAAATAAATGAGGGAAATAAATGCAATTATACCTGTGGGTTATGCTGTTGAGCCCTAGAGTTCTGGGTGTTATAAGCTGAGGTTGACTGAAAGAAATATTGGAGAAGAATATAAAAGATAACAGAGTGGTGTTATAAATTACATTACCTGTTGGGGTATGCCTTGAAAGGAATGGGTGGATGTAGGGCCGCTGGATGGAACTTGTATGCCCCCTCTGGCCTTTAAGCAGAAGTATTGGGAACAAAATGTTATTGGTACAAAGTGACTGAGGGATACATGAGCAGGAATCAAAAATTCATACACAAAATAATTAGAAACCCACTTAATTTATTCAAGAGGATTGCCCTTCTTTGTAAAGAGCAAATAAGTATACTAGCCATAAGCTAGTATTGTGCATAGGGAGGTCGGCATGCCTTGGAAAAATTGCTTATGTAATATGTAACCAACCACCACCACCCCCCCCCCCCCCCACACACCAACACACACATACCTCTCCTGTGAAAAAATACCATACAAATTTTTAGGAATTCTTGTAAGGGGCATATAGGATGCCCGCTGAAGCATGCTGGTAGGTGAGTTACCATGCCTGTGTTTGCATTCACCTAATACAGTTCACTCACGGGTGCGGCCGGTCTATCAGCGGCCTATGAGGGACCAAATATGTGTAAAAAGGTCCCATGCACGTGGGGTCTATTTCAACGCACCCACAGATTCACCCCAAACTTTGTTTTTGGAGAGCTACAAACACAAGGAGAGTGGTAGTGAGTGTGGGTATACAATCTTACTATCTATGACGAAATAGCACTGGGTAATCCACAAATGGTTGCAGAATACCTTCTACCACCATTACAGTTCTGCCGGGCATACCTATTAAGCATTTACCGAATTATGGAATATAAAACCAAACTCACATAGAGATATAGAGGCAGAGAGATAGAGAGAAGTAGAGCAAAGCACTCCACAATAGTGGTACATACAAAGATACACAACATAGAGACACATTGACCGATTTTCAACAAGTATATAGAGAGAATATACCAAAAGAGACACATAGAGAGACTAATACACACAGTGATACATAATGACAGATACATTCACAGACCTAGAGATGGAAACACTCCTACTGACAGTGATACAATACCTACATATTTTAAAGGAAACCCCTTTAAGCATACTAAAAAGTTTAAAAATTGAAGTTTTACGTATAAGGGCTATATGTTGCATGCATTGTAATATATTTTATTAAAAGTTGAGTATTAATGTTATTGGCAAGCACTGCACACATACAAGCAAAATATGCATTTAACCAACCGAGGGATTACATTGGAGAGCTAAGTGTATTATTATGTAATTCATATGACAAGTGCGGTATTGATAGGGGCGTAGGTTCTCGTCTTTTGCAGCGCTGTGGTTCGGCCGGGACCTATGAAAATTATGCTAAAAGTGTCACAACTTAAATAAATATGGAATTTCCGAATTACGCAAATTAACGGAGGAATTGCATTCATCTATAAAGCCCACAGTAGGTGTGGAGAGCCCACCCCCCCCCCCCCAAAAAAAAAATATATAGGTAACCAACTGATATATGCCATGGGAGTACGGTTTACGGGGGCAAGTTGGAAACATACCAACATAAGGCAAGCAGCTTATGAAAACAGAACTAAAAGAACTCAAGATGCCAATACCTCTTCTCTTATGAATAAGAGGCCAATTTGCATGAGCAAAAGATTGTTAGAAACATACCACATGGCCCTATTTAGTAATACATATCTCATATACCTCTCCTATGGCTAAGGTTTCCTCTGATAGCTTTGATATTGATATAGAATAATGCTGCCTATTCCCCTATGATGGTCCTTACTGTGTACAGTTTAGCTATAACCCATAGAGCCGAAAACTGTACCCATGTGCTATAATAGACAGAGTTATTGCTGGGTGTCCTATACTCCACCCATCGTTGGGTTATATGTGCTGTACTAGAGCTATATAGATACTACTATTATGTATATTTGTTTTTTTTATTGATTTTTTATATGAAAAATGCACTAATGCTTAGAAGGGTTAGATGGAAGACCTATACTGGTGAAACAATTTTTTTAGGAACCATGTTTGGGTTAGAGGGGAATTCTTTCTCCTACCATTCTAAATGCCGAAGTACCTCCCCATACACAAAATGTAGGTGGACTTTCACTGGTGAGAAGACAGAGGAGAGGTATTCTAACACATGTTATTACCTAGTTACAGTATCTCCATTTGTGGTTTCAACAGCTCTTGTATGTAAATCGGCAAGGCACTGTGAAGGTAGGAAACAAGGGAGTGATACTGAAGAAAATGGCTGCACTGCAGAAGAAGCAAGGCTCCCATTGAAAACAACCTCTAATACACACTCATAAGATAACACCCAGTTATTTTTCACGTTGGGAAACACAAATCGCTTTATATTTATGTATTGAATGTTCTTTTCAAACATGTTAAAAAAGGCGGCCACTTAGAAATGAACACCCGGTGAAGTCCTCTAGGGCTCAGCAAACGCCCCACCCACCCGTAAAGGGCCGGGTACACAGGCTAGTTATTGCCTATAGGCGGGCAATGCCCACAAGTTAACCGCCGATGGGGGGGGGGGCAATTAGGGTGCAGAGGGAAGTGCCTTGTGCAAAGGAAATGTAATAGGCCTCATATGCAATGGTTCTAGCTTATCAGGGGAGGGGGTGCATTAATGAATATTTAATTGAGCTAAAGGGTGTAACGGAGAACTTTCTCCTTCCTGTGTGAAGTGTAATATGCAATTTATTCATTACCCCTAGATAATTGAGACACAACCGGCCTTGACAAGACAAGGGGGTCTATTTTATAAGCACTTAAATAGTGCTGTAAAGCGGAATTCGTTAGGCTACCAGTATGGTGGGGGCACGCAGGGGGGGGGGGGGCACCATGTGGGATGCAGCTGCGCAAGTGCTGCCTTATTGGGTACACTGTGTTACGCATAACTGTAGTTGGGTATCACGGTAATATGATGTAAAATGACTTCTATGGACGCACAAAGAAACCAGTACCATTTAAATGCCCCCCCCCCCCCCGCAACTGCGGTGACCGGGAGAGAGTTCTGGCCCCAGTACTGAAAAGGATATGCCCCTCTAAACAACGGGACAGCTTGCGCTAGTAAGGGCTGTTTTATTGAAGGCTTAATTGATCCCATGTGAAGAATACTTGAAAGAAGTATTTATGTGTTTTATATATCCACATTCTCTTGTACATAAACATTAGCCCGATGCTGTATAAGGGTGGTTAGATAAAATGGTCACAAGCCACCCACCACATGTAATGAAGAAAGCAGTGACAAAAGTGGTTTTTTATGGGATTTGGGATATGAATATGGCATTTCCATATATGTGAAACGGTAGAGAACTGGAATAAATTTAAGAGGTAGGAGAGGTGAATTGCAATAGCCAAAGTGGCGAATGAGGTATAAAGCAATGGGGGGGGGGCAGTTTTTGGATGCACCAGCTTGTTCCTTTGTAATGTAAGCTGAACTCCCCCATCCCTCTAAGATATATGCCTACCCAGAGAACGGTTTATGTGTGGTTAGTTAATGGCAGGCGCCAAATTGGAATAAATGGGGTATGCAGCATTTGTGGTACACAGGTGCAGGTAAAATTGTTTTAGTGTGTGTGGTAAGTGAGTGGTCCAATACGGGAGTAAATGGGATGGAGTGACAAGTTTTGTTTTCTCCAAAACATATAGTAGGGGATAAGTTGAATGGAGAGTGGAGCAGTAGGTAGAATTTTGGGCTTTTAAAATAATATTCGAACTAACCGCAAATGGCATTTCTGGGGAATAAGTGCTTTTCCAAACAAATATAATATAGGATATATTAAGAAAGAGTGGGGAAGTAGGTCACAATATTCACTATTGTCTATTAATGGTTATTGGTGGTATGCATACACAGAACAGATTTAGGGTGATGCAAATGTAACTTTAGGCCAGTAAAACTGTACTATATCCCCACACAGTACAAAATGGGAGATATATAAAACAAATGAGTATGGGATATACTTAAGAATGATTTGGGCAGTAGGTATTTAGCTTTGGGTATTGGCTAACAAGTGTTTGTAGGTTAAATAATGCAGTTCCCATACAATACAGAATGGGAGATTTCCAAGTGTGACTTTAGGTGCGGGTAGAACGGAACTCTATTCCCACACAGAACAGAATGGGAGATATATAGGAAAATTAGTGTTTTTACCATGAAATACAGTATGGGATGTACTTAGGAATGATTTGGGCAGTAGGTATTAAGCTTTGGGTATTGGCTAAAAATTGTTCTTGGTTATATGCATCGAAACAAGAGATTTAAGGTGTGTGAAAGTGAGTGAGGGGTAGGAGAGGTGAATTAAAACGTGAGTTATAAATGATGTAGTTCCCATACAATACAGAATGGGAGATTTCCAAGTATGACTTTAGGGGCGGGTAGAACGGAACTCTATTCCCACACAGAACTGAATGGGAGATATATAGGAAAATTAGTGTTTTTCCCATACAATACAGTATGGGATATACTTAATAATGATTTGGGCAGTAGGTATTAAGCTTTGGGTATTGGCTAACAAGTGTTTGTTGGTTATAGGCATAGAAACAAGAGATTTAAGGTGTGTGAAAGTGAGTGAGGGGTAGGAGAGGTGAATTAAAATGTGAGTTATAAATAATGCAGTTCCCATACAATACAGAATCGGAGATTTCCAAGTGTGACTTTAGGGGCGGGTAGAACGAAACTCTATTCCCACACAGAACAGAATGGAAGATAAATAGGAAAATTAGTGTTTTTCCCATGCAATACAGTATGGGATATACAGTAAAACCCCTCTTCCGGGACACCCCGCTTAAGGGGACACCCCGCTTCAGGGGACAATTTGCTCGGAACGGAAATTTTTCTCTCTATCAAGAGTTTATTTTAACCCCGCTGCGGTATTCAGTGAGCCGTCACGGCTCTGGGCGGCTCACGGTCGTAGGGCTGCTGACTTCGGGGGGGAGGGGGGCGGGGGGGGGGGGGGTACATTGAACGGGGGTGGACAAAGGAGGGTGTACAAAGGAGCAAATTTCACAAAGGAGGCATATCCATCTTCAACCTCTTTTATCTATTTATTTCTAATTTTTTTGTACATTTATATTCATTTATATTCATTTATATTCATTTATATTGTATGATTTATATTTATTTGCTTATTTATTAATGAACCTTTTAACCTTTGTTTCCTTCATTTATGTAGGTATTCTCTATTGTATAACCACTGGCATACTGAAAACCCCGCTTAAGGGGCCACCCCGCTTAAGGGGACACTTGGCCCGAAACGGAGGGTGTCCCCTTAAGAGGGGTTTTACTGTACTTAAGAATGAATTGGGCAGTAGGTATTAAGCTTTGGGTATTGGCTAAGAAGTGTTGTTGGTTATATCCATAGAAAACAAGACATTTAAGGTGTGTGAAAGTCAGGGGAGAACGGTACTCTATTCCCACACAGTACAGAATGGAGGATATATAGGAAAATACGCAATACAGTATGGGATATACTTATTAATGATTTGGGCAGTAGGTATGGTTAGTATCCTATTTCATATCCCTCATATATCCTCATGAGAGCCCGCCTACCTGGGCTCTGCTGACCAATGTGGGGGAGGACTGTTGCCCCCCCCCCCCCCCCACACACACTGCACCCACACACGGTGTGAGGCCAGTTCACGCTTCCTTGCTGCGACCAAATAATCTACGAATATATTTTTCTCATAACATTTACTTCTCACCTATGTTTCCAAGTATTCCGTTTGATACATACATTAAAACGGACGCTATTCACGGCAACTGCCCGCGTCCCTGTTATGCAATCGCCAAACACACACAGAGAAACCAAACCCACGCTCTACACTACTCACCACCAACTTTCCGTTAGATTACTCTATCCGATCGTGTCAGTATTAAGATTTGAGTATTGGCCACGGAAGAAGAGTACTGTATTCCGATAGAGTATGCAATACAGTATGGCATATAGCTAAGAATAGGTGGGGGATTAATAGTAAGCTTCATTATTCCGTGCACATAGTGCCCGGTGAAAAATGGGGGGATAAATTGCGGAGTGGAGAATATTCTAGTGCCCATACAGGAAATATTGCTGCAGAGTATGAGGTGCAGGGGTACATATTGTTGGGAAATATACCAAGGGTGCATTATAATTATATAGGCAAAGCATTTCAACATACAGTTCGGTATGCACAGTGTGCAATAGAATAAAGGTGTTATTTTATACATAGAGAGCTTGCACATATTTATAAATACTGGAATTGAATCTTTACATACCCCTTCGGCTGTTGTGGAGTTGGTGTTGTTCTGGGTGGGAAGAAGTTGGTTGAGGGTTGATTGGATGATGCGAAATGCTTGTTCCATGTCTGCTGATGCGGGTGTGGTTGGATTCTGGTTGGCCATTTCACAAATAAGAAGAGGCAACTTACGGAATAGTATTTTAACAATAGAAAAAGTACAATTTACCGAACATAGAAAACAAGGGGGTAAATATTTTTGGAATAATAAACTATCTGGTTACCAACGAATAGAAAATGGATAGAAAGGTAAAAATATGAATAATAGTTTGGAATAGAGATTTGGTATATTAGTTATAGAATATGTATATTGGTGTATTGATAAACAATAGAGACAGCTCTAGCAGAGATATGCAGTTGTAAGGGTGTTGTGAGCGGAGGGTGTTGAGCGAGCAGAAGCTACGGTTCAACTGAATGAGTAGCTCCCAAACGCACCCGAGAATGGTTTGTAGGTCACCCCCGAGATTTGGGGGGGGGTAAATGCAAGCTGGTGTATGGCCACCTGGTGTATGGCGTGGGAACTATATATGGTAGAATATAAGATGCACAGCAAAAAGGCATGTTTTACTTTGTATAACAGGAGTAATAATTAGATACCCCATGACCTAATATAATAGAATGGTTCACATACCCAAAGGAGACAAATTGGGTTAAATTTGAGCTATATCCAAAATGGTAAAGATATGGCTATGCAAGCTATACATGTTTTATGGGAATATTAACCTTATTTCAGTATAAATAAATATCGGGCCTAAATTATTAAGTACGATTCTTAAGTATAAGTACACTGTAATTGACTTTTGTGTTGTATTGGGGATGTAGATAACCCCCAATTACAGTGTAGAAAGGGGGGGGTTAAAGATTGATGGATTTAAGTAAAGTATAGAACTCGAAGAGGCACTGCCGGTTTGGCGGGAATAGTAACATAGCAAATAATAATAATACACTTAGTACTCCCTTAAACTTTTGTCCAATTGCTGAGTGGAATTAATAAGTGAAAATATATAGCAACATTCTTCACCGTATGGTTGTTTTGCTCAATGGGGCTGGGTGTGGAATTAGGCCCGGCGCCCACCTACTATGATATGGCACTCGGGGCAGTTGACCACGTTTCTGCGATTAGACACCGATAAAAACCCCACACAATGCGTGGTGGATTGGCTTGTCTAGACAAAGTCTACGATTTTGCACCTTCCCGATATGGCACCGATTTTGACATTTTGTATCGGTACCATATCGGGAGGTCTACGATTCTATCGTAGTAGGTGGACGCCGGGCCTAATGGGAGGTATAATTGCACCTGGTAAAACGTTCTTAAGGGCTTGTTGTGGTGTAGATAGCGGTATACCTCTATTTGTGGGGAATACATCTTATCAAATAAAAATTTGGGGAAAAATGAAAGAGAAATAGATAGTGACTAAGAAGTAATGGGATATAGCGGGATTTTAATATAGCACAATACAGAAGGCATGTAGCAAAGGTACCAGGGAAAGAATATGTTGTGGCACAGAGCTATTGGAATACATTTTGCAGAAAATAGAGTATAATATAAGGAAGAGGAAAGACTAGTTAGGAGGAATGGCATTTAAAAAAGTGTGTAATAGTGTGTTAGGTTAATTATTATATGATGCTAGTTGGAAAATATTCTAAGGTTTCCAGCCTGTATTGAAGGTGTTGCCACCTGGGGAGTTTGTTCTTAAGAAAGTTGTGTACCCGGGGTATTAATTTATGTGATACTAGGAAAAGAATATTGAGAGGTGTGGTGATATTGATATTACTTTTGGCGGTCTTTCATAAAAATTACATGCTGCATTGGAACTAACTAAAAGGTTCATTACCACATTTTAAAGGGCATTACATACTATGGTAAAAGAGGATCCCACCAATGGAGTTTGGCAGAGTGATTTGAGGAGGGAAGCCGAGTGAAGTATAGAAAAAAAAATCCAGGAGTGGAATGCAGTGGGAATTATTAAAAGAAATAAGAGGGTACGTAGGTGTAGAAAAACACCTGTGTACTGGGCGTGTTGGTATACTATCAGATACTACAATAGATGGCTAAGGGTGGTGGTCTGAACTGGGCTGGTTTGGGTGGGTGGGTTGGGCTAATTTTCATATAGATATATTCATATAGATATATAGATATATATATATATAGATGTATTCATACAGAGATATATTCTTAATCATCTCTAACTTTTTTTGAATGTGAAATTGGGTGGGAAATAATATGGGGTGGGTGTTGCAAATTTATATGCATAATTTAAACATATCATGCAAAGTAATAAAAGAGCTGCCTCTTTAACTAATGTTACCACATATTTAACTATTTTTCCAAGATGTGGCTAATACGATACTGAAAGTGTGGTGGTGTGGTTTGGCAAGAATAGAAGTAGCTGCCCTTAGCAAACGAAACATCACAAATAGACACAGTATGGTTTTAGCTCTTAAACTAGTCGCCTGGGAAAAGTGTTATACAAAGGGAAAGGTATAAGAAAATGGGAGTATTTTGCCCCATATATAATGAATAAGAACTTAACAAGAGTATACATATATAATAAATAACAAGTTGATTAGAAAGTATACATTAAAATGGCATATAGCAGATGCGGTAAAAGCTTAGACTGGGGCTTGGGGCAGCCAGCGGCGCAGGGACGCCCCCTGGTGTATATAGAGGGAACTCGACGAAATTTTTTTCGTCTAAGACGAAATTTATTTTGTGTGTGACGAAATTTATTTCGTGGCACGAAATATATTTCGTGGGAGACGAAAAAATTTTCGTGGGTGACGAAATAAATTTCGTGATAGACGAAATAAATTTCGTGGGACGAAATTTCTGGTTATCAAAATTTTTGTGTGTGACCTATATTAGATTGGGTGAAATTTTTTTTTTCAGGAAATAAAAGTTAAAGGGTATGAAATAAAATTATGAAGGGTGTGAAATATACGTTTCGCAATGTATTTCGTGAACGAAATACATTCCGTAGGACGAAAGGTATACTGTATTACGAAAAGTTAGACGAAATGGGTTTGTCCAGAACGGCGCCCCATAAATTTCTACCTTAATTCATCACATCGATTCGATCAGCGCCCATGTGGTGTAAAGGAACCTTGAGAAAGTCTGGAAAGGACTTTTAATGGTTGACTGGATGTTAAATAAAACCACCAAAACAAACAGTAGAACCTCATGTAAGGGATGACCCTTTGTTCTGGGCTAAAGTGACCCCTTACATTAGGTAAATTAAAACATTGAATAGAGGGATCCATTCTGAACAAAAGTGACCCATTGCACAGGGTGTCCCTTTCGTGGGGTTCTACTGTACATTCGTTCAATATTAATTATAATTTATATACATGTACCATTATTTGTGGACTATTCCCATCCTTTTACATGTTTGATAATACATGCATTTTCCTCATACAGTAAACTATATCAGTTTTCAATGGTTTTATTGTCTCTTTATATCATGCAAGTATATTAGTAATGCGCCTTGCCTTTTCGTTCAGTGGTTGTGTGTCAGAAATTAAATGCATCAGACATGTATGTACTTGTTTTCACATTATTTAGCTGAACAGTCACTGCCATACTGCTTACGTACCATGTGAGAGACAGACTGTAGTAGGTTCCGGGGCTTTTAATATACATGTATGTGATTATGATTGCAAACTAGTTCCACGCACACTTGGCATTGATATAGACAACACGCATATAATTGGGATATTCTGTATTCAACAATTATGACAACTAATTGACTCGGTCGGTAAGACTGAATACATCAGTATGACTGAGAATGTCAGTATGGCTGTATTGATTGGTGTCACTGAATATGTCGGTATGACTGAATATATCTGTATTACTGAATAAGTACACTGTCGATAGAACACCGGCCATTTTTTGTCCTCCAAACTGTCGCACCTTCGCTGGCCGACCTTAGAATCCTTATATATAGCCTGCAAGATGTTACAAAAAAACAAAATATCAGAGAGGCAATAGGACATCGTAATTTTGAGACGACTGCGGATATAGAACATTATCGCTGGGATTCATCAACTAATTGGTTATCAACATTATATTGAACTGGTGACTCTCACCTGTTGGGCATACGAAGGTGCTATTATAATAGCTGTATAATATGCCTTCAGATGATGTAATTCTGACAAATGTATGTATATGTATAGATATATATATATTCTAGCGATACCTGTTTAGTTATCTTGTTGTTCGATATATTGCTTGGAAGAATGATGGTTTGCCATCGCTAGAAATAAAAACCTTCAAAAATATACTTTCCTGGATTTTGCTGAATTTTAAAATCTTTCTTAGCTCATAAGACATCAACAAATATAACCGATTCTCACCGAGCCGATGGTCGGGATGAAACAGTCAAGTTCACGACATTGCCTTATACCCTAATTCAGCCTAGAGGCTTAGACTAGCTAGCCTAAAAGACAGCGACATGCAGATTCTTCCTGATCACACCTTTGCCAGACGGATCCGTTGGGTCTCTACGCACTTCACAGACCCGATTATAATCGGGTCAGGCATTACTAGCATGGGGGCACGGTAATGACCGACTCTGCTCGACCTTAATCTTTTCGCTGTATTCACTGATTCTTCCCGATTCTGGTTGGGCTGTTCAAATAACGATGGCATGTGTCCCCCCGTTTAATATACACCAATGTGTATGGGGAGACATCGGTGGTTACAAGCCTGAAAACAGTTTTCCGATATCTTAAATAGAACAGAAGTTTGCATTATTGTCTATCAAGGCATAATCATCTGCCTGGGGCTCAGCCGGACCGGCTCCCAGTCGCTCTCTTTGATCTCAAGAGGTTCCTTTTACAAGGTCATAAAGGGAGGAGGTGTGATCAGGTAGACTATATAGACAATACTGGATGGTTTTGTGGACAGGCGGCCATAAACCGAGAGAGGTTGACGCGTAGTAATACACGAGCGCTAGCGAGTGTATTACGATGTCAACCTCGATGTATAATATGTGTATGATATATACGATTGATAATATGTGCTTTACCCCACAAGGCATTGCCCCGCTTTGCCCCACATGGCATTGCCCTCTTTACTCTGCATGCCAATGCCCCTGCACAGCATTTGCATGGCTTTGCCCTGCATGGCTTTGCCCCACTTTGCCCCACACAGCACTGCCTGGATATGGCTGCCCTTTCGGTTGCTGCTCTCATACACATCCCATGCGGCGTTGCCCTGCATGTCTTTGTCCCGCCTTGCCCTGCACAGTGTTTTTCCACTTTGCCCTGCACAGCGGTATGCACAGCATACCCCTGCACAGCATTGTCCTGCAGGCTTTGCCCTGCACTGCTTTGCCCCACTTTGCCCCGCATGGCTTTGCGCTGTCCAGCATTGCCCCCCCACCTCATTTGGGCAATGTTCTCTCAAATATACATCCTGTACAGCATTGCCCCATGTGGCGTTGCCTGTACAGCTGTGCTCCGCACAGCATTGTCCCCCTTTGCCCTGCACTGCAATGCCCCTGCATGGTGTTAACATGGCTCTGCCCCACTTTGCATGCATAGCTTTGCCCCGCTTGGCTTGCACAGTGTTGTCCCACTTTTGGCCCCACTGCGATGCCCCTGGACAACATTGATATGGCTTTGCCCGATTTTTCTACATTTTGTGTTGCCCCGCTTTGCCCCGCACTGCGATGCCCCTGCTCGATATTTGCACAACTTTGCCCTGCAGGGCTTTACCTGTCTGCTCTGCTTTGCCCCACATGGCTTTGCCCTGCTTTGCCTCTCTTTGCCCTGCACAGCATTGCCTCACTTTGCCCTGCAAGGTGATGCCCCTCACAACATTGCCCCACTTTGCCCCACATAGCATTATCCCACTTTGTCTCTCAAAGCTTTGGCCCACACAGCTTTGCCCCACATGGCTTTGTCCCACACAGTGCTGCCCCCCACACTGAGGTTGCTACTCTCATATGCGCATCCCCTCCAGCCTTGCCCCATGTGGCTTTGCCCCACACTGCGTTGACTGCTTTGCTCCACACTGCGATGCCCCTGCAAGGCATTTACACAACTTTGCTCCAATTTGCCCTGCACAGCATTGCCCTGTTTGCCCCGCACAGTGATGCAACTGCACAGTGTCTGTCCTGCATGGCTTTACCCCGTTTTGCCCCGCAGAGCTTTACCCCGCTTTGCACTGCACTGCGATGACCCTGACCTGCATTTGCACTGTTTTGGCCCAATTTGCCCCACATGGCTTAACCCTGCATGGCTTTACGGAACATTGCCCTGCACAGCTGTACCCCACTTTGCCCCCCATTGTGATGCCCCTGTATGGCATTTGTAGGGCATTGCCCTGATTTGCCCCTGCACAGTGTTTGCCCGGCATGGTTTTACCCAGCTTTGCCCCGCACTGCGATACCCCTACACGGCGTTTGTACGGCATTGCCCTGATTTGCCCCGCATGGCTTTACCCCGCATTTCCCTGCACGGTTTTACCCCACTTTGCCCCCCACTGCGATGCCCCTACACGGCATTTACACGGCTTTGTTATGCTTTAGCCCGCATCACTTTAGCCCGCTTTGTCCTGTCCGGTGCTGGCCCCCGAATGTTGTAGCTCCGACATCGGTGCCCGGCACGTGACCCGGACTGGCCTAAAACCCCGGACTAACACAATGCACTGTATGCCCCTGGCTCCGAGTTAGTGGGATGTCCACTGTGGGGAAAACTCACGTGCAGGCGACCTGGTGACACAGCTCTGGCTGCTGATAGGCCCGCTGCACCCGGCACTCAGACCCCGTCGGTAGGCCAATTAAATGAAGTACCCCTTTACCATTCTTAGCCGGTCTCTGAATACCTTCACTCAATCAGCCGAAACAAGCTGGTTTGAACCGGAAACTTTACCATGTTACGCATGTGCAGAAGGATTCATCCTTGAAGTTGAATTGAGTTGAATTGAATTGGTCGAAATAATGTCCGATCTAAAACAATAGAAGGGGTACATCTCTTTCGTATGGACATAATGATGCAGACAATGTGCCGACATGGAAACTACATTTCTGGTAAGTTGTAGTGAAAACCAATATAATTCAACTAAAACTAATTTAGGTTCCTCGCCACCTCCTTGCTAAAACTGCAGATCCGTGGTCTCCAGTATCGGTATGTCACTTGTGCGGCCTCGTTCAAAACATGGCATGAAACTCGACAGATTTGAAATAGGATTCAGAACGTTCGATTAGTGTGGATGGATCGGTGAAACATGTATTTACGATAAATAAACAAGGTAGCTTGACTGAAATGTTCTATTTATAGGGACCATAGATCTGCAGTTATACCACATACTACATAGCATAATATCATTTCTCAGACACTCACGCTTAATCAAATAATATGATAGTGTTGGATACGGGACAATTTAAAAGTGTGTGTGTGGGGGGGGGGGGGGGGGAGGCGCGAATTAAAAATTAAATGACCTTTTTTTCTTACAGGATATGAAGTCAGACTTTGACATTGGCCTGCTCAACTGGATTTACCGTCGCCATTGTACCCGGCCCTGTACAGGGCCGGGTTCCTTTGCCATAAAGCCCTCCACTCACTTTCACTGGCCGTCATCTGACATGTATGAAAACAAAATTGAATCGATAAATATATCCCCATTTGTCTTCGCCAACCTTCACAATAGATGTTTCTTACTTTATATCTGTGTATTAGAAGTAGTTTTCCTGTAATTCTTGGCTAGTTCTCAAATCCAGCCATTTTTTGTTCAGTTTTTCTCGCTGGTTCCCTAACTGCACAGTGCCTCGCCTAATAACTTCTTTTTTTTTCATCGCTTTTATTGGCTTAAATTGATGATTCTTACATTTTCGTTTGTGACTTATACATAATTGCCAATAAACTGGCTGGCCATCAGCCGTGGCTGGTTTTCTTGGCCGCCATCTTTTAACCGGAATAACTCTGTGCAATATGCCACTTATATTCACACTAATACATGGTCATAAACATTCATCGCATCAGCAGAAGTATGCCCTTCACCTTATCCATAAGTAATCAAACATTCACAATAGCTATGCATAGTTATTTAAGTACTATAGATATTTAATATAATCTATATAAATGGTGAAAAATGAAAATCATGATAAAAGAAGCCTAGCTATTCGCTCAACATTGATATACTTCGTCATTGTTCGTATATATAATATGGAGTATATATATGCATACAAATAATGCGGTGCAATGTCCTATGATTACAGTTACAGTTATAGGGAGGAGTTGCCAGTATTCTAATTGCCTCATTTAATATTCTTTTTGTTAATGATTTGAACTATTTATAAAGTGCTGTATTACGTGATATTGGTGCTATAGAATTCCAAAATATTCCCCCCATGGTATTCCACACTTTTCATATAGAAGGTTGTATTCGGTTGATTAACATAAATTACAGGTGCTTTTGCTTGACTTGTGTTACAAGGGCGTTGATCAACATAGTCATAGGATAGCTGGTCATCCCTGATTACGATTAGGACTAACCTCAGGCGACAGTAACCACGACCGGAGTGCCAGTCCGTTTTTTAAATGTGGTCTACATAATTCAAGGATGTATCTTCTGCAGTTTTTATCATCTACTTTTTGCCTATCTTAGTAGAAGACGTTTTGTTATAAAGGATTGAACCCACCTAGCAACGAACCTAAAACAAGGGAAATCTTGTGGCCTTTTAAAAAGTGAAAATGAAGATATTTTCACTGATCGTCTTGTGAGACTGTCCTCTATCAAGACGGATCACTTTAGGCACTGGACCAGTCCGAGGCACTGGACCAGTCCGGGGCCGGGACACTTTTCGCGTTTTTATCGGAAAAGTCGCTGTAAAACTTCCCTGGCGATATTTTCCCAGAGACATATCGCAAGTTATGACTTGGTTTCCTTGAAACATCGCAAAACTCCTTTTGCACCCCCTTTATCCCCCTGCTGAGTTAGGGTTTGTCGTCGACCTTTCCTTGAGACTTTCGAAAATAACAGATCAACCACACTGGGCGACCTTTTCCCTTGAGATATGCTTGAGACTTTCTAGCAAAAAATATCGCAAGGGGGATGCAGTAAACGCAGCAGGGGTCGGGAAAAGTCGCCGACAAATTCTGTACTGGTGTTGGTCCCCCCAGTAGGAGGTTCACCGAAAATCTCGAGGCCAATACATGCACACCTTGAGACTTTCCTTGAGACTTTCCCTAAAGTGGGATTCACACGATGGGACAAATGGACCTGAGACCGGTGTACTTCACACCTTTGCACCAGTCGGATACTGTTTCCAGCTGGGTACAAAGTTTCACAGACTGGGGTGTCCTACAGTCTCAGGGTAATACAGTGGATTCAATTCACATGGGAAGACTTAACAAGTACATAGTCTCACCCCTACACACCTACACAGGGTACACAAGAATACACAGTCGCCGACTCAGGGTACTTCCTAGTGTGAATATGTGTTATTTGAGACTACTGAGACTCACAGATTGGGGAGAATGTGTAAAATACATCTAAATTTTAAACATGTTTATAGTCAAAATCTCATGAAATTCTATTCCTTGTTAGGGGTGATTGTCGCAGACAATTGCAAGAGAAAAAAGTTGTCTCAGCAAAATGGAACCCTGTCATTCACACGAGGAGATTGTGTATCAGTACCGAATCTCAACAGGATTTGTCTCACACAAACGGCCTGTGAGGTATGTGAATCCCTCCGTGTGAATCCCACTTTAGACTTTCCCTTGCAAACAGTCTCAACAATGGATAACCAGCTTCTGGTAGCAACAAAATAAATGCGAGGTGGGCCATTTTGGCACTTATATTTTTTTTAAAACTTTTATTTATACTGATATTTTTTAACTCAATATCATGTATAAATTGAACTGAATTGTGTACTTGTGTATTCTGTTAGAGGAAATTATTTGCTCCATCATTCCTGACACATACAGATATTAAAATTATCATTCAAAGACAAGTTTATAGATAATTTTGTCAGACAAATTTGCAATATATAATGACTTTTTACAATTATGATCTGTTTCTGTGAAGAGGAACATATTGGCTGAGACATTTGAGAACAACCACGGGCCGGGTATATCTCAATGGGAGTGATAACCCCGTGTGCGCTGGTGCCTTGAGACTTTTCCGGGACTCGGGACCCGGCCCGTCGGCCCTCCCAGCAGGAGGTGGCGTCCAAAAGCTATAAGTCGGACACGATAAAATATAACATGTTATATTCAAAAGTCTCAAGGGAAGCCTCAAGGGAAAGTCGGCGACAAACCCAAAATCAGCGGGGGGAAGGGGAAAGGGGGTGAAAATGGGGTGCATAATGGGGTCTTCGATATCGCAAGGAAAGCATGGCACACGTTGCGATACTGTACTGGGAAACTATCTCAAGAGGAGTTTTATGGCGAATTTACCGCACACTGTGTATTGGGCTTTATATTTTGTCGCATGCGATATGTACCTTCTGGACTCGACCTTCCACTGGGAGGGCCGACGGCCCGGGTCCCGGCTCCCGGAAAAGTCTTAAGGCACCAGTGTACACTTTACAATATAACCGCCTAGCAGCTAGGCTCAAACCTATTAGCCAATATATTTCTCTTCACAGAAACAGATGTATTGAAAAAAGTAATTTAGATTACAAATTTGTCTAGCAAAATATTCTATAACTTTGTCTTTGAATACTGATTTTAAAACCTGTATGTGTCAGGAACGATAGCAAATACTTTCCTCCAACAGAATGCACAATAACTCAATTATGTCTAACTGTACATTATTCTCACACTCCATTGTTATCTATTATTTATATCACCATCAATGATATAATTTCCACTATAGAAACGAGAATAATTGTATTCTCTTGAAGAGCTTTCTTTATTGAAAGATGTAAATAAAAGCATGAAAAAAATCAATATCCTCTATTTGAATTATTCATCATTGAGATTCTGTTCCCAGTAAAGAGATATTCCTCCCACCTCCTGCTGGGCTGATGGTCGCCCGAGCAAATTGTGTCGCCGACTTTTCCCATCCGTTGCGTTATTTGCACCCCACCTTACGATATTTAGAGTATCACTGAGCGAGGCACCAGCGTGGGAGGCCGGCGTGCGGGAGGCCGGCGTGCGGGAGACCGGCGTGCGGGAGGCCGGCGTGCGGGAGGCCGGCGTGCGGGAGGCCGGCGTGCGGGAGGCCGGCGTGCGGGAGGCCGGCGTGCGGGAGGCCGGCGTGCGGGAGGCCGGCGTGCGGGAGGCCGGCGTGCGGGAGGCCGGCGTGCGGGAGGCCGGCGTGCGGGAGGCCGGCGTGCGGGAGGCCGGCGTGCGGGAGGCCGGCGTGCGGGAGGCCGGCGTGCGGGAGGCCGGCGTGCGGTTAAAGCCGTGCAGGGCAAAGCCGTGTGGAACAAAACGGGGCAAAGCTGTGCGGGACAAAGTCGTGCTAGGCATGGATGTGTGGGGCAAAGACGATTATAAGAGAGCGCCCCCTGTCTTGGGCATCTGTTGGGCAATGCTGCACAGGGCAGGGAGAGGGGGAATATACCTTTTACCCCAGGCTGGTGTCGCAACTTATCTGCTTGGTTATGCAATGCCTGCGGCCAAACAAAGACCTGGCAACGTATTTTTTAGCATTAGATGACTTACTGTATCTCTTGATCTCAATCGGGTCACTGTACAAGGTCATAAAGCGGAGATGTGTGATCGGCAAGGGTATAAGACAGCAACATTCTTGTTCCCGATTATAATCGGTGATCGGATCGGGGACAATCTGTGTGGAAAATGTCACTGTCTTAAGCCCATAAGACAGCAACATTTTCCACAGATTAACCTTGTACAGCGACCCGATTGAGATCAAAGAGAGCCGCCGGGAGCCAAGCCAGGGCGAGCCACGGGCCGCTGGTGTGGATTCATAGAAAATCAGTCAAAGTTTGATTGTTTTTGAATATCTTAATTGGATCCAAAGCTGTTTTCAGATTCATTATCACCTCTGTCTCCCCTACAAATCGGTATTTATTTAAGGCACTTGTAAATCGGACTAGGGGATAGGTAGCATCGATGTTCAAATGGCCTTCTCAGAATCGGGAACAGTCAGTATAGTGTGTACAGCGACATAATTATGGTCGGGCAGAGTCAGTCATTAATTACCCCCACGCTAGTAATGCCCGACCCAATTAAAATCGGGTGTATGAAGTGCGTACAGCGACCCGATTCTGACCGACCCGAAGGATTCGTCGGGCAAAGGTGTGATCGGGCACAATGATCGGGTCGCTGTCTTATAGGCTTTACAGCTCGAAGTTGGTGTGTCATACATGCATATCGCCCCAATGATCCATTAGATATAGCTTAGATATCACAGGATCACCGAAACTGAATACACAATAATACTGGGCTGGGCTTTAGACCAGCATGCAACACGGGTCTACAGCGATAGGATGGGATAGTATGTGATGGATGGAGAGTGTATGTTCTGTGGACGGTAGTTGGTATAGTCCTAGAATATGTCACAAACACTGAAGGAAGTTTTAGTCCATGGAGGATGTAATGGGTAGAGAACTTCTTCTTGGCGGTGTCAGCCCTTCACAGATAAGATCTGCTCATGGAGGTGTTTTTTTTATTGGTAATCCACAAGGTAGTAACAGGTTTCTCACAAGCCAGATTAAGAACCCAGAATGATGGGTGCAGCTGGCTTATATAGCTGGTATTGAGGTTGTATGCAATACAGTGTCAAGGTCGTTGTCCCAAATGCTCACTCTCAACATTCTGTCCTACTAACCCAAATAACCTGTCCTACTGACCCAAGCTAAGTGGGGCAGTAGGTGTGCAGGCGCTGACCCACTGGCCCAAATGATCCATCCCTACTGGCCTTCACCTTGGGTCCTGTGTGCTGACACGCTGGCCTAGATACAGCTGTCTTGCTACCAGGGCGTTTCATATGGATATGCCTATACTTCTGCTATACAAGAGCTCACAGCCTTACTTATACCTTTCTTATACATTTGATTATTGTGGATGGGTCTGATCCAGTGCAATACATTGGCATGCCTAGCTATTATCTTTTTTCAAGATAAAACCAAAACAATTATCAACTATGAAGTTTAGACAGCCAAGACTAGTTGATACAATGCTCTTGACTGTTCCAGCATTCTAATCTGTCAAAAAACAACACTCCTGCATTCACATCTACTGTTCACACTCTAGTAGACTTGCTCAAGTCTTTGATTATGAACATTCAAGAATATTCATTATAGTATGTGTCCTTCTCTGAGTGGCCCATGAATTCTGTGTCACTCAGAAGGGGTGGAGGGGTAGAACACAGGGACTGAGGCCAGTCTAACACTCTAGGTGTGATTGATGTGTCTCTACGGGCTAGAAGAACTATTTATATGGAGAAAAAATACACACATGTGATTATACATTATTATGCGCTCTATTTACTTCCGAAATTGTATAATTTGTCGCTAAGTATTTCGACCTTTAGAGATATTTCCCGTTGAATAGGCTCCCGATAGACAGCGATAGGCTACGAATAATCCGACATGTTGGATCTTACGGGAGACCTACGATTGGCGTTTCCAATCGTAGCGTGCCAGGAGCCAACGTGTACTCACATACCCGGAGCATACGGATAGATGTTGTATGCTGCGGGTTGTAAACGCCGGCGCATACGGAAAAATAGTGCATATGAAAAATAATGCGTACCAAATGAACTAATATCAGTACTTCGCTTGTAAGGAAAGATGGATAATAAATACAACATAGACTGGTTTCAGATAAAAGTGGTTGTATACTGCGCGTCAACTCCTCGGAGTATACGACCGCTTGTATCTGATGCCAGTCAATATTGTGTATTTTCGTTCACTTAAAGGCATACCCTACAATTCACAGTTGCGCCACCTACTGATTTCTAAATATCATTGATCATCAGTCAAATGGGATGCTTGTGATTCATTTTAATGCCAGATAAGTGAATTTTATGTTTTGTCATATTTATCCAATAGCACGGACTTGGATTAACCATATATCTTTATTTACTGATAATTCTTTTTTTTATCTTCTAACGTTTCTGTCTTTTTTTGCAGATACGCACTTGAGGTACATCGCAATCGGCACATCACAATCTGGTAAATCATGTTCATAATCAGCCAATCAGCGTGCGCCGTACAAACAGGGCATCTGCGCACTAGTGTGCACTTGGCGCGTCAAAGTCTACATGTTTATACCAAACACTAGTCTGTATGTTTAAGTTTCTTAGGGGCGCTTTCAGCCAAATCAACCTAATCTGTGCCAATTGTCTAGAAACATCGAGCACACCCAGGGCCATATCTGCAACTGTTTTGTGCATGCATATATCTGAGAACTAGCAAACCTTAATTACCTTTCAGAAACGTGTACTATCTATGGGTGACCATGGGGAAATCAATGATATATAAAGGGCACTTTAAGCTAAAAACCAGATTGTTTAGAAACACCAGCATAGCCATAATTAAGCCACATAGACACCTTGCGAACACCCCCCCCCCCTTCTGTGCGAAAGAAATTTATTTGGCCCGGGTCGCTTGCATTCCCAGAAAACGGAGAAGGTAACCAACGCACACTTAGCGACCTTTGCATGTCGCAAGCAAAATATCGCCGTAAAAGTCTCCTTGTGATATTTTCCCGGTATAATATCGCCAAGTGTGCCTTGCACCAGATGCAATATCGCACCACCCCTTTTTCACCCCGCTGAGGTAGAAAGTCGCATGCGATATTTCCCCTCTTTGGACTGTGCTATGCGTGTCCTAGCACTGAAGGTCCCAGGTGTTTCGAAAGAACTACAATGTAATAAGGTATTCATCATCTTCGTCTTGGTTAATGATTTGAAGTATTTATGATCAGCCTTATTCCGTACTAAGGCTGTTTGCTCGTTCCATAATTTACCACTATAAAAATGAATGCAGTACAATTCGGTTTGTAAATAGTTAATATGGGCCATGGACACACAGCACTGTCCATGTATGGGCGCATTATAAAGTCTGGTAGTATGAACATTCTTGATTTCCAATGATTTTTTCTCTGAGAAATCACTGGCTGTCAGGGATTTGGGCTTGATTCCCCTTTTGATTTCTGAACATAAAAGTCAGCGGAAAATGCGCGAAATTGTGTGGTTCAAATCATCTACCTGGTCAGTTGTGCAGTCGTACAACGGTACATGAGACTGTAGACACGCCTCGTCCGTATTTCCGCATAAACCCCTAGATACTTATAAGAAATTACAATGGAAAGGTTTACAGAAACAATACATAGGTTCATATCTAGTACGGGTAATTTTCGTTAAATAACAATTACCCAAATTTCGGAAATCATGCCTCAAGATATCATAGCGTACCTGGGAATGCCCCAAGCATCATAGCAAAGCAAAAGGGTTAAAATCCAACTGCCTTCTGATATTGTACCTCTACCCAGAGGTAATATTCCCTCTCCCGCTATTGGGGCCGAAGCCGGAGGTTCATTTTACGGCGACATTTTCTCCTCCATTCATGCGCTGAGCATCCCTGTCTTGCGATATTCTATATCCAATATCGCAGAGGTTCCCTCCCCAATCCTCGGTGGAGACCAATGGTAGAGGTGAACTCCCCCCCCCCCCCCCCCCGGCCACCACCACCTCTGCTGTGAATATGGATGGTCCTTGCGATTTTGAGCATGTACCAAGGGTATCGCAAGAGAAAATATCACAAGGTGTGTATTGGTCGTAAGACCAATACACACCTTGTGATACCATTGCGATATGGTCAGGAAGGGCCGAAGGCCGAGCAAAATGTCGGGGGAGAGGGGGGTGGGGGCAGTAAGTTGATCCAAGGACTGCGGATAAAGTTCCCCCCGTGAGAGTGGGGACGGGGGAGATTGGGGTAAGGTGGGAGGGTGGCGAAGGGCACTCACAGCAGGGAACACTGCGCGAAAAACGCAGCTATTTCATATACGCCACCGCGTAAATGTGCGTATATAATGTATATTGAAATGTCTTCATATGTACCTACGTCCACATTTCATGCTAGCGTGTGCGGCGTATGTACAAATGTGTTTTTCCTTGTATACGGGAGCTGGAAGTGTGAGTGCACAAACCAACATCACGGTTTGCAGATAGGGTTAAGGTTAGGGAAAGGCTTAGGGATAGGGATAGGGTTAGAGGAATGGTTTTCTGTTTGTTTTCTTCCCCAGAGAAAACCAAATTTGATGTCAAGATAGGATCAGGGTTAGGGTTAGGGTAATCTCGCATGTTTTGTAAGATATGTTTTTGTTTTGCGAGATTCTTTATTGTGGATAATAGACAAGTACAATTATGCAGCAAAGCTTGTGTCTTTGGGAATCTGTATTTTGACTAAGTAATCACATTGGAAGGCATTTCCCGTTTTCGCACATGAAAGCATGAAAGCTGTGAAACCGGGGGGCCGAGGTGCCGATGGGTCCGAGGTTTAGTAGGGGGGCCGAAGTGGCAAAGGGGCCGAGATATCCAGGAATCAACATCACTGTCCCTACCAACCGAAACCTACACCCGCAACAGCCAACATCTACACCCACACTACCAAACACCTATACCAATCAATACTGATACCCATCAACACTAACACTCTCACCCACTAGCATCCACACCCAGAAGCACCGACCAACACATGTATGTTACATCCACACCCAACCACACCCACACCAATCTACATCTATATCATATTGACGATCAGATGAACCAGTATGCCCGTTATTGTATTATCAAATACCTTAACTTTCATTATTAAGTTTTATTATCAATTACCACCTTCGACTTAAATATACCTTTTTGTCCACCCAAAATAGACTAAAGGGTGGTACTCACTGCTTCCGACACACTCCGACAAGGCTTACGACACACTACGACAAAGAAGATCCCTGTCGGAAGGGCTCTGTTGGAGTGTGTCGTAAAGCTTAGTCGGAGTGTGTCGTGGGGTTTGGACGGGAAGAAAAAGGTTGTAACGGTTTTAACACACTCCGACAGAACCAGCTCACAGAGGACTTTATTTATAGAGGAAAAATACTGAGAAATATCATTTCCTTCAACTTTCCATAAAACTCAAACTGAAGAAGTACAGACATTCACCTATATATGTAGGCAGTAGATTATGGAAGAGACTTAGGAGAAAGTCTAATTGAACAAATTGGACGTTCAACAAACCAACAGACTCAGGGGAGACGTTCAAAAAGATAGAGAATAGGGGACAATTTTAAATGAAAGTAAATGAAATCCTGCATAATATAATATTTGATGAGTAATAAGGGTCAAAAGACCACACATGATTATTGAGTCAGTAGACGATGAAGTATCAATCTGCTTGAGAAGCGACCCAAGAAACCCAACTATTACTTTACATAAGCAAGCATATATCCCTCATATAGCAGAAAGACCAAAATAACACCTATCGAACTATACATATGTGTATGATTTTGTATTCTCAAAATGTATATAATTGCTGTAGGGGTCAGTCCAACCGGTTACCCACCGATAGCCTCGCAGGAAAAATAAAGAACATAATTTTTTTTAAATGCCCAAAATCCAGTTCATCAAGATAGGCGCATCAAAGTTTCAAGTTTTAATCTCCCTCATGTCCTTCCATTCTAATGCCTAATTGTGTGGCATAAATGAATAGCGTGGAATACTTCGGTAATACATATTTGAACTCATTGAGTGCTATTGTAGGAACTACACCGTCTTATAAGGTGTTTAAATCCTTATCCAAAAAAAGAAATTCTTGAAACAATCCCTGATTAAGGTGGAAAAAAACTAGGGTTAATTTCATAAATTTGGTATTAGTTGTTTTGAACAACTTATGATTGAATATATCAGATCATTACCGCATATGGAAAATTATTGTATGCATGCTAATGTATTAACGCTTTACTATTAAACTATATTATTATATACCGGTGCACGAATGTCTCATGTTTATGCCCCAGTAGTAATGATTTCATTCGTCCACACTGTGGCGTAATATATATAATACTACCCTCCATACCACGTGATCACTCATTCTTCTATTTATTGAGTTGTAGAATGGCATTCTTAATGATTTCTAGGTATATAATAATAAAAGGGCATAGTGAGTGTGCCTGAATTCCATCTGTTCCTCGATATTTTGGTCAGAAATATCTCTGAACAAATTCCATTCAGACACACTAACCATGTCTTTCTATATTATAATTCCGGAAATATCGCATGGATAGTAATACTGTTTTATATATATAAACACAACTAATATTGAATTATTTTTCACATTGAAAAATATAACTGTGGCAGAATCATAATTCCTATATGAAATGATTGATATGAGACGCTTGTACTTAACAAACTAAAACGATCTTTAGGGCGATTGATAATCCATATGGGTTACACCTAGTTCCGAAATTTCAGAACTTTCCGTCGAGCATTTCACATGTGAGACACATTTTTTTTGGTCGAAGATGCTCACGATTCATATCCATTCGCTACAATTTTCAAACATGTATGATCGCAGTGCATCGTAGTCCATCTTAAACCATACTTGGAAAACTTGGGAGGTGTTTTTCAGTAGTGACGATCGTAGTTGAGATCACTAAAGATCGGAGAGCGATTGTCAGACCGTTTGGGCGATCAATGGCGGAAAGTGTATTTCAGACGTGTACGTAGAGCACCACATGTGATCACTGGCTGATTGGCACCAAAGCGATCGCTATTTGAGATCACCCCGCTTAAGGGGTCACATAGCTCGGAACGGAGGGTGACCCCTCAGGCGGGGATTTACTGTTACTTAAAAAGTCATTATATATCACAAATTTGTCTGTCAAAATTATCTTTAACCCTTCAAGAGCCACACATAATTCACCATGTACCCATACTACAGCAGGCACCAGACCCAATTGTGTCCTTTGTATGGCCGGCTTTTGTAGTCAATATTATTAAGAGAATTTACAAATTTAAAATTTCCAGTAAATCTGTATTTTTTATTAGATCTTTCCGATATTTCAAAGACATACTGGTGACAATTAGCATAATATTCCACATAATTTTTATGATTCTGCGATAATTTTTCAAAAAGTTACAAAGGAACAAATACAGAGTGGTTTATTAATTCCATATTTGAATGCCATATGGCATTGTCCGGCCCTGGCCAGGGGAATGCCATATGGCCTTGTCCTGCCATGGCCAGGGGAATGCCATATGGCATTGCCCTGCCAGAAAGGGTTAAACTTGTCAATTCACTGTAGTTCTACTCATACTTGTTATTGAGTTAAAAAAAAAAAAAAAATTAATTTCCTTTTTTTTTTAATTTTAATTTTTTTTTTTTTTTTAAGCCCACGGATGCGAATAACTATTTACACTATAGCTCGGCCCACCCCCCTCACTGCCGCAAGGGAATCCCCTTTGGTCAATTCCTACAGATTCGCAGGATTTGTAGCAGGCCACAGGACTTCATGGAGAACGCCCTGATCAAGGCTGCCCACTTCACTAGAAGGGGATACCCCCCTTTTCTTGTCGCAAAAAGCTTGATTAAAGCCTTCAGGAGGCCGAGGCCGGACCCAACGATATGGCCCCCCCCCACCCCGGGTGGAAAAAATCCGCCCCACCGACGGTACTAGTCACCACGTACCACCCAACATTCAATGGTGTACGGAAAATAGTACAACAGAACTGGGACATTTTGTCCCGTTCAGCGAAAACTCAATCACTTCACAAAGAACGCGTGGTGATTGGCCTAAGACGACCCCCAAACCTGAGGGACACTCTGGTGAGGGCGAAAATCGTATACAACAGAGAATGGCAAGGAAAAAATCCCATGGCCATCAAGGGTGCCCCCGCTCGGACACTCAACGGATGCAACAATACTAACTATAGATATTGCACTGTCCTAAACACCGATGGACATATCACGTCATCTGTGACAGGACGTTCGTACTCTGCCAAACACAATGTTTGTTGCCAGAGTTCCAACATAATATATTGCATAACATGCAAACACTTTTATCGGATCAAATACGGCCTGGTAGAAACAGACATGGGCCATCACTTCAACACCGACGGACACAAGGGTCTGTCAGATGTGAGTATCCACATTGTAGATTTCATACACTGCACCCCGAACTCGGAGGCAGCTCAAACTCTTAGAAACACCATAGAGCGGAATTGGATGTTCAGACTGAGAACACAAATTCCTTATGGCCTAAATCTAATAGATGCACCTAATTATTAGTAGCCACACTCACCTTTCGACATATCCTCTGGTCTCGATCCATTTGCCTCGTCTAAAAAAATTTAATCAATTACCGGATCGATGACATAAACCTGAGTGCGGATCACACCCTATAAACTATAGGGTCTAAATTTGATCACTCTTGAAAGATCTTAACCCCCTAAACTTTATTAAACTAATAATGTAGAGGGACAGGTTGCAAATATCTCTTTTTATCCTTTTCATCAATTAATGAATTGGGAAGGGCCCAGGAAAAATTCCTGGACCCTAAATAGTGACAAAGTCACATGCTTTGATAATAGCCACATTTAAAATGCCTGAAGAGTCCGAACCGGATGAAACCTTGATCCCCAACCACCCCTAATAGTATTTTATTAGGCCAAATACAAGCAATTCTTGATATCTACATTCACCTACCCTACTGGGGAAACTGGATGGGAACCGGATCCAAAGATCCCTTTCTATTGGTTGATATAGCGCATTGTTGACACTAACAATCGACTCCTTGGAGATATCATAGCAACTGGGTTCAAAATTGACAGGAGACTGTCACTTTCAAGGTAGCATCGGCTTGTTACAGAGGTGTTTATTGCCACGTCGTAATAATCTTTAAAAAAATATAAGTATAAACAAACAACATAAGTGCCAAAATGGGCCACCTCGCATCCATGTTTTTGCTACCGGAAGCCGGTCATCCATTGTTCCAAAAAGTCTCAAGGAAAATCTCAAAGTGTGCATGGACAGGCCTAGAAATTTCCAGTAAACCTCCTGATGGGGAGACCGACGCTCGAGCAAAATTTGTCGGCGACCTTTCCCGACCTGCTGCGTTTACTGCACCCCCCTTGCAATATTTTTTCCTAGATAATCTCAAGCATATCCAAAGGAAAAAGTCGCCCAGTGTGCGTTGTGCTAGAGGTTGTCATTGAGGGGCCTTGACAAATGAAGTTAAGCATTACAGTAGGTTATACCACGGACTTGGATGTAAGTTGGTGGTTATACACAAGCTGACTGAGTGGTGCAGTGGTCGTATTTTTCAGAATTTAAGTCAAATATCTTTTTTTTAATTCGGAAAGCTTAAAGACATTAACATTCGCCTATTGGCGTTCTTCCTTACATAGTAGGCCAAGCACCGGCAATCATTAGCGATTGTTAAAACTGAAAAAAGACCCAAATCCAGTGAAACAATCGCAACTCAGCACGTGGCTGATATCCCTAACGATCATCACTTTGCCCTTCAAACGGTCGCTACTAACGAGTTAGCCAAGCAGACACCTTGCGATTTGTTTCCCTTTTCAAAGAGGAAGTCGCTGACAATGTTTCCTTGCGATATTTTCCCGGTACAATATCGCATGGTGTGTATGCCTTGCGACCTTTTTCCTTGCGATCTTGTACCACCAACTTTTCTGCCCCTTTAATATTCCGTTATCAGGGAAATTTGTCGGCGACTCTTTAACCTCTAAAAGGGTGAAATTCGCTTGCGACTTTCGCGTCAGCCATATGTGAATTTTCCATGCGATATTGAACCATTTTTGTGCAACACTCGTGGGGAAGGTCGTCGGTCCACTTCCCTGCCCCTCATTTCGTTTCTAATATATACAACCCTGAAATACATTGAAACTCCCATTTTGGGCAAAAACCTACTGCCAAGAAAACGTAGAGCAACGTCCCTCCTCAAAAAGGATTAAACGCCAAATCCACTGATGGGAATTTCTTGCGAATTAGCGGTCGCACACGTTCACAGGGAGGTCGCCCGGTTGCATGAAAATTCGCATTCGTTTCAGTGGATCAGACGGTCGCATGATGGTTGCTTGGGAGTCGCACGTAGTAACTTTTTTTTATATATGATATTACTAGGAGCAGGGCAATCGTTTTTAGTTCTCATATTTCCCACGAGGGTGAGAACTTTTTAATTGCATTCCAGTAGGCCAAATTCAGTACTGGAGTATATCCATGCACAAACCACAATGTAAAAAGTATTGGGCTGACACAAGTGTCCTTGACACAGAACAGGGCGCCGGCCCACTGTGCACTGTGCTGTTGAGTGTCCTTCACCTCATTAATGCACAGAGATACTGGGCATCCCCACCCTCATCAATAATGCATGGGCACATGGCAGTGGCCTTGACACAGTGAGTGGGTGTGACCATACAGACTCATCAGTATGCATGAGCATCCAGCAGTGGCCTTGGCCCAGTGACCCACAGCAATCTCCCAACACAGTGTTGGGGGGATGCACTCTCACTGTCCTTGACCTTGGAAGGGGCAAGGACAGTGCGCCACAGGGATGGACATGGCATTTGGGACAGGGACCTTGACAGTGTACCAACCTTGACATTGTAACTTGTTCAACCTTGACAGTGTACCAACCTTGACATTGTAATTTGTTCAACTTTGACAGTGTATCAACCATGACATGGTAATTTATTCAGCCTTGATGTTATAATGTATTCAACCTTGAGAATTCCTATATAAGCAAGTAGCAGCCCTAGTTCAGGGCTCTTCTATCTGAGTTTGTGAGAAGTGATTGTCTGCATACAAAATAAAAGGAGTTATACTACAAGTGCCTCTCCCCAGATCTTTCTGTGAAGGGCTGATACAGTCAAGGAGTATTCTACCACTTACAACCTACCTACATCCAGCTGCTGTGACAACTTAATCCAGGATTCCAGTGACTGCTGGTAACCATCCACAATCCAGTAGATATCTCACTGTGATACATTCCAGGACTATTCCAGATACAGCAGGCTGAGGCTAGCTCATCCCCCATTGCAACACTTAGGACATTTACCTACAGCCACTCACACACACCACTGTGTGGGTGAGTGGTCTACACATTGACAGGACTTTACTTAGCGTTCGCATGGCATTCGCATGTTGTAGTGCAGACGCCTTTGCGGGCTTTAGAATACTTATCACGACAAAACATTCATAAATTATCTTCGTGTTTTCTCCCACATTTTAATTGTGATTTAAAAGATCGATCTTATGTTCTATATATATATATATTATATATATATATATATATATATATATATATATATATATATATATATATAGAATATAAGATGTATATATATAATGCCAATTGTCTAGAAACCCCCGAAACCTCAAGACCATAATTTTAACTGTTCTATTAAGGTATAGACAGTGAATAGTCTATTAAGGCCTGGTGGTATGGAGATGATTATAAAATGTCAACTTTAAATAGCATGACTGACTTTCTGAACATCAATGTAGAATTCTGACTTCGACTACACCTAAAGTGACCCAAAATCTGCCAAATGTCTAGACACCCCTAGCACACTTAGGACCATGATTTTAACTGTTCTGTATAGGTACAGACTTGGAAAATACATGGGAACGACGACTGTGGCTTTCCGGGTGGCAAAAGTGGGAACTGAAAATGTTGCAGAGAGATTCATTGAAAGGCCAGCAGAAACATGGATGGGTCGGGTCAGCCGAGTGGTGGTGTGTTTGCTCTTAAAGACAAATGCTAGTAGTTTGGGCGATTTCTAAATTCTATTGAGTTTTGCAAATAACTCTGGATAATATAAGTTCCATATATCAGTAAATAGAAAATGCCAAAAAAATGGCATGTCACCATGCTAACTTCTATGGGAGGGCCTTCTGAAAATGTAAGTGCTTAACTATTGGTGTCTATGGGAAACTGTAATATTTTGACTTTGTGGCATCAGATGACACTGATGTTCTATTGCTATATTTAAATAATTCTGGATTCTGATAGTTGGGAACATATACAAATGAGAAATGCTAAAAGAATACAATGTCACCATGCTAACTTCTATGGGAAGGCCATCTGAAAAGATAAGTTCTTAACTATTGGTGTCTATGGGAAACTGCTACATTTTCATGAACTCAGATGGCAGCACCAGTGTAAATTGAGTAGCAACAGGGGGAGCAGCGATACCTACCCGCATTTATCTTTAAACAGCGGACGCGGGGCGCCAGTCCCAGCTGTGTAGTGGTTCAGGTGAGCCTGTGTGCGGAAGTGCCATGGATGCGCCGGAATTACATAACCCGACTTGTATATTAGGCTGGGTTCGCAGCAGATGGCAGGTTACTTTGTGTGTCCTCTCTGAGAAGAATGAACCCTCGGAGTCTCACACGTAGTAGGTTTTTCTGAACCCTCTTGGCGGTTAAGCAAGATTATAGGCTTCAGAGCTCTGTAGTTCCCGGTGTCAGGGAACCTATATCCAAACCATAACTGTAAATGGTGAGCAAAGTTCCCTTTGTTGTAAAGAACTGGAAATAAGTCGTTGCTTTATTGTAGTTGTCAGTGTCTGGTTTTGTCCGGCTTATATTCCGAAAATATATATAGAACCGACCTATGTAATAGCTCATGGGGTGGCAATACGATCGCTGGTTAGATATACAATCTATCCGACAGTTGTGTTACTAACCCAGAGGCTAGGGCGGGCGACCTCTACATTTCTATAGACACTAATCGATCATTATTTGGACGGGTGGCCGTAAACCACGAGAGGTTGTTGCATAGTAAGACACGAGCGATTTACAGAGCTGACCGTTCAAAAACCAATGCATGTTGTATTTCTAACCATGGTTAGTAGGGAGTGTTCATCAATTATGGACCGGGGGTGGCAGCGGGGAGTGGCAGAGATTTTGCAACGCCGATCGGTCGAGAGAAAAAAAGGGTTGGTCCCCTCATGGAAATACCCCAAAAAAGTTGAACCCCCTTATAATACTGAGAAAAAAGTTGCCCTCCCCCTTGGAATGCTCCCCCCCCCCCAAAGAAAAGTCACCCCCCCCCCCCCCACCATGGGAATAGGGTAAAAGCAAATGGGAGGCTAAGATAATGTGGCTTTTTTCGATAACGCTCACTAATAAACAGTGGGTAGTGGTTTACTGTGGTCGCATACATTTTCAATAGGGACTTCGTAACCCATGGGTAGAAAGATGCAGTGACTGCCACACGCATTACCTTCCAAATGGCGGGTCCTAGGTAATACCAAGTTACTAAAACAGACAAAACCACCAGATGACGATAAAACATTATCTAAATATGCGGCTGGACCAGCTAAAGACAACAAAGTGTTCTTATTTATAAATGTGTTCTTAGCTCTCTTTATTTTCAGTATTTTCCAGGAGATTGTGTTTTACATGTGACTTTCCCTGGCAGTTTACATGTGACTATCCCTCGTACTTCACATGTGTCAATCCCATATTTTTCAAATATGAGATCATCCGTTAAAGATTTTCTTATTTCTTAATATTTCAGTTCAAATAAACACCACGTTTTCTCACCTGACATATGTTATACTGAGCATATTATGTAGGATGTTTCCTTTATACATAATGGGTAACGACTAATAAAAACGTTGTTTGGTCCTCAAAGCATCCCGTTTATCAACAAATAGAAGGTGAACCACTTGATGGAATTTCCAAAGTTTGGAGACACAACAATACTGGGCTAATCGCCTTTGTATCACCCAAAGAGAGGGAAGCCACAAAGTCGCTAGTATATTTTGTAAAACAATTAATGCCCTATTTACCTTTAAATGATTCCATTTCTTTACATTTTTCAGATTTGCATCCGGTTGTGTAATCGCCGCTATTTCGTGATCGGTAGGCCCTAATCTTTTCTAGTACAGTAGAACCCTGCTTAAGGGACACCCTGTGTTAGGGGTGACCCGTGTAAGGGTTGGCCTCCCACCTACTGCGACGGACTACGACGCGCTACAATTAACCTCCTGACATCGCCGACATCGTACCCCATCGGGAGGTTATTTTTTGCGCGCCATAGCCCATCGTAGCTTATCAGGAGGCTTTTTAATTTTTCCCGCAGGCTCTGCAACAACAAAAAAGCGGTAAAACACTTTCCACTATCTACTTGAGGTAGCATATATAAAAAATGTTATAATTCCAAAATTCCAGCATCGTTATAATAGATTTCTTAATAGTATATTAAAAACAACACCATATTGTTTTTCAGACAATAAAAACTCAGTTCCAAGTTAAACTATGAAATGATTGTTTTGAGACCTTTATCAGGTGACACCAAATATGCAGTGTAGTATCTTCATTATACTCGGCATACTCTGCCAACTACCATCCGTCAATGCTAGAGTGAAATACAGTTCCGATCTAGCGAAAAATTATACCAATCATTCGTAGTTTTAATCATATCTTACTTCCTGGCATCTTACTTTCATATCAAGTTTAGTTTACATATACTGAAAATGAATATGTGATGGATCATGCCAAATAATTTGTATGTGACTGCATAGTTTATTTGAAAATTAATACTACCACTACTTTCGACTTAATTCCTCCATAACCCTTTTTTAGTTTCCAAAATATTTATCAAACCAAACAAATGATACCGCGAGTGAGTTATACCACCGCGCGGACAAGAACGGCCAAGTGCGGACTGCTGCCCATAGCATTCACAGCTAGAATGTGAACAGCGGGTGTGATTGCAGAATTGTTGTTTTTGTTGACAGATTAGACTGCTGGAAGGACCAAGGGCATTGTATCAACGAGTCTGGGCTGTCTAAACTTTATAGTTGATAATTGTCGTGGTTTTAACATGGAAAAAGATAAGGATATATGATAGCTAGGCCTGCCAATGGATTATTCCGGTGATCCTATGTTACCTAAGCTTTATCTAAAGTATTATTGAGGCGATATGCATGTATGCCACACCAAATTTGAATTGGAATACCATAAAGTACTATTCAATTGTTATTTTATCTCTGGAAATAATGTATACCGGTTATATCTATAAACGTATTTATAATAGACTCATACACAAAGTGATTCAATGTTTAAGAATAAGTTGCCAGGTGTTTGATTGGCTGCAGGCATTGTATAACCAAGCGGATAAGGTGAGAAGCCAGCCTATGGAAAAGGGTCTATAGGATCTATATCTAAACCAGAAACTAACTATCCGACCGCAATTTTAGCATGCGCATGGGAATGAGCCAAGCGGCTGTATCCTCTCCCAGACTCTGGCGGAGTTAGGGCGTATGGCATCCTGCGTGTAGACCTCGACTTGCTAAATACATCATCTAGAGGGTAGAGTCAAGGTTAGAGTTGTCACATTGAACTTTCAGTGTGCTTCCAGAAAACTATCCCTTTACTATCTGCATACTGTTCACTGTGATAGTGAGAACAGGGCAGGGAGCCAGTGTCTCAGGATCTTAGAGGTGTGCCCACCTGACCATGACCAATCACTCAAGACCGAAATGACCCACAGTTGCTTGATATGATTTGATCCTAGTCTCAGGCAGTTAGAGAAATTACGAGTTGACTGGGTGCAAGTGGGTTACAGAAAACCATCCATAGGCTTAATCTGACTCAACCTCTTACTTGTTATTCATTTATAATTGCACACTCATTCATCTGTGATGAACATACTATTTGCTCCTAGTTATTATAAACAGCGCAGAGGCCGTTTCATGCGAAAGCATGGATTCTATCGTTCCAAATAATGTTCAACTTACGGATTTTCACTGGGCAAAATGGTTACAGAAATTGCAGTTGTAAGGGATATAATAAATTATTCATAACTATCATACAAAAACGGTATTGAGTGTAGAAACTTGAGCGGGGGAATCTGCTCACTCTTCTAGCGGATATTTTGTATCTGGTTATTACCTACCACATATAAAACGTGCAAATTCCGTCGGATCTGCTTGTAGTTTCCCCCGCACGTAGACACATAGTGAAACAGAACTATGCGTGAAGATTGACTTCCCATGAGAGGGAGAATCTAGTGGATAGAAGAACTCTAACCTGCTCATCTATTTTTGTAACTCTAAAGTGCTGTTTCCACCAACACAAAAGATGTAGTGAGATTAGTCACGATTTGGTTGTCTGGCTAAATCTTATAAATCAATTGCAAAATTTGGCAGAATCTGGCCTCAAACGAGAAAAAAGATCGATCCCCTTTGACAGAAAAGTTCGGCCCACCCGCCCTCTAGTGACTGAATGGGGAACTCGTCCATTGCGCGTAATACGACCAACGTTCACCAGACGGCATGTGAGTCAGTGCCCGATCATGGGTGACTCCTCGATCGCCTTAATGGAGCACTAGTGGAGCCGGTGCTCCAACCAAGTGCTGATTGAGGTCAGAGTGACAAAAAAACAGTGGAATGCTAATGGAGCAGCACCACCGATTAGGGGAAGAACAACTCAGGTGGAGAATGGGTTAAGAACAATGATCGGCGCAGTGGAGCACCGCCTTATAATACAAGTTCCTATGTAAATCAAACAAATGCAAATTGGCCTATTTTACCTATCAACATTGGATAAATGTGACAAAATGTTAAACATACTTATGTATAATTAGTATGAATCCCAAGCAACCAGTTTTGACTAATATTTGACATCATCTAAAAATCACAAGGTGGCGCCACTGTGGATTGTAGGATGTGCCTTTAAAGTGAATACTGAATTAGATATTAAATATCAATTATTGAATATCAAATTGATCCAGTAGCTAAGTGTGTCGAATCAAAATTAGAGAAATTTTCCGATGGTATGTAGGCAAATGATATAAAAAGTTGAGACGGGTTTAGCCGCAACGATCAAATCTCCTGTTGTCGCCCATGCAACGCACAGTGTAAGCCTACGGGTTAACACTCCATAGGCAACAAGGTTAATCAATTGAACTCCGGTAAGTTCTATGATAGAAATAGATGAAAATGTCTCATTTTTATTGTCTGGTGTTCGCGATATGTTGCCATTTGGGTAGCACTGTACACGAACTCTTTATTGAGGTCTGACAAAGAACAACAAGTGACCCGTGCGAAAACGTCAGTTTTTTTGTTTTTTTATACATATCTTTTATCATACTGGATATGATAATGCAGTGTCTGCCTGTTTACAATCTGTAACTAGCATCGTAGTACTTTCAATAGTATTGGTCAATATGGCGTATAACCTGCTAGGTAAAATAACATAAAACATGGCAAATTTCCAATAAGATAAGTTGTCTCACTGGCCAGTTGCCTTATTTTCACCTGGTGGGTAACCTGCAAACCTTGTACCAGGAAATGACAAATATTCATATGTTGCTTTCAGAAATCAAAATATAATCTTAAATTCTGTTTTCTGCAGGTTTTAATGACAGTGTACGGGCATGGACCTGTACGGTTCACCTGTATGGAAGTCTGATACGGCTTCATATGTAGTACCAGTTCCAATATTAAATGATAAAGGCATAGTGTTGCATTAGTTGATAACCTATTCTTTCCTAACTACAAAGTCTTGGCTTCAGCGAAACGGGAGAAATTATGGAAATTAGTTAAGAACCTACCCAATTCAACCACAGCCAATAATACCCCACTGACTCCCCACTGTAAAAACTAGAACTTTCCCTTGAATGCTTGATTCCCTCTGCAATGCATATGTAATGTGTAAACCCTGTATTGTGATAAAAAAATTTCAATGGGGTCTTTTATCTGACTGGCATCCCTGATTTATAATCAAACCAGGCACCGGCCTGGCTGGACCCTGGCCCGACTGGACCCCGACCCGGCTGGACCCAGGCCCGGCTGGACCCAGGCCCGGCTGGACCCAGGCCAGGCTGGACCCAGGCCCGGCTGGACCCAGGCCCGGCTGGACCCAGGCCCGGCTGGACCCAGGCCCGGCTGGACCCAGGCTTCTTTGTTTCATGATATTAAGATAAAGATCATATAGATTATATTGTGGTATCTTTGTTGTCCTGTTTTTTGTCATAACTTTTTCATAGTTTCTGGCTGAAGATCATGTAAATTGTATTGGTGTATCTTCTATATGCTGCAGTATCCTTAGATTATTGCGCAGATACCCGACTAGTAGGCATGACAGACATGAGCAGATCGACTTGAGGTTGATTACAACAGTGGGGAATTGTACAGAATATGATACATATCCAGTGCATTTGGGCATAGGATGCTGGCCAGCTTTTTATTTCAGTAAGGTGTCTGGTGCAAGGTCTAGACTTTGGTCTGAACAGACTACAGATTTATTTGAGTTTATTTGGGGCTACTCAGGTAGATTAAGTTTTGTTTTAAGTCTGGCTTTCATGCCAGCTTTACACTGATCATGGCTGTGTATAGTTCTGACCCCTCCTGTAGTGCATCTCAGATTTTACTCATTTTAAACTTGATTGAGGTTTTGTATTATTCGGTCCTGATTGCTGTCTCAATATCTAAGACAGGGCACTCTAATAATTTCGTTTCATGAGGCTGTTTGACTGACACTGCAGGTCTTTTGATGACACATAGGCAATATTTTTTAGGTGTGTTACCCTTCTGTCTTCTAGAAAATTCATGCAACTTAACATGTGTACCTCGGCTGTTGGTGTTCTATGATCTAAGGGTTAGGGTTAGGATTTTACCTAGGCTTAAAGTTGTCTTTGGTGTGTTTTGTAGTCGTCCGCACATAGTTTATCTAGTGTTTGTAGAAATTGTGTGATGCTATCTATGTATACAAAGATGAAAGTAGGACCCAATGCATATTAACCTCATGAAAACGGACCTGGAATATCATAGAATATGATTCAATCACTGTATCGTCTCTGGAGCCAATCTAACGGCGTTAGCCTATAAGACAGCGATATTTACCACTGATTCTCACCGATCTGATCGATGATGATGATCGGGAACGATATGGTCGCTGTCTTCTGCCCTCATATAGTCTTCCCGATCACACCTCCTCCCTTTATAGCCTCATATGTGATACTTTAGATATTGTTTTGTTCAGGTGTTAGGTGTCAGATTTGGGTCTAATATCATACCTAAGATTGAAAAGGATTTTACTGGTTGCAGTTCATCGAGACCTAGGCTTAAATTTTTCATTTATATGCAATGTTGCTATTTGATAACCTCATGAAATGAACCGATTGAGATCAAAGACAGTGGCAGGGAGCCTGGCCCCCAGCCCGGCTGGCCCCTGGCCTGCCTGGACCCCGGCCCGGCTGGACCCCGTCCCGGCTGGACCCGGCCCGGCTGGACCCCAGCCCGGCTGGACCTGGCCCGGCTGGACCCCAGCCCGGCTGGACCCCGGCCCGGCTGGACCCAGGCCCGACTAGACCCAGGCCCGACTGGGCCCAGGCCCGACTGGATCCAGGCCTGTAAATCTTTTTTTTTTTAAGAAAAAAATGCATTATTGTTCTAACTGCATTACCGCTTAATCCTGTTACCACTACTCCATTACCACCTTACCTTTCTAACTTGGTAAGTGCATTTCCGTTCTAACGATATTACCATTCTAAACCCAGGATTGCATAATGACTTTATTACATTACCATTCTAGCCTTGGTACCCTGTAACCATAACAGTTGACATTACTATTATAACCAAGTTACTGTTTTACAATTACCGAATTACCATCCTAACCCTGTTACTGAGTAACCCCCTCCCAAACCAAATACCATGTTACCGTTAGCACATTACTGTTTTAACCTCATTATGATTATCATGTTACCTTTCTAAGTTCACTACTATTACCGTGTTACCATTCTACCCTCATTACTGCATTATGTCTCTGGGGATCTGAGTCTCTGGGGGTAAAAAAATACACCGATTGAGATCAAAGAGAGCGGCAGGGAGCCCGGCCCCCGGCCCGGCTGGACCCCGGCCCGGCTGGACCCCGGCCCGGCTGGACCCCGGCCCGGCTGGACCCCGGCCCGGCTGGACCCCGGCCCGGCTGGACCCCGGCCCGGCTGGACCCCGGCCCGGCTGGACCCCGGCCCGGCTGGACCCCGGCCCGGCTGGACCCCGGCCCGGCTGGACCCCGGCCCGGCTGGACCCCGGCCCGGTTGGACCCAGGCCCGGCTGGACCCAGGCCCGGCTGGACCCAGGCCCGGCTGGACCCAGGCCCGGCTGGACCCAGGCCCGGCTGGACCCAGGCCCGGCTGGACCCAGGCCCGGCTGGACCCAGGCCCGGCTGGACCCAGGCCCGGCTGGACCCAGGCCCGGCTGGACCCAGGCCCGGCTGGACCCAGGCCCGGCTGGACCCAGGCCCGGCTGGACCCAGGCCCGGCTGGACCCAGGCCAGGCTGGACCCAGGCCCGGCTTGCAAAATTATCCATCAAACTAAAATATAAACCACCAGGTGAAGTCATTGGACTGAAGGAATTGCAAGACTTTTATCCCTGTGTTGGTTCTGACTGCCTTTTGGGGAGGTTTGGGTCACATGTAATATTTTCTCATTTTAATTTCTAAATTTTCCTCAGAACTATGATATGAATATGTCTAATGTCCATATTATATTAAAGCTGACATGTAGTATTTCCTAATATATCAATACAAATTCCCCATGTTAAGACCAGCTTTGCTTCAAATCTACAAGAGCATGTTTAGACCCTCTGCACATTGGCACCATCTTGTAATGGCTGACAAGCATGTAACACCAGAATGAGGCAATAGGCTCTGGCATGTAGCATCCACACTGTAGCAAGGGCCTAATACTATGATAAAGTAAATATAAATCTCTCAACTGTCATAATTAAGCGGCAGAATTTTTTGACTAACAGATTGTTAGAAAGCTGAGACCCAGGCCTATTTATTCGTATGCATACACATGGTGTACCTGTGTTATGGGTAAGATTTCCTGTCATAGATTGAACATAGGAATTTTTTTGAGAAGGGAACATGTTTTAGTGTTTTTACCTATATTCACAGTGATTCCATAAAAGAAAACCATTTGTTTCCTGATATTCTGATGAAAATCGTGTTGATTCTATTGTAGGATATCTTATGTATAGTCTTTTTTGCTCCATGATGTTCTGATGAAGTTAATGTTAATGCTATTGGAGTATTTTTTGTCATGATTTATGTCATGTGTTCCATGATATTCTAATGAAGATCATGTACGAGCTATAATGGTATTTATTTGCCATATTTCTAGTCACTTGTTTCATGATTTCTAACAAATATAATAAAGATGGTCTTGAAATATAGCAAGTGATCAATTTTTAGACATTTTTGTCTGAGTGGGTTATTTGTTTCTCGTGAGGGTCAGGTAGTTGATATTGCAGTACTGGTTTGTCACATTTTCTATATGGTGGGCTATAATTGTTTACTGTTTCTGTATTATTTCTTCTTTGTTTCATGATATTAAGATGAAGATCATATAGATTATATTGTGGTATTTTCTTGTCAGGTTTTTTATTATAACTTTTTAATAGTTTCTGGTTGAAGATCATGTAAATGCTATTGGATTATTTCTTTGTTTCATTTCTAGTCATTTGTTTCATGATATTCTGATTCTATTGTAGTATATCCTAGGTATAGTATCTTTTATTTGCGCCATGATATTCTGATGAAGATAATCTTGTTCCTATTAGAGTAGTTTTGCCATGGTTTATGTCATGTGTTCCATGATATTCCAATGAAGTCATGTACAAGCTATATTGGTTTTCATTTGGCCTATTTCTAGTTATTCATTTCATTATTCATTTCATGATTTCTAACAAATATAATAAAGATGGTTTTAGAAGTATAGCAAGTGTTCAATTCTTAGATATTTCTATATGAGTGGGTTATTTGTTTCTAGTGAGTGTCAGTAATAGATGTTGCTGTACTTGTTCATCATATTTTCTATATGGTGGGCTAAAATTGTCCACTATTTCTGTTTTGTTTCTTCTTTGTTTCATGATATTTTGTTGGAGATCATATAGAATATATTGTGGTATTTTTTTGTCAAGTTTTTTAATAATATTTCTTCTTTGTTTCATGATATTAAGATGAAGATCATATAGATTAAATTGTGGTATCTTTGTTGTCCTGTTTTTTGTTATAACTTTTTCATAGTTTCTGGCTGAAGATCATGTAAATTGTATTGGTGTATCTTCTCTATGCTGCAGTATCCTTAGATTATTGCGCAGATACCCGACTAGTAGGCATGACAGACATGAGCAGATCGACTTGAGGTTGATTACAACAGTGGGGAATTGTACAGAATATGATACATATCCAGTGCATTTGGGCATAGGATGCTGGCCAGCTTTTTATTTCAGTAAGGTGTCTGGTGCAAGGTCTAGACTTTGGTCCGAACAGACTACAGATTTATTTGAGTTTATTTGGGGCTACTCAGGTAGATTAAGTTTTGTTTTAAGTCTGGCTTTCATGCCAGCTTTACACTGATCATGGCTGTGTATAGTTCTGACCCCTCCTGTAGTGCATCTCAGATTTTACTCATTTTAAACTTGATTGAGGTTTTGTATTATTCGGTCCTGATTGCTGTCTCAATATCTAAGACAGGGCACTCTGATAATTTCGTTTCATGAGGCTGTTTGACTGACACTGCAGGTCTTTTGATGACACATAGGCAATATTTTTTAGGTGTGTTACCCTTCTGTCTTCTAGAAAATTCATGCAACTTAACATGTGTACCTCGGCTGTTGGTGTTCTATGATCTAAGGGTTAGGGTTAGGATTTTACCTAGGCTTAAAGTTGTCTTTGGTGTGTTTTGTAGTCGTCCGCACATAGTTTATCTAGTGTTTGTAGAAATTGTGTGATGCTATCTATGTATACAAAGATGAAAGTACAACCCAATGCATATTAACCTCATGAAAACGGACCTGGAATACCATAGAATATGATTCAATCACTGTATCGTCTCTGGAGCCGTTTTGTTTCAAGTCTGGCTTTCATGCCAGCTTTACACTGATAGTGGCTGTGTATAGTTCCGACCACAACTGGTAGTGTATTCCCGGCTGGACCCCGGCCCGGCTGGACCCCGGCCCGGCTGGACCCCGGCCCGGCTGGACCCCGGCCCGGCTGGACCCCGGCCCGGCTGGACCCCGGCCCGGCTGGACCCCGGCCCGGCTGGACCCCGGCCCGGCTGGACCCCGGCCCGGCTGGACCCCGGCCCAGCTGGACCCAGGCCCGGTTGGACCCAGGCCCGGCTGGACCCAGGCCCGGCTGGACCCAGGCCCGGCTGTTGATCTATAAAGACTCAAGGTAATGCCAAGTGAGAGTGACTTCTTAATGAGAGGCAAAGCATAAAAATAGTTAAAATAAATCTGACCCTGGGAAATATGGATGTTATATAACGAAGACCCTCTAACCGACATATTATATTAAATCAAACAGTATTTTTTGCACAATAAAATAAATGTTTTTTAGGAAAAATACCTACTTTCATACTTTTAAATGGCTGTAGAGAACTATCTTAGTAGCGTGGAGACTAGAGACAATTTCTTTATCAAAATAGTTGATATAAATCTGAACCTTGAAAACACAGATGTTATACAACCAAGAGCCAATTACCGGCATTTTTTATGAGTTCCAACGATATTAGACTGTAAATCATTTTATTTTAAGAAAAAAATGCATTATCGTTCTAACTGCATTACCCCTTAATCCTGTTACCACTACTCCATTACCACCTTACCTTTCTAACTTGGTAAGTGCATTTCCGTTCTAACGATGTTACCATTCTAACCCCAGGATTGCATAATGACTGTATTACATTACCATTCTAGCCTTGGTACCCTGTACCCATAACAGTGTTACTATTATAACCAAGTTACTGTTTTACAATTACCGAATTACCATCCTAACCCTGTTACTGAGTTGCCCCCTCCTAAACCAAATACCATGTTAATTTTAGCACATTACTGTTTTGACCTCATTATGATTATCATGTTACCTTTCTAAGATCATTACTATTACCGTGTTACCATTCTACCCTCATTACTGCATTATGTCTCTGGGGATCTGAGTCTCTGGGGGTAAAAAAATACACCGATTGAGATCAGAGAGAGCGGCAGGGAGCCCGGCCCCTGGCCCGGCTGGACCCCGGCCCGGCTGGACCCTGGCCCGGCTGGACCCTGGCCCGGCTGGACCCAGACCCGGCTGGACCCAGGCCCGGCTGGACCCAGGCCCGGCTGGACCCAGGCCCGGCTGGACCCAGGCCCGGCTGGACCCAGGCCAGGCTGGACCCAGGCCAGGCTGGACCCAGGCCAGGCTTGCAAAATTATCCATCAAACTAAAATATAAACCACCAGGTGAAGTCATTGGACTGAAGGAATTGCAAGACTTTTATCCCTGTGTTGGTTGTGACTGCCTTTTGGGGAGGTTTGGGTCACATGTAATATTTTCTCATTTTAATTTCTAAATTTTCCTCAGAACTATGATATGAATATGTCTAATGTCCATATTATATTAAAGCTGACATGTAGTATTTCCTAATATATCAATACAAATTCCCCATGTTAAGACCAGCTTTGCTTCAAATCTACAAGAGCATGTTTAGACCCTCTGCACATTGGCACCATCTTGTAATGGCTGACAAGCATGTAACACCAGAATGAGGCAATAGGCTCTGGCATGTAGCATCCACACTGTAGCAAGGGCCTAATACTATGATAAAGTAAATATAAATCTCTCAACTGTCATAATTAAGCGGCAGAATTTTATGATTAACAGATTGTTAGAAAGCTGAGACCCAGGCCTATTTATTCGTATGCATACACATGGTGTACCTGTGTTATGGGTAAGATTTCCTGTCATAGATTGAACATAGGAATTTTTTTGAGAAGGGAACATGTTTTAGTGTTTTTACCTATATTCACAGTGATTCCATAAAAGAAAACCATTTGTTTCCTGATATTCTGATGAAAATCGTGTTGATTCTATTGTAGGATATCTTATGTATAGTCTTTTTTGCTCCATGATGTTCTGATGAAGTTAATGTTAATGCTATTGGAGTATTTTTTGTCATGATTTATGTCATGTGTTCCATGATATTCTAATGAAGATCATGTACGAGCTATAATGGTATTTATTTGCCATATTTCTAGTCACTTGTTTCATGATTTCTAACAAATATAATAAAGATGGTCTTGAAATATAGCAAGTGTTCAATTTTTAGACATTTTTGTCTGAGTGGGTTATTTGTTTCTCGTGAGGGTCAGGTAGTTGATATTGCAGTACTGGTTTGTCACATTTTCTATATGGTTGGCTATAATTGTTTACTATTTCTGTATTATTTCTTCTTTGTTTCATGATATTAAGATGAAGATCATATAGATTATATTGTGGTATTTTCTTGTCAGGTTTTTTATTATAACTTTTTCATAGTTTCTGGTTGAAGATCATGTAAATGCTATTGGATTATTTCTTTTTTTCATTTCTAGTCATTTGTTTCATGATATTCTGATTCTATTGTAGTATATCCTAGGTATAGTATCTTTTATTTGCGCCATGATATTCTGATGAAGATAATCTTGTTCCTATTAGAGTAGTTTTGCCATGGTTTATGTCATGTGTTCCATGATATTCCAATGAAGTCATGTACAAGCTATATTGGTTTTCATTTGGCCTATTTCTAGTTATTCATTTCATTATTCATTTCATGATTTCTAACAAATATAATAAAGATGGTTTTAGAAGTATAGCAAGTGTTCAATTCTTAGATATTTCTATATGAGTGGGTTATTTGTTTCTAGTGAGTGTCAGTAATAGATGTTGCTGTACTTGTTCATCATATTTTCTATATGGTGGGCTAAAATTGTCCACTATTTCTGTTTTGTTTCTTCTTTGTTTCATGATATTTTGTTGGAGATCATATAGAATATATTGTGGTATTTTTTTGTCAAGTTTTTTAATAATATTTCTTCTTTGTTTCATGATATTAAGATGAAGATCATATAGATTAAATTGTGGTATCTTTGTTGTCCTGTTTTTTGTTATAACTTTTTCATAGTTTCTGGCTGAAGATCATGTAAATTGTATTGGTGTATCTTCTCTATGCTGCAGTATCCTTAGATTATTGCGCAGATACCCGACTAGTAGGCATGACAGACATGAGCAGATCGACTTGAGGTTGATTACAACAGTGGGGAATTGTACAGAATATGATACATATCCAGTGCATTTGGGCATAGGATGCTGGCCAGCTTTTTATTTCAGTAAGGTGTCTGGTGCAAGGTCTAGACTTTGGTCCGAACAGACTACAGATTTATTTGAGTTTATTTGGGGCTACTCAGGTAGATTAAGTTTTGTTTTAAGTCTGGCTTTCATGCCAGCTTTACACTGATCATGGCTGTGTATAGTTCTGACCCCTCCTGTAGTGCATCTCAGATTTTACTCATTTTAAACTTGATTGAGGTTTTGTATTATTCGGTCCTGATTGCTGTCTCAATATCTGAGACAGGGCACTCTGATAATTTCGTTTCATGAGGCTGTTTGACTGACACTGCAGGTCTTTTGATGACACATAGGCAATATTTTTTAGGTGTGTTACCCTTCTGTCTTCTAGAAAATTCATGCAACTTAACATGTGTACCTCGGCTGTTGGTGTTCTATGATCTAAGGGTTAGGGTTAGGATTTTACCTAGGCTTAAAGTTGTCTTTGGTGTGTTTTGTAGTCGTCCGCACATAGTTTATCTAGTGTTTGTAGAAATTGTGTGATGCTATCTATGTATACAAAGATGAAAGTACAACCCAATGCATATTAACCTCATGAAAACGGACCTGGAATACCATAGAATATGATTCAATCACTGTATCGTCTCTGGAGCCGTTTTGTTTCAAGTCTGGCTTTCATGCCAGCTTTACACTGATAGTGGCTGTGTATAGTTCCGACCACAACTGGTAGTGTATTCCCGGCTGGACCCCGGCCCGGCTGGACCCCGGCCCGGCTGGACCCCGGCCCGGCTGGACCCCGGCCCGGCTGGACCCCGGCCCGGCTGGACCCAGGCCTGGCTGGACCCAGGCCCGGCTGGACCCAGGCCCGGCTGGACCCAGGCCCGGCTGGACCCAGGCCCGGCTGGACCCAGGCCCGGCTGGACCCAGGCCCGGCTGGACCCAGGCCCGGCTGGACCCAGGCCCGGCTGGACCCAGGCCCGGCTGGACCCAGGCCCGGCTGTTGATCTATAAAGACTCAAGGTAATGCCAAGTGAGAGTGACTTCTTAATGAGAGGCAAAGCATAAAAATAGTTAAAATAAATCTGACCCTGGGAAATATGGATGTTATATAACGAAGACCCTCTAACCGACATATTATATTAAATCAAACAGTATTTTTTGCACAATAAAATAAATGTTTTTTAGGAAAAATACCTACTTTCATACTTTTAAATGGCTGTAGAGAACTATCTTAGTAGCGTGGAGACTAGAGACAATTTCTTTATCAAAATAGTTGATATAAATCTGAACCTTGAAAACACAGATGTTATACAACCAAGAGCCAATTACCGGCATTTTTTATGAGTTCCAACGATATTAGACTGTAAATCATTTTATTTTAAGAAAAAAATGCATTATCGTTCTAACTGCATTACCCCTTAATCCTGTTACCACTACTCCATTACCACCTTACCTTTCTAACTTGGTAAGTGCATTTCCGTTCTAACGATGTTACCATTCTAACCCCAGGATTGCATAATGACTGTATTACATTACCATTCTAGCCTTGGTACCCTGTACCCATAACAGTGTTACTATTATAACCAAGTTACTGTTTTACAATTACCGAATTACCATCCTAACCCTGTTACTGAGTTGCCCCCTCCTAAACCAAATACCATGTTAATTTTAGCACATTACTGTTTTGACCTCATTATGATTATCATGTTACCTTTCTAAGATCATTACTATTACCGTGTTACCATTCTACCCTCATTACTGCATTATGTCTCTGGGGATCTGAGTCTCTGGGGGTAAAAAAATACACCGATTGAGATCAGAGAGAGCGGCAGGGAGCCCGGCCCCTGGCCCGGCTGGACCCCGGCCCGGCTGGACCCTGGCCCGGCTGGACCCTGGCCCGGCTGGACCCAGGCCCGGCTGGACCCAGGCCCGGCTGGACCCAGGCCCGGCTGGACCCCGGCCCGGCTGGACCCAGGCCAGGCTGGACCCAGGCCCGGCTGGACCCAGGCCAGGCTGGACCCAGGCCCGGCTTGCAAAATTATCCATCAAACTAAAATATAAACCACCAGGTGAAGTCATTGGACTGAAGGAATTGCAAGACTTTTATCCCTGTGTTGGTTGTGACTGCCTTTTGGGGAGGTTTGGGTCACATGTAATATTTTCTCATTTTAATTTCTAAATTTTCCTCAGAACTATGATATGAATATGTCTAATGTCCATATTATATTAAAGCTGACATGTAGTATTTCCTAATATATCAATACAAATTCCCCATGTTAAGACCAGCTTTGCTTCAAATCTACAAGAGCATGTTTAGACCCTCTGCACATTGGCACCATCTTGTAATGGCTGACAAGCATGTAACACCAGAATGAGGCAATAGGCTCTGGCATGTAGCATCCACACTGTAGCAAGGGCCTAATACTATGATAAAGTAAATATAAATCTCTCAACTGTCATAATTAAGCGGCAGAATTTTATGATTAACAGATTGTTAGAAAGCTGAGACCCAGGCCTATTTATTCGTATGCATACACATGGTGTACCTGTGTTATGGGTAAGATTTCCTGTCATAGATTGAACATAGGAATTTTTTTGAGAAGGGAACATGTTTTAGTGTTTTTACCTATATTCACAGTGATTCCATAAAAGAAAACCATTTGTTTCCTGATATTCTGATGAAAATCGTGTTGATTCTATTGTAGGATATCTTATGTATAGTCTTTTTTGCTCCATGATGTTCTGATGAAGTTAATGTTAATGCTATTGGAGTATTTTTTGTCATGATTTATGTCATGTGTTCCATGATATTCTAATGAAGATCATGTACGAGCTATAATGGTATTTATTTGCCATATTTCTAGTCACTTGTTTCATGATTTCTAACAAATATAATAAAGATGGTCTTGAAATATAGCAAGTGTTCAATTTTTAGACATTTTTGTCTGAGTGGGTTATTTGTTTCTCGTGAGGGTCAGGTAGTTGATATTGCAGTACTGGTTTGTCACATTTTCTATATGGTTGGCTATAATTGTTTACTATTTCTGTATTATTTCTTCTTTGTTTCATGATATTAAGATGAAGATCATATAGATTATATTGTGGTATTTTCTTGTCAGGTTTTTTATTATAACTTTTTCATAGTTTCTGGTTGAAGATCATGTAAATGCTATTGGATTATTTCTTTTTTTCATTTCTAGTCATTTGTTTCATGATATTCTGATTCTATTGTAGTATATCCTAGGTATAGTATCTTTTATTTGCGCCATGATATTCTGATGAAGATAATCTTGTTCCTATTAGAGTAGTTTTGCCATGGTTTATGTCATGTGTTCCATGATATTCCAATGAAGTCATGTACAAGCTATATTGGTTTTCATTTGGCCTATTTCTAGTTATTCATTTCATTATTCATTTCATGATTTCTAACAAATATAATAAAGATGGTTTTAGAAGTATAGCAAGTGTTCAATTCTTAGATATTTCTATATGAGTGGGTTATTTGTTTCTAGTGAGTGTCAGTAATAGATGTTGCTGTACTTGTTCATCATATTTTCTATATGGTGGGCTAAAATTGTCCACTATTTCTGTTTTGTTTCTTCTTTGTTTCATGATATTTTGTTGGAGATCATATAGAATATATTGTGGTATTTTTTTGTCAAGTTTTTTAATAATATTTCTTCTTTGTTTCATGATATTAAGATGAAGATCATATAGATTAAATTGTGGTATCTTTGTTGTCCTGTTTTTTGTTATAACTTTTTCATAGTTTCTGGCTGAAGATCATGTAAATTGTATTGGTGTATCTTCTCTATGCTGCAGTATCCTTAGATTATTGCGCAGATACCCGACTAGTAGGCATGACAGACATGAGCAGATCGACTTGAGGTTGATTACAACAGTGGGGAATTGTACAGAATATGATACATATCCAGTGCATTTGGGCATAGGATGCTGGCCAGCTTTTTATTTCAGTAAGGTGTCTGGTGCAAGGTCTAGACTTTGGTCCGAACAGACTACAGATTTATTTGAGTTTATTTGGGGCTACTCAGGTAGATTAAGTTTTGTTTTAAGTCTGGCTTTCATGCCAGCTTTACACTGATCATGGCTGTGTATAGTTCTGACCCCTCCTGTAGTGCATCTCAGATTTTACTCATTTTAAACTTGATTGAGGTTTTGTATTATTCGGTCCTGATTGCTGTCTCAATATCTAAGACAGGGCACTCTGATAATTTCGTTTCATGAGGCTGTTTGACTGACACTGCAGGTCTTTTGATGACACATAGGCAATATTTTTTAGGTGTGTTACCCTTCTGTCTTCTAGAAAATTCATGCAACTTAACATGTGTACCTCGGCTGTTGGTGTTCTATGATCTAAGGGTTAGGGTTAGGATTTTACCTAGGCTTAAAGTTGTCTCTATGTATACAAAGATGAAAGTACAACCCAATGCATATTAACCTCATGAAAACGGACCTGGAATACCATAGAATATGATTCAATCACTGTATCGTCTCTGGAGCCGTTTTGTTTCAAGTCTGGCTTTCATGCCAGCTTTACACTGATAGTGGCTGTGTATAGTTCCGACCACAACTGGTAGTGTATTCCTGGCTGGACCCCGGCCCGGCTGGACCCCGGCCCGGCTGGACCCCGGCCCGGCTGGACCCCGGCCCGGCTGGACCCCGGCCCGGCTGGACCCCGGCCCGGCTGGACCCCGGCCCGGCTGGACCCCGGCCCGGCTGGACCCCGGCCCGGCTGGACCCCGGCCCGGCTGGACCCCGGCCCGGCTGGACCCCGGCCCGGCTGGACCCCGGCCCGGCTGGACCCCGGCCCGGCTGGACCCCGGCCCGGCTGGACCCAGGCCCGGCTGGACCCCGGCCCGGCTGGACCCAGGCCCGGCTGGACCCAGGCCCGGCTGGACCCAGGCCCGGCTGGACCCAGGCCCGGCTGGACCCAGGCCCGCCTGGACCCAGGCCCGGCTGGACCCAGGCCCGGCTGGACCCAGGCCCGGCTGTTGATCTATAAAGACTCAAGGTAATGCCAAGTGAGAGTGACTTCTTAATGAGAGGCAAAGCATAAAAATAGTTAAAATAAATCTGACCCTGGGAAATATGGATGTTATATAACGAAGACCCTCTAACCGACATATTATATTAAATCAAACAGTATTTTTTGCACAATAAAATAAATGTTTTTTAGGAAAAATACCTACTTTCATACTTTTAAATGGCTGTAGAGAACTATCTTAGTAGCGTGGAGACTAGAGACAATTTCTTTATCAAAATAGTTGATATAAATCTGAACCTTGAAAACACAGATGTTATACAACCAAGAGCCAATTACCGGCATTTTTTATGAGTTCCAACGATATTAGACTGTAAATCATTTTATTTTAAGAAAAAAATGCATTATCGTTCTAACTGCATTACCCCTTAATCCTGTTACCACTACTCCATTACCACCTTACCTTTCTAACTTGGTAAGTGCATTTCCGTTCTAACGATGTTACCATTCTAACCCCAGGATTGCATAATGACTGTATTACATTACCATTCTAGCCTTGGTACCCTGTACCCATAACAGTGTTACTATTATAACCAAGTTACTGTTTTACAATTACCGAATTACCATCCTAACCCTGTTACTGAGTTGCCCCCTCCTAAACCAAATACCATGTTAATTTTAGCACATTACTGTTTTGACCTCATTATGATTATCATGTTACCTTTCTAAGATCATTACTATTACCGTGTTACCATTCTACCCTCATTACTGCATTATGTCTCTGGGGATCTGAGTCTCTGGGGGTAAAAAAATACACCGATTGAGATCAGAGAGAGCGGCAGGGAGCCCGGCCCCTGGCCCGGCTGGACCCCGGCCCGGCTGGACCCTGGCCCGGCTGGACCCTGGCCCGGCTGGACCCAGGCCCGGCTGGACCCAGGCCCGGCTGGACCCAGGCCCGGCTGGACCCAGGCCAGGCTGGACCCAGGCCCGGCTGGACCCAGGCCCGGCTGGACCCAGGCCCGGCTTGCAAAATTATCCATCAAACTAAAATATAAACCACCAGGTGAAGTCATTGGACTGAAGGAATTGCAAGACTTTTATCCATGTGTTGGTTGTGACTGCCTTTTGGGGAGGTTTGGGTCACATGTAATATTTTCTCATTTTAATTTCTAAATTTTCCTCAGAACTATGATATGAATATGTCTAATGTCCATATTATATTAAAGCTGACATGTAGTATTTCCTAATATATCAATACAAATTCCCCATGTTAAGACCAGCTTTGCTTCAAATCTACAAGAGCATGTTTAGACCCTCTGCACATTGGCACCATCTTGTAATGGCTGACAAGCATGTAACACCAGAATGAGGCAATAGGCTCTGGCATGTAGCATCCACACTGTAGCAAGGGCCTAATACTATGATAAAGTAAATATAAATCTCTCAACTGTCATAATTAAGCGGCAGAATTTTATGATTAACAGATTGTTAGAAAGCTGAGACCCAGGCCTATTTATTCGTATGCATACACATGGTGTACCTGTGTTATGGGTAAGATTTCCTGTCATAGATTGAACATAGGAATTTTTTTGAGAAGGGAACATGTTTTAGTGTTTTTACCTATATTCACAGTGATTCCATAAAAGAAAACCATTTGTTTCCTGATATTCTGATGAAAATCGTGTTGATTCTATTGTAGGATATCTTATGTATAGTCTTTTTTGCTCCATGATGTTCTGATGAAGTTAATGTTAATGCTATTGGAGTATTTTTTGTCATGATTTATGTCATGTGTTCCATGATATTCTAATGAAGATCATGTACGAGCTATAATGGTATTTATTTGCCATATTTCTAGTCACTTGTTTCATGATTTCTAACAAATATAATAAAGATGGTCTTGAAATATAGCAAGTGTTCAATTTTTAGACATTTTTGTCTGAGTGGGTTATTTGTTTCTCGTGAGGGTCAGGTAGTTGATATTGCAGTACTGGTTTGTCACATTTTCTATATGGTTGGCTATAATTGTTCACTATTTCTGTATTATTTCTTCTTTGTTTCATGATATTAAGATGAAGATCATATAGATTATATTGTGGTATTTTCTTGTCAGGTTTTTTATTATAACTTTTTCATAGTTTCTGGTTGAAGATCATGTAAATGCTATTGGATTATTTCTTTGTTTCATTTCTAGTCATTTGTTTCATGATATTCTGATTCTATTGTAGTATATCCTAGGTATAGTATCTTTTATTTGCGCCATGATATTCTGATGAAGATAATCTTGTTCCTATTAGAGTAGTTTTGCCATGGTTTATGTCATGTGTTCCATGATATTCCAATGAAGTCATGTACAAGCTATATTGGTTTTCATTTGGCCTATTTCTAGTTATTCATTTCATTATTCATTTCATGATTTCTAACAAATATAATAAAGATGGTTTTAGAAGTATAGCAAGTGTTCAATTCTTAGATATTTCTATATGAGTGGGTTATTTGTTTCTAGTGAGTGTCAGTAATAGATGTTGCTGTACTTGTTCATCATATTTTCTATATGGTGGGCTAAAATTGTCCACTATTTCTGTTTTGTTTCTTCTTTGTTTCATGATATTTTGTTGGAGATCATATAGAATATATTGTGGTATTTTTTTGTCAAGTTTTTTAATAATATTTCTTCTTTGTTTCATGATATTAAGATGAAGATCATATAGATTAAATTGTGGTATCTTTGTTGTCCTGTTTTTTGTTATAACTTTTTCATAGTTTCTGGCTGAAGATCATGTAAATTGTATTGGTGTATCTTCTCTATGCTGCAGTATCCTTAGATTATTGCGCAGATACCCGACTAGTAGGCATGACAGACATGAGCAGATCGACTTGAGGTTGATTACAACAGTGGGGAATTGTACAGAATATGATACATATCCAGTGCATTTGGGCATAGGATGCTGGCCAGCTTTTTATTTCAGTAAGGTGTCTGGTGCAAGGTCTAGACTTTGGTCCGAACAGACTGCAGATTTATTTGAGTTTATTTGGGGCTACTCAGGTAGATTAAGTTTTGTTTTAAGTCTGGCTTTCATGCCAGCTTTACACTGATCATGGCTGTGTATAGTTCTGACCCCTCCTGTAGTGCATCTCAGATTTTACTCATTTTAAACTTGATTGAGGTTTGGTATTATTCAGTCCTGATTGCTGTCTCAATATCTAAGACAGGGCACTCTGATAATTTCGTTTCATGAGGCTGTTTGACTGACACTGCAGGTCTTTTGATGACACATAGGCAATATTTTTTAGGTGTGTTACCCTTCTGTCTTCTAGAAAATTCATGCAACTTAACATGTGTACCTCGGCTGTTGGTGTTCTATGATCTAAGGGTTAGGGTTAGGATTTTACCTAGGCTTAAAGTTGTCTTTGGTGTGTTTTGTAGTCGTCCGCACATAGTTTATCTAGTGTTTGTAGAAATTGTGTGATGCTATCTATGTATACAAAGATGAAAGTACAACCCAATGCATATTAACCTCATGAAAACGGACCTGGAATACCATAGAATATGATTCAATCACTGTATCGTCTCTGGAGCCGTTTTGTTTCAAGTCTGGCTTTCATGCCAGCTTTACACTGATAGTGGCTGTGTATAGTTCCGACCACAACTGGTAGTGTATTCCCGGCTGGACCCCGGCCCGGCTGGACCCCGGCCCGGCTGGACCCCGGCCCGGCTGGACCCCGGCCCGGCTGGACCCCGGCCCGGCTGGACCCCGGCCCGGCTGGACCCCGGCCCGGCTGGACCCCGGCCCGGCTGGACCCCGGCCCGGCTGGACCCCGGCCCGGCTGGACCCCGGCCCGGCTGGACCCCGGCCCGGCTGGACCCCGGCCCGGCTGGACCCCGGCCCGGCTGGACCCCGGCCCGGCTGGACCCCGGCCCGGCTGGACCCCGGCCCGGCTGGACCCCGGCCCGGCTGGACCCAGGCCCGGCTGGACCCAGGCCCTGCTGGACCAAGGCCCGGCTGGACCCAGGCCCGGCTGGACCCAGGCCCGGCTGGACCCAGGCCCGGCTGGACCCAGGCCCGGCTGGACCCAGGCCCGGCTGTTGATCTAGAAAGACTCAAGGTAATGCCAAGTGAGAGTGACTTCTTAATGAGAGGCAAAGCATAAAAATAGTTAAAATAAATCTGACCCTGGGAAATATGGATGTTATATAACGAAGACCCTCTAACCGACATATTATATTAAATCAAACAGTATTTTTTGCACAATAAAATAAATGTTTTTTAGGAAAAATACCTACTTTCATACTTTTAAATGGCTGTAGAGAACTATCTTAGTAGCGTGGAGACTAGAGACAATTTCTTTATCAAAATAGTTGATATAAATCTGAACCTTGAAAACACAGATGTTATACAACCAAGCGCCAATTACTGGCATTTTTTATGAGTTCCAACGATATTAGACTATAAATCATTTTTTTTAAAGAAAAAAATGCATTATTGTTCTAACTGCATTACCCCTTAATCCTGTTACCACTACTCCATTACCACCTTACCTTTCTAACTTGGTAAGTGCATTTCCGTTCTAACGATATTACCATTCTAAACCCAGGATTGCATAATGACTTTATTACATTACCATTCTAGCCTTGGTACCCTGTAACCATAACAGTTGACATTACTATTATAACCAAGTTACTGTTTTACAATTACCGAATTACCATCCTAACCCTGTTACTGAGTAACCCCCTCCCAAACCAAATACCATGTTACCGTTAGCACATTACTGTTTTGACCTCATTATGATTATCATGTTACCTTTCAAAGATCATTACTATTACCGTGTTACCATTCTACCCTCATTACTGCATTATGTCTCTGGGGATCTGAGTCTCTGGGGGTAAAAAAATACACCGATTGAGATCAAAGAGAGCGGCAGGGAGCCCGGCCCCCGGCCTGGCTTGACCCCGGCCCGGCTAGACCCCGGCCCGGCTGGACCAAGGCCCGGCTGGACCCAGGCCCGGCTGGACCAAGGCCCAGCTGGACCAAGGCCCGGCTGGACCAAGGCCCGGCTGGACCAAGGCCCGGCTGGACCAAGGCCCGGCTGGACCAAGGCCCGGCTGGACCAAGGCCCGGCTGGACCCCGGCTGGACCCAGGCCCGGCTTGCAAAATTATCCATCAAACTAAAATATAAACCACCAGGTGAAGTCATTGGACTGAAGGAATTGCAAGACTTTTATCCCTGTGTTGGCTCTGACTGCCTTTTGGGGAGGTTTGGGTCACATGTAATATTTTCTCATTTTAATTTCTAGATTTTCCTCAGAACTATGATATGAATATGTCTAATGTCCATATTATATTAAAGCTGACATGTAGCATTTCCTAATATATCAATACAAATTCCCCATGTTAAGACCAGCTTTGCTTCAAATCTACAAGAGCATGTTTAGACCCTCTGCACATTGGCACCATCTTGTAATGGCTGACAAGTATGTAACACCAGAATGAGGCAATAGGCTCTGGCATGTAGCATCCACACTGTAGCAAGGGCCTAATACTATGATAAAGTAAATATAAATCTCTCAACTGTCATAATTAAGCGGCAGAATTTTATGATTAACAGATTGTTAGAAAGCTGAGACCCAGGCCTATTTATTCGTATGCATATACATGGTGTACCTGTGTTATGGGTAAGATTTCCTGTCATAGATTGAACATAGTACTTTTTTGAGAAGGGAACATGTTTTAGTGTTTTTACCTATATTCACAGTGATTCCATAAAAGAAAACCATTTGTTTCCTGATATTCTGATGAAAATCGTGTTGATTCTATTGTAGGATATCTTACGTATAGTCTTTTTTGCTCCATGATGTTCTGATGAAGTTAATGTTAATGCTATTGGAGTATTTTTTGTCATGATTTATGTCATGTGTTCCATGATATTCTAATGAAGATCATGTACGAGCTATAATGGTATTTATTTGCCATATTTCTAGTCATTTGTTTCATAATTTCTAACAAATATAATAAAGATGGTCTTGAAATATAGCAAGTGATCAATTTTTAGACATTTTTGTCTGAGTGGGTTATTTGTTTCTCGTGAGGGTCAGGTAGTTGATATTGTAGTACTGGTTTGTCACATTTTCTATATGGTGGGCTATAATTGTTCACTGTTTCTGTATTATTTCTTCTTTGTTTCATGATATTAAGATGAAGATCATATAGATTATATTGTGATATTTTCTTGTCAGGTTTTTTATTATAACTTTTTCATAGTTTCTGGTTGAAGATCATGTAAATGCTATTGGAGTATTTCTTTGTTTCATTTCTAGTCATTTGTTTCATGATATTCTGATTCTATTGTAGTATATCCTAGGTATAGTATCTTTTATTTGCGCCATGATATTCTGATGAAGATAATCTTGTTCCTATTAGAGTAGTTTTGCCATGGTTTATGTCATGTGTTCCATGATATTCCAATGAAGTCATGTACAAGCTATATTGGTTTTCATTTGGCCTATTTCTAGTTATTCATTTCATTATTCATTTCATGATTTCTAACAAATACAATAAAGATGGTTTTAGAAGTATAGCAAGTGTTCAATTCTTAGATGTTTCTATATGAGTGGGTTATTTGTTTAGAACTAGTGAGTGTCAGTAATAGATGTTGCTGTACTTGTTCATCATATTTTCTATATGGTGGGCTAAAATTGTCCACTATTTCTGTTTTGTTTCTTCTTTGTTTCATGATATTCTGTTGAAGATCATATAGATTATATTGTGGTATCTTTGTTGTCCTGTTATTTGTTATAACGTTTTCAAAGTTTCTAGCTGAAGATCATGTAAATTGTATTGGTGTATCTTCTCTTTACTGCAGTATCCTTAGATTACTGCGCGGATACCCGACAAGTAGGCATAACAGACATGAGCGGATCGACTTGAGGTTGATTACAACAGTGGGGAATGGCACAAAATATGATACATATCCAGTGCATTTAGGCATAGGATGCTGGCCAGCTTTTTATTTTAGTAAGGTGTCTGGTGCAAGGTCTAGACTTTGGTCTGAACATACTGCAGATTTATTTGAGTTTATTTGGGGCTACTCAGGTAGATTAAGTTTTGTTTTAAGTCTGGCTTTCATACCAGCTTTACACTGATCATGGCTGTGTATAGTTCCGACCCCAACTGGTAGTGTATTCCCGGCTGGACCCCAGCCCGGCTTGACCCCGGCCCAACTGGACCCCGGCCCAACTGGACCCCGGCCCGGCTGGACCCCGGCCCGGCTGGACCCTGACCCAGCTGGACCCTGACCCAGCTGGACCCCGGCCCGGCTGGACTCCGGTCCGGCTGGACCCAGGCCCAGCTGGACCCAGGCCCGGCTGGACCCAGCCCCGGCTGGACCCAGCCCCGGCTGGACCAAGGCCCGGCTGGACCCAGGCCCGGCTGGACCCAGGCCCGGCTGGACCCAGGACCGGCTGGACCCAGGCTCGGCTGGACCCAGGCCTGGCTGGACCCAGGCCCGGCTGGACCCAGGCCTGGCTGGACCCAGGCCCGGCTGGACCAAGGCCCGGCTGGACCCAGGCCCGGCTGGACCCAGGCCCGGCTGGACCCAGGCCCGGCTGGACCCAGGCCAGGCTGGACCCACGCTGGACCCAGGCCCCGATTGCAAAATTATCCATCAAACTAAAATATAAACCACCAGGTGAAGTCATTTGACTGAAGGAATTGCAAGATTTTTATCCCTGTGTTGGTTCTGACTGCCTTTTGGGGAGGTTTGGGTCACATGTAATATTTTCTCATTTTAATTTCTAGATTTTCTTCAGAACTATTATATGAATATGTCTAATGTCCATATTAAATTAAAGCTGACATGTAGCATTTCCTAATATATCAATACGAATTCCCCATGTTAAGACCAGCTTGGCTTCAAATCTACAAGAGCATGTTTAGACCCTCTGCACATTGGCACCATCTTGTAATGGCTGACAAGTATGTAACACCAGAACGAGGCAATAGGCTCTGGCATGTAGCATCCACACTGTAGCAAGGGCCTAATACTAAGATAAAGTAAATATAAATCTCTCAACTGTCATAATTAAGCGGCAGAATTTTATGATTAACAGATTGTTAGAAAGCTGAGACCCAGGCCTTTTTATTCGTATGCATATACATGGTGTACCTGTGTTATGGGTAAGATTTCCTGTCATAGATTGAACATAGGAATTTTTTTGAGAAGGGAACATGTTTTAGTGTTTTTACCTATATTCACAGTGATTCCATAAAAGAAAACCATTTGCTTCCTGATATTCTGATGAAAATCGTGTTGATTCTATTGTAGGATATCTTACGTATAGTCTTTTTTGCTCCATGATGTTCTGATGAAGTTAATGTTAATGCTATTGGAGTATTTTTTGTCAAGATTTATGTCATGTGTTCCATGATATTCTAATGAAGATCATGTACGAGCTATAATGGTATTTATTTGCCATATTTCTAGTCATTTGTTTCATAATTTCTAACAAATATAATAAAGATGGTCTTGAAATATAGCAAGTGATCAACTTTTAGACATTTTTGTCTGAGTGGGTTATTTGTTTCTCGTGAGGGTCATGTAGTTGATATTGCAGTACTGGTTTGTCACATTTTCTATATGGTGGGCTATAATTGTTCACTGTTTCTGTATTATTTCTTCTTTGTTTCATGATATTAAGATGAAGATCATATTGATTATATTGTGGTATTTTCTTGTCAGGTTTTTTATTATAACTTTTTCATAGTTTCTGGTTGAAGATCATGTAAATGCTATTGGAGTATTTCTTTGTTTCATTTCTAGTCATTTGTTTCATGATATTCTGATTCTATTGTAGTATATCCTAGGTATAGTATCTTTTATTTGCGCCATGATATTCTGATGAAGATAATCTTGTTCCTATTAGAGTAGTTTTGCCATGGTTTATGTCATGTGTTCCATGATATTCCAATGAAGTCATGTACAAGCTATATTGGTTTTCATTTGGCCTATTTCTAGTTATTCATTTCATGATTTCTAACAAATATAATAAAGATGGTTTTAGAAGTATACCAAGTGTTCAATTCTTAGATATTTCTATATGAGTGGGTTATTGTTTCTAGTGAGGGTCAGTAATAGATGTTGCTGTACTTGTTCATCATATTTTCTATATGGTAGGCTAAAATTGTCCACTATTTCTGTTTTGTTTCTTCTTTGTTTCATGATATTCTGTTGAAGATCATATAGAATATATTGTGGTATTTTCTTGTCAAGTTTTTTGATAATATTTCTTCTTTGTTTCATGATATTAAGATGAAGATCATATAGATTATATTGTGTTATCTTTGTTGTCCTGTTTTTTGTTATAACGTTTTCATAGTTTCTGGCTGAAGATCATGTAAATTGTATTGGTGTATCTTCTATATGCTGCAGTATCCTTAGATTACTGCGCGGATACCCGACTAGTAGGCATTACAGACATGAGCAGATCGACTTGAGGTTGATTACAACAGTGGGGAATGGTACAAAATATGATACATATCCAGTGCATTTAGGCATAGGATGCTGGCCAGCTTTTTATTTTAGTAAGGTGTCTGGTGCAAGGTCTAGACTTTGGTCTGAACAGACTGCAGATTTATTTGAGTTTATTTGGGGCTACTCAGGTAGATTAAGTTTTGTTTTAAGTCTGGCTTTCATGCCAGCTTTACACTGATCATGGCTGTGTATAGTTCTGACCCCAACTGGTAGTGTATTCCCGGCTGGACTCAGGCCCGTCTGGACCCCGGCCTGGCTTGACCCCGGCCTGGCTGGACCCCGACCCAGCTGGACCCCGGCCCGGCTGCAGCCCGGCCCGGCTGCACCCCGGCCCGGCTGGGCCTAGGCCCGGCTGGTCCCAGGCCCGGCTGGACCCAGGCCCGGCTGGACCCAGGCCCGGCTGGACCCAGGCCCGGCTGGACCCAGGCCCGGCTGGACCCAGGCCCGGCTGGGCCCCAGCCTTGGTAGACAACAATGCAGAATTCAATAAATTCTGTTCTCTATAAGACATCGAAAAACTGTTTTCAGACTTATAACCGCCGTCGTTATCCCCCACTAATCGATGTATAATACTTGTATTTCAAATGGGGAAAAGATATTTGTATTTAAACGGCCTACTCAGTTCTAAGGAGACTGCCATGGGTAATCTTGTGATGGGCGTCCACGGGCGGCTGGGCTGTGGTGGCAGAGGGGTAGGCAGAAAATACATGGCCAAGTCAGTGTTGGTGTTAATAGCTTTTTACCGTCCATATTTTCGAAGAAATTGGTGGTTGAAACAATTTCGTCCTGATGTGTTCGTCTAGGGTAGACCTTTTCATACACCTTACCCACGAAATACATTCGCCGATCATCTATGATATTGATGCGCTGTATACGTTCGGCGTGAACTACAGACATTTCGCAGCCGCATACAGCACATAAACCAGCTGTATATGCCGTATACGCCGGCGCACAATAGAAAATGCGGTAGATGTTATGCATTAACTCAATGTTATGCATTAACTCAATGTACGTCCTGTGATTTTTATGGCGGTTGACGGCTACCGCGATGCATCGCGCTAGACGATTCGCACTTACTCTTATAACTCCTTTATATCGAACTGTATTAGCACATGACTATATCAGTTTTTACGCACATTTATATGAAATGACTAGTTGTTTGAAGCCGATTTTCTGTCACACTATTTGGAGGTAAGTCACCCATACCTCATAACTCCCTGAATAATTTACCTAGAGATTCCAACAAAAGACCAACACGTTGCCTATAACATACTGCATGTGTTTGTGGTTTAACATCTCAGGGAACCCTGAGGGACACGTGGAAAGGAAAGAAATACATTAATGATAGTAACTGGACAGATGGCACCACGGACCGATGGTACCTGGACTGATGGCACCTCTTTTCAGTTTCACCTGGACTGATGGCACTCGTGCCTGGACTGATGGCACCACTTGCCTAAACTGATGGCACCACCTCATTTTTTACCTGGACATGGGAACCACTTGATAGATATAGTAATAATGTGCAATAGTCCTGTTTTTTCTGGTTTCTGAAAAAAAATCATTGGTTCAGGCGACCACCGCTGCTACCGTGACCGGTACCAAGGCGGCCGCGACCGGTACTTAAAGATTTAAAAAACATGATGCTCTCAGAACGAATCTTAACACATTTCTTAGGTACATTATCACTCTCCCTGCCTTATTGGGGCCAGGCAGGACTGAGTGAGTGAGTAGGTGCTCACTAGGTCACCGCATGTACGGCCCTACGACCGTTAGGCGGGCACGGGAAGGACCATCCAGCCACCCAACAAACTAAAACAAATAGCTTTCTACAATAGGTATGAAAAGAAATAAAATATGACTACTCTAACAAATACTATCAGTATCAAGCTCAGATATCATTATAGTGGCACATAAAGTTCATTGTAGTGGCTCCTTGCACAACGCTTACGTAGGTACGTAAAACAGCCGTACGTGGAATTTTTGTTGAAATCATTGCACAATTTACGTAAGTATCGTATATGGGGTTGCGTACGTACGTGCATGTTTCTGTGGAAATGGTATTGCACAAGTTACGGAACGTACGTAGCTATCCTACGTAAGTTCGTACGTAAGTGTGTGTTCCACAAGCCACTTTTCGGGTCGCGTACGTACGTACATAGTGTGAGCTGGTTTCCCGCAAAAATCATTGCAAAAATTATTGCACAACCACTCACGTACGTACCGTAAGTGTCATTTTACCTAGATTTTTTCTGCGTAACATGTGACACCTATGGAGGTGTCGTCCGGTGTTGGTCCATATGTATAAAGTACTCCTAATCATACAGAAAAACATATTAAGACCTCCCTCCTAACCTCCCTCCCGACTTCCCTCAATCCCTCCCTCAATCCATCCAGTCCTCCCTCTGGACGGACTTCCAGACTCACCCACCAACCTAACCAACGATCCCTCAATCCCTCAATCAATCCATCGTCCGTCCGACCCAATGCCCTCCGACCCATCGTCCCTCTGACCCATCGTCCCTCCGACCCATCGTCCCTCCGACCCATCGTCCCTCCGACCCATCGTCCCTCCGACCCATCGTCCCTCCGACCCATCGTCCCTCCGACCCATCGTCCCTCCGACCCATCGTCCCTCCCACCCATCGTCCCTCCGACCCATCGTCCCTCCCACCCATGGTCCCTCCCACCCATGGTCCCTCTGACCCATTGTCCCTTACACCCGTCATCCCTCAGACCCATCGTCCCTCAGAACCATCGTCCCTCAGACCTATGGTAGCTCCGACCCATCGTCCCTCCGACCCATCGTCCCTCCGACCGAACGTCCCTCCGACCGAACGTCCCTCCGTCCGAACGTCCCTCTGTCCGAACGTCCCTCCGACCGAACGTCCCTCCGACCGAACGTCCCTCCGACCGAACGTCCCTCCGATCGAACGTCCCTCCGACCGAACGTCCCTCTGACCGAACGTCCCTCCGAACGTCTGAATGATCGTCCCTCCGACCAATCGTCCCTCTGACTGATCGTCCCTCTGACCGATCGTCCCTCCGACCGATCGTCCCACCAAATGAACGAACCACCGAACGAACGAACCACCAAATGAACGAACCACCAACCCATCAATTGATTTAGCGATCGCCCTCCGACCTGCCTCTCTCCACCATACTGCCTCTCTCCACCATACTGCCTCTCCACCATATTGCCTCTCTCCACTATACTTCCTCTCCACCAAACTGCCTCTCCACCATACTGCCTCTCCACCATACTGCCTCTCTCCACCATACTGCCTCTCCACCATACTGCCTCTCTCCACCATACTGCCTCTCCACCATACTGCCCCTCCACCATACTGCCTCTCCACCATACTGCCTCTCCACCATACTGCCCCTCTACCATACTGCTTCTCCACCATACTGCCCTTCCACCATACTGCCTCTCCACCATACTGCCCCTCTACCATACTGCCCCTCCACCATTCTCCACACCTCCACGACCTAATTGTGCAAGGGGCCCGGGGAAGATCCGCCTAGGCGTGTAGAATAACGTCACACTGATGCGGTCTATTTCCCCTCACACAGCGACTAATTATGGGCCTTTATCGGTAGGCACCACGGGGGATGGGGTGGTATTTCTTAAACTTTGTTATCGCTGAGAACGTGAAAGACAAGGTTCCTTTATTTATTGATCCCATTTTTGGAGCATTGGACTGCAATTTATCGGTGACAAAGGTCCTCAGAAGGCATCGGCAAAGTTCTCCAGGAGGGTGCCTCACTGACCGACTCAATGTCTAGGCCTCGCCTGAGCTTACGATTGTTCTTTTGACGCTGAGAAAGGAACATTCATGTTCCGAAATCATAGAGTGTGTTATGGCCTTTACGCCCCCCCCCCCCTTTCGTCTCCTTTGCCTTTTTCGCCACCTAATGTCTGCTGTGTCACCATCGGAGTTGGCGCTTCTTCACACCTCTCTTGCTTCCAATCATAGAGGAGACGACCTCCTTGTATACGGAGCCGTCCTCCGCCTGTGTACGCGGAGTTGATTAAACGTATATCAGAATGCGCACGGTAATTCATTTTTACCTACCACCTATAAAACGTTAGAATTCTGTCGGATCTGCTTGGAGTTCCTCCCCCACGTAGCCAGACATACCAGAACTACGTATGGAGAGTAAAATTTTAGGAGAGTGATAATCTCGCAGAGAGAAAACTTTCACCTATTCTTTTTTGTAGATTTATACAAAGACGTACTTTTTCTCTTTGACTTATTTCGTGGAATGTTTCTTGGGCAGGTGGCTGCGCGGGCGCAGTGTTAAGCGCTGTCAGGCAGATATATAGAAATAGGAACGGTGGAACAGGTCACAGCTCACCAGCGGCCGCGCGGCCAAGAGCAACTAAAACCTGATTAAATCGTTTGCTTGTTACAGGCCGGCGGCGCCCGCACAATATGAAAAAATCTATCGAGGTTTAGTGCATGAAAAACAAGACAAAAGTCTTGACATGTACGAGAGGGTCGAACCTCTCACCTCTGAGAGCCTCGTCGCGTCGCACATGATCTCCTCAGTGTGGCCGCGGTTGCGGCAAATCTGTCGCATAGCTCATCATTGGATGTTTATGATGTGCGACGGATCCGTCGCAGAGGTATGCTGTAGCTCCATTAGAACTTGCCTAGAAAACCCCACTCCTCTACTCTACACAGGATCTACAGGAGCGGTAGGACAAAAAGGTTAAAAATTTGCTGAGCCATGTCCACATTCTCAACTTATCAGCTGGAAGTCTACTTGAACAGAGGAGGTCTCTACTGAGGCTCACCAGTTCAGTCTATGTGAATTTATGGACATTTCTGGAATATTTGTACAAATATTCAAAGAGGATGTCGCATGAGTTCATTAGACTCAGCTACCGCTTGACTGTGCTGTCAGGATCAACGTGTTTTTAGGTGAATCCCTATGTTGATCTACTGCTGTGCGCCCTTGTCGTGATATCATGCTCTAGGGCATGGTTGTTTGTCATAGAGTCGTCTATACATCACAAATAGCGGTTTCATCTTTGGGAATCCTCAGGCTGCTTATGTTTTGTGTCAGAGGCCTGTTCTGACACTGATATCAGTGTCAGCGGCCATTTGACAAGCCGCGGTATCCGACTGGTTGTGGGAGAAATTGACTCAGTGAATCTAAAATGGTTTAGAGCCTTTGGATGAGTTCAGGTTTAGTTAGTTTTAGAGTAATCTAATTGTTATATCAAATTGGGTCTGTCAAGGTACATCTGAAACTATTCTGTTATTCTATTAAACTCTATTATTCAAAGGCTTAAATGGGGTGAGTGAGGCTTTAGAAGTGAAGTCTGAGGGTACTGAATATTTGGATAAGAATGGTTAATTTATTATATATTTTTTCTGTTCAGGTCTGAGATGGAGTCTACTGCAGTCAGTCACTAGCACACTTGACAGCCTCTACTCAAATGCCAGATATCATGAGGTGTGAAGGCTGTGAAAACGGCAGGCTGTGAATCTGTCACATACACTTCAATTTTGCTAAAGGCAATACCACAAACTGAGCGATGATTCTGTCGCACCAGTGTGGCATCCCCATTGTCGCCCGGTTGGTCGCTTAAGAAATAAGAGAGATAATTAATTTATTCGACGCAACTTGTCGCTTATCGCCCGCAAGTCCAAACTAGCGGGCGATAAATCGACTACTCATGTATAATACAAACCCCAGGTATACATATTATACATATTTGCACCCACATTATATTCAATATTGAATGGGAAGCAAACGAACTCTCACTTCGGTTACAGACCCAATGTAAACCTAGCCACAGTTGCTCTTTTCGCTGAAAAAATCACAGCAAAAGTGTCCTTGGGATATTTTCCCGATACGATATCACTAGGTGTATCACTAGATATGGATGTCTTGAGACTTCTTCCCTTTTCACCACCCTTTACCCCTCCAAAAGGTCACAAGTGACTTTTAAAACCATCTTTGTGGGCAGGCCGCCGGTCAGCATCCTTGGCTGATGCATTAGTCGCAAGGTGCCTATGCACATACGTATTCCGCACCTGCCTTGCGATTTAGCTACACCTTGCGACTTTTACCCATCAGGAGGGGCAGAAAACGCAAGTAAATATGCCTTTAACCAATTTGTAGATTTCTGAGGACGTAATTAATACAACTTTCTCCGAAAACAATATACACAGTATTATAAACGTATTACACTCATACACCCCATGCTAAAGAATACGGTGCCAGGTGTTTGTTTAGCTGCAGACGTAACCAGCCAGATAAGGTGCGAAACCAGCCCGTGTAAAAAAGGTCTATTTCTAGTCCTAATCATTCTGCTCTTCAGAATGGAAGGGCTCGTACCTTCTCTAAAATAGAAGAATTATTCCTCTCCGATAAACCAGATATCGAAGGCCTGTCCACTCAGCTGAATGAATAAAAACTAGAAGATGTAAAATTGAAAAAGTAGTAAACAGCACTATATTTCTAGTGAACGACAAGATCAAGGTCTGTGACCCGTCAGCCTCATATTTCAAACAGGATCACAGATCTTGTGCAATGCCCTTGGAATTCCAGGAGAAAGGTCTGTCGCTGTAGGATGGGTTTCTGCAGAACAACATAAAGCCTATCAATTGTCTAACTATTGGGTTTGCACCAGGATGTTAACGAATATTATACTTAAACATACAAGCCTAGAACTGTAGTCTAGAACACCATTATACATTGGTCAAATTGGCTATAACAGTCAACCACAAGAAATAATTCTCCCAGTCAGTCAATATATGTTTTTTTAAAGCAAACTTTATCGACATATACAACCGCCCATGTTTTAGAACGCTCTTCCTTGCACAGTTACAGAAAACACAAAAACATATGTACACATACAAGCAAGACACACGTTTTTCTTTTCCCACTCTTCTTTCAAGAGGGAGTCTAGTATATATAGACGATTCTAAATTCTACATTCCCTCAGACATAGTATACTTTCTGAATTCATTAGCGAAAGTGGAGATCTCAGGATCCCAACGCATCTCAGGACACGGCTGCGTGTCAGCCAGGCCCCACTTAATCCAGAGATTCCCGCCCCATGTTTACCTTAGCACATTTCTGATCCGTGGGTTTAAAATACTTTGTGTCATATGCAATGCAGTACCATAATCCCGACACTATTGGCAAAGGCAGCGTAGGAAAAAGCCCCGCAAATTTCGAGAGAGCTTTTACACAAAGCAGGGATGTTGGAGGAGTCGTGGTCTATTAGCCGTGTGAAGCCTGCTGCCGAAAGATGACTCCCGCTGCCTGCTGCCAGATGACGCCATGTGAAGCCTGCCTCCAGATGATGCCTCCAGAAGACGGTGCTTTAAACCTGCTGCCAGAAGATGCCTCTCGATGTCTGCTGCTGCCTGAAGCCTGCTGCCAGAAGATGCCATGTGAAGCCTGCTGCCAGAAGAAACAGTGACATCTCTTGACAGAATAGGTAAGAGACCATTTCCGATTAGATACCTAATTGAAAACCTCAGATCTATGCATTGAAAATTTACCTAAATTTGAAACATTCAAAATACTATCCTGGATATAATCTGAATTCAGTAGGGCTCCTATGTTATATATTTCCTTTAGAATACTCTTTATTAGCTGGTATTCTTAAAATGATATGGAATATTGTTCCCATTTCATTTAACAGGACACAACTCGGTAGCATACTGCATGGTTGGTTGTGACTTTCAGGGGAGAGGCTGATTAAAAATCTGAGATCTATGACTTGGAAATTTACTTAAATTTGAAACATTTAAAATACTTTCCTGAAAAAATTGGAATTCAATAGAGCTCATATGTTATATATTTCCTTTAGAATACTCTTAACATCAGCTGGTATTCTTAAAAAGATATGAAATGGTGTTCCTATTCCATTTAACAGGACACAAGTCGGTTAACTACTGCATGGATGGTTGTGACTTTCTGGGGCGGGGCTGGACCCCAGGATCTATTTTCAAAAAAAGAAAAGACAAGATGTAGGAGACAATTTATAATTACATACCTACTTAAAGAATTCTGGTCTATTACAAAAGATTGTAGTCAATTTCAATGCATACAAAATAGTTTCTTAATAAGATCTAAATGCATAACGTCTCCTGTATTATACTGTCTTTAGAATTCAAATGAAATCATTATGGTTAACATGCAATTGCAGATGTCCACCGGAGAACTTCCTGCCACCTGTCTAAGCTGTGTAAGGCCTGCTGCTGAAAGATGACTCCCGCTGCCTGCCACCAGATGACGCCATGTGACGCCTGCCTCCAGAAGATGCCTCCTGACGACTGCCTCTAGAAAACGGTGCGTTAAGCCTGCTGCCAGAAGACGCCTCTCGATGTCTGCAGCTGCCTGAAGCCTGCTGCCAAAAGATGCCGTGTGAAGCCTGCTGCCAGAAGAAACAGCGACATCTCTTGCCAGGATAGGTAAGAGACCATTTCTGATTAGATAGCTACTTTAATAACTAAGATCTTTGAAATTGACTTGAATTTGAAACGTTCAAAATACTTTCCTGAAAAAAGCAAAATTGAGTGGGGCTCCTAAGTTATATTATCCTTTATGATAATCTTAATATTAGCTGGTTTTCTTGAAATGATATGAAATATTGTTTCCATTCTATTTAACAGGACACAACTCGGTTAACTACTGCATGGATGGTTGTGACTTCCTGGAGCGAGGCTGGGGCTCCAGGAATCATTTTCAAAAGAAGAAAAGTCAAGAGGTAGGAGACAATTCATTATCACAAACCTAGTTGTAGAATTCCCGTCTAGGACATAGGATTATAGTCAATTTTAATGCATACCAGATAGTTTCTTGAAAAGATTGAAATGCATTTGGTCTCCTGTATTACACTTTCTTTAGAATTCCCTTAGTACTGGCTGTTTACATTCAAATGACATTAATATTGTTGAAATCCAATTGCAGATATCCGCCTGATGACTGCCTGCCACCTGTTTGAGCCGTGTGAAGCCTGCTGCCGAAAGATGACTCCCGCTGCCTGCTGCCAGATGACGTCATGAGAAGCCTGCCTCCAGAAGATGCCTCCTGACGACTGCCTCCAGAAGACGGATAGTTAAGCCTGCTGCCAGAAGATGCTTCTCGATGTCTGCCTCTGCCTGAAGCCTGCTGCCAAAAGATGCCAGAAGAAACAGCGACATCTCTTGCCAGAATAGGTAAGAGACCATTCTGATTAGATAGCTACTTTAATAACTAAGATCTTTGAAATTGACTTGAATTTGAAACGTTCAAAATACTTTCCAAAAAAATGCAAAATTTAGTGGGGCTCCTAAGTTATATATATCCTTTATGATAATCTTAATATTAGCTGGTTTTCTTGAAATGATATGAAATATTGTTTCCATTCTATTTAACAGGACACAACTCGGTTAACTACTGCATGGATGGTTGTGACTTCCTGGAGCGAGGCTGGGGCTCCAGGAATCATTTTCAAAAGAAGAAAAGTCAAGAGGTAGGAGACAATTCATTATCACAAACCTAGTTGAAGAATTCCCGTCTAGGACATAGGATTATAGTCAATTTTAATGCATACCAGATAGTTTCTTGAAAAGATCGAAATGCATTTGGTCTCCTGTATTACACTTTCTTTAGAATTCCCTTAGTACTGGCTGTTTGCATTCAAATGACATTAATATTGTTGATATCCAATTGCAGATATCTGCCTGACGACTGCCTGCCACCTGTTTGAGCCGTGTGAAGCCTGCTATCAAAAGATGACTCCCGCTGCCTGCTGCCAGATGACGCCATGTGAAGCCTGCCTTCAGAAGATGCCTCCTGACGACTGCCTCCAGAAGACGGATTGTTAAGCCTGCTGCCAGAAGATGCTTCTCGATGTCTGCCGCTGCCTGAAGCCTGCTGCCAAAATATGCCAGAAGAAACAGCGACATCTCTTGCCAGAATAGGTAAGAGACCATTTTTTATTAGATAGCTACTTTAATAACTAAGATCTTTGAAATTGACTTGAATTTGAAACGTTCAAAATACTTTCCTGAAAAAAGCAAAATTGAGTGGGGCTCCCAAGTTATAACATATATCCTTTATGATAATCTTAATATTAGCTGGTTTTCTTGAAATGATATAAAATATTGTTTCCATTCTATTTAACAGGACACAACTCGGTTAACTGCTGCATGGATGGTTGTGACTTCCTGGAGCGAGGCTGGGGCTCCAGGAATCATTTTCAAAAGAAGAAAAGTCAAGAGGTAGGAGACTATTCATTATCACAAACCTAGTTGAAGAATTCCCGTCTAGGACATAGGATTATAGTCAATTTTAATGCATACCACATAGTTTCTTGAAAAGATCGAAATGCATTTGGTCTCCTGTATTACACTTTCTTTAGAATTCCCTTAGTACTGGCTGTTTACATTCAAATGACATTAATATTATTGAAATCCAATTGCAGATATCTGCCTGACGACTGCCTGCCACCTGTTTGAGCCGTGTGAAGCCTGCTGCCGAAAGATGACTCCCACTGCCTGCTGCCAGATGACGCCATATGAAGCCTGCCTCCAGAAGATGCCTCCTGACGACTGCCTCCAGAAGACGGATAGTTAAGCCTGCTGCCAGAAGAAGCCTCTCGATGTCTGCCTCTGCCTGAAGCCTGCTGCCAAAAGATGCCAGAAGAAACAGCGACATCTCTTGCCAGAATAGGTAAGAGACCATTTCTGATTAGATAGCTACTTTAATATCTAAGATCTTTGAAATTGACTTGAATTTGAAACGTTCAAAATACTTTCCAAAAAAATGCAAAATTTAGTGGGGCTCCTAAGTTATATATACCCTTTATGATAATCTTAGCTGGTTTTCTTGAAATGATATGAAATATTGTTTCCATTCTATTTAACAGGACACAACTTGGTTAACTACTGCATGGATGGTTGTGACTTCCTGGAGCGAGGCTGGGGCTCCAGGAATCATTTTCAAAAGAAGAAAAGTCAAGAGGTAGGAGACAATTCATTATCACAAACCTAGTTAAAGAATTCCCGTCTAGAACATAGGATTATAGTCAATTTTAATGCATACCAGATAGTCTCTTGAAAAGATCGAAATGCATTTGGTCTCCTGTATTACACTTTATTTAGAATTCCCTTAGTACTGGCTGTTTACATTCAAATGACATTAATATTATTGAAATCCAATTGCAGATATCCGCCTGACGACTGCCTGCCACCTGTTTGAGCCGTGTGAAGCCTGCTGCCGAAAGATGACTCCCACTGCCTGCTGCCAGATGACGCCATGTGAAGCCTGCCTCCAGAAGATGCCTCCTGACGACTGCCTCCAGAAGACGGATAGTTAAGCCTGCTGCCAGAAGATGCTTCTCGATGTCTGCCTCTGCCTGAAGCCTGCTGCCAAAAGATGCCAGAAGAAACAGCGACATCTCTTGCCAGAATAGGTAAGAGACCATTCTGATTAGATAGCTACTTTAATAACTAAGATCTTTGAAATTGACTTGAATTTGAAACGTTCAAAATACTTTCCAAAAAAATGCAAAATTTAGTGGGGCTCCTAAGTTATATATATCCTTTATGATAATCTTAATATTAGCTGGTTTTCTTGAAATGATATGAAATATTGTTTCCATTCTATTTAACAGGACACAACTCGGTTAACTACTGCATGGATGGTTGTGACTTCCTGGAGCGAGGCTGGGGCTCCAGGAATCATTTTCAAAAGAAGAAAAGTCAAGAGGTAGGAGACAATTCATTATCACAAACCTAGTTGAAGAATTCCCGTCTAGGACATAGGATTATAGTCAATTTTAATGCATACCAGATAGTTTCTTGAAAAGATCGAAATGCATTTGGTCTCCTGTATTACACTTTCTTTAGAATTCCCTTAGTACTGGCTGTTTGCATTCAAATGACATTAATATTGTTGATATCCAATTGCAGATATCTGCCTGACGACTGCCTGCCACCTGTTTGAGCCGTGTGAAGCCTGCTATCAAAAGATGACTCCCGCTGCCTGCTGCCAGATGACGCCATGTGAAGCCTGCCTTCAGAAGATGCCTCCTGACGACTGCCTCCAGAAGACGGATTGTTAAGCCTGCTGCCAGAAGATGCTTCTCGATGTCTGCCGCTGCCTGAAGCCTGCTGCCAAAATATGCCAGAAGAAACAGCGACATCTCTTGCCAGAATAGGTAAGAGACCATTTTTTATTAGATAGCTACTTTAATAACTAAGATCTTTGAAATTGACTTGAATTTGAAACGTTCAAAATACTTTCCTGAAAAAAGCAAAATTGAGTGGGGCTCCCAAGTTATAACATATATCCTTTATGATAATCTTAATATTAGCTGGTTTTCTTGAAATGATATAAAATATTGTTTCCATTCTATTTAACAGGACACAACTCGGTTAACTGCTGCATGGATGGTTGTGACTTCCTGGAGCGAGGCTGGGGCTCCAGGAATCATTTTCAAAAGAAGAAAAGTCAAGAGGTAGGAGACTATTCATTATCACAAACCTAGTTGAAGAATTCCCGTCTAGGACATAGGATTATAGTCAATTTTAATGCATACCACATAGTTTCTTGAAAAGATCGAAATGCATTTGGTCTCCTGTATTACACTTTCTTTAGAATTCCCTTAGTACTGGCTGTTTACATTCAAATGACATTAATATTATTGAAATCCAATTGCAGATATCTGCCTGACGACTGCCTGCCACCTGTTTGAGCCGTGTGAAGCCTGCTGCCGAAAGATGACTCCCACTGCCTGCTGCCAGATGACGCCATATGAAGCCTGCCTCCAGAAGATGCCTCCTGACGACTGCCTCCAGAAGACGGATAGTTAAGCCTGCTGCCAGAAGAAGCCTCTCGATGTCTGCCTCTGCCTGAAGCCTGCTGCCAAAAGATGCCAGAAGAAACAGCGACATCTCTTGCCAGAATAGGTAAGAGACCATTTCTGATTAGATAGCTACTTTAATATCTAAGATCTTTGAAATTGACTTGAATTTGAAACGTTCAAAATACTTTCCAAAAAAATGCAAAATTTAGTGGGGCTCCTAAGTTATATATACCCTTTATGATAATCTTAGCTGGTTTTCTTGAAATGATATGAAATATTGTTTCCATTCTATTTAACAGGACACAACTTGGTTAACTACTGCATGGATGGTTGTGACTTCCTGGAGCGAGGCTGGGGCTCCAGGAATCATTTTCAAAAGAAGAAAAGTCAAGAGGTAGGAGACAATTCATTATCACAAACCTAGTTAAAGAATTCCCGTCTAGAACATAGGATTATAGTCAATTTTAATGCATACCAGATAGTCTCTTGAAAAGATCGAAATGCATTTGGTCTCCTGTATTACACTTTATTTAGAATTCCCTTAGTACTGGCTGTTTACATTCAAATGACATTAATATTATTGAAATCCAATTGCAGATATCCGCCTGACGACTGCCTGCCACCTGTTTGAGCCGTGTGAAGCCTGCTGCCGAAAGATGACTCCCACTGCCTGCTGCCAGATGACGCCATGTGAAGCCTGCCTCCAGAAGATGCCTCCTGAAGACTGCCTCCAGAAAACGGTGCGTTAAGCCTGCTGCCAGAAGACGCCTCTTGATGTCCACTGCTGCTAAGTTTGGTTTGTTGTTTGCATTGTATGTCTTGTATGTTTTGTTTGTTCGGGATCCCACCATTGTTCGTCTTATCATGTCAACTGTCATTGCTTGTCCTAACTGCTATTTGTTGCCAGATGTTTGTTTGCCGTTGCCTGACTGCTGCGTTGCCTGCTGGAATCCAAGTGAGCGATGCCGGTTTGCTGATCGTGTATGAACCCTGCTAACTAATGCTGTCCCCTGTTGCCTGCCGCCAGAAGACGCCGCCTGAAGCCTGCTGCCATAAGATGCCGTTCGAAGCCTGCTGCCAGAAGAAACAGTGGCATCTCTTGACAGAATAGGTAGGAGACAATTTCTTATTACATACCAAATCAAAATCTCTGATCTTACTTTAATTTAAAAACGTCCAAAATAATTAGCTGAAATATTTAGATTTCAGTGGGGCTTTTATGTTATATATTTCTTTTAGAATACTCTTAATATCAGCTGGTTTTCTTGAAATGATATGAAATATTGTTTCCATTCCATTTAACAGGACACAACTCGGTCGCTACTGCATGGATGGTTGTGACTTCCTGGGGCGAGGCTGGGGCTCCAGGACTCATTTTCAAAAGAAGAAAAGTCAAGAGGTAAGAGACAATTCATTATCACAAGCCTAGTTGAAGAATTCCCGTCTAGGACATAGGATTATAGTCAATTTTAATGCATACCAGATAGTTTCTTGAAAAGATCGAAATGCATTTGGTCTCCTGTATTACACTTTCTTTAGAATTCCCTTAGTACTGGCTGTTTACATTCAAATGACATTAATATTGTTGATATCCAATTGCAGATATCTGCCTGACGACTGCCTGCCACCTGTTTGAGCCGTGTGAAGCCTGCTGCCGAAAGATGACTCCCACTGCCTGCTGCCAGATGACGCCATGTAAAGCCTGCCTCCAGAAGATGCCTCCTGACGACTGCCTCCAGAAGACGGATTGTTAAGCCTGCTGCCAGAAGATGCTTCTCGATGTCTGCCGCTGCCTGAAGCCTGCTGCCAAAATATGCCAGAAGAAACAGTGACATCTCTTGCCAGAATAGGTAAGAGACCATTTCTGATTAGATAGCTACTTTGATAACTAAGATCTTTGAAATTGACTTGAATTTGAAACGTTCAAAATACTTTCCTGAAAAAAGCAAAATTGAGTGGGTCTCCCAAGTTATAATATATATCCTTTATGATAATCTTAATATTAGCTGGTTTTCTTGAAATGATATGAAATATTGTTTCCATTCTATTTAACAGGACACAACTCGGTTAACTACTGCATGGATGGTTGTGACTTCCTGGAGCGAGGCTGGGGCTCCAGGAATCATTTTCAAAAGAAGAAAAGTCAAGAGGTAGGAGACTATTCATTATCACAAACCTAGTTGAAGAATTCCCGTCTAGGACATAGGATTATAGTCAATTTTAATGCATACCACATAGTTTCTTGAAAAGATCGAAATGCATTTGGTCTCCTGTATTACACTTTCTTTAGAATTCCCTTAGTACTGGCTGTTTACATTCAAATGACATTAATATTATTGAAATCCAATTGCAGATATCCGCCTGACGACTGCCTGCCACCTGTTTGAGCCGTGTGAAGCCTGCTGCCGAAAGATGACTCCCGCTGCCTGCTGCCAGATGACGCCATGTGAAGCCTGCCTCCAGAAGATGCCTCCTGACGACTGCCTCCAGAAGACGGATAGTTAAGCCTGCTGCCAGAAGATGCTTCTCGATGTCTGCCTCTGCCTGAAGCCTGCTGCCAAAAGATGCCAGAAGAAACAGCGACATCTCTTGCCAGAATAGGTAAGAGACCATTTCTGATTAGATAGCTACTTTAATATCTAAGATCTTTGAAATTGACTTGAATTTGAAACGTTCAAAATACTTTCCAAAAAAATGCAAAATTTAGTGGGGCTCCTAAGTTATACATATCCTTTATGATAATCTTAGCTGGTTTTCTTGAAATGATATGAAATATTGTTTCCATTCTATTTAACAGGACACAACTCGGTTAACTACTGCATGGATGGTTGTGACTTCCTGGAGCGAGGCTGGGGCTCCAGGAATCATTTTCAAAAGAAGAAAAGTCAAGAGGTAGGAGACAATTCATTATCACAAACCTAGTTGAAGAATTCCCGTCTAGGACATAGGATTATAGTCAATTTTAATGCATACCAGATAGTTTCTTGAAAAGATCGAAATGCATTTGGTCTCCTGTATTACACTTTCTTTAGAATTCCCTTAGTACTGGCTGTTTACATTCAAATGACATTAATATTATTGAAATCCAATTGCAGATATCCGCCTGACGACTGCCTGCCACCTGTTTGAGCCGTGTGAAGCCTGCTGCCGAAAGATGACTCCCACTGCCTGCTGCCAGATGACGCCATGTGAAGCCTGCCTCCAGAAGATGCCTCCTGACGACTGCCTCCATAAAACGGTGCGTTAAGCCTGCTGCCAGAAGACGCCTCTTGATGTCCACTGCTGCTAAGTTTGGTTTGTTGTTTGCATTGTATGTCTTGTATGTTTTTTTTGTTCGGGATCCCACCATTGTTCGTCTTATCATGTCAACTGTCGTTGCTTGTCCTAACTGCTATTTGTTGCCAGATGTTTGTTTGCCGTTGCCTGACTGCTGCGTTGCCTGCTGGAATCCAAGTGAGCGATGCCGGTTTGCTGATCGTGTATGAACCCTGCTAACTAATGCTGTCCCCTGTTGCCTGCCGCCAGAAGACGCCGACTGAAGCCTGCTGCCATAAGATGCCGTTCGAAGCCTGCTGCCAGAAGAAACAGTGGCATCTCTTGACAGAATAGGTAGGAGACAATTTCTTATAACATACCAAATCGAAAATCTCTGATCTTACTTTAATTTAAAAACGTCCAAAATTATTAGCTGAAATATTTAGAATTCAGTGGGGCTTTTATGTTATATATTTCTTTTAGAATACTCTTAATATCAGCTGGTTTTCTTGAAATGATATGAAATATTGTTTCCATTCCATTTAACAGGACACGACTCGGTTAACTACTGCATGGATGGTTGTGACTTCCTGGGGCGAGGCTGGGGCTCCAGGACTCATTTTCAAAAGAAGAAAAGTCAAGAGGTAAGAGACAATTCATTATCACAAGCCTAGTTGAAGAATTCCCGTCTAGGACATAGGATTATAGTCAATTTTAATGCATACCAGATAGTTTCTTGAAAAGATCGAAATGCATTTGGTCTCCTGTATTACACTTTCTTTAGAATTCCCTTAGTACTGGCTGTTTGCATTCAAATGACATTAATATTGTTGATATCCAATTGCAGATATCTGCCTGACGACTGCCTGCCACCTGTTTGAGCCGTGTGAAGCCTGCTACCAAAAGATGACTCCCGCTGCCTGCTGCCAGATGACGCCATGTGAAGCCTGCCTTCAGAAGATGCCTCCTGACGACTGCCTCCAGAAGACGGATTGTTAAGCCTGCTGCCAGAAGATGCTTCTCGATGTCTGCCGCTGCCTGAAGCCTGCTGCCAAAATATGCCAGAAGAAACAGCGACATCTCTTGCCAGAATAGGTAAGAGACCATTTTTTATTAGATAGCTACTTTAATAACTAAGATCTTTGAAATTGACTTGAATTTGAAACGTTCAAAATACTTTCCTGAGAAAAGCAAAATTGAGTGGGGCTCCCAAGTTATAATATATATCCTTTATGATAATCTTAATATTAGCTGGTTTTCTTGAAATGATATAAAATATTGTTTCCATTCTATTTAACAGGACACAACTCGGTTAACTACTGCATGGATGGTTGTGACTTCCTGGAGCGAGGCTGGGGCTCCAGGAATCATTTTCAAAAGAAGAAAAGTCAAGAGGTAGGAGACTATTCATTATCACAAACCTAGTTGAAGAATTCCCGTCTAGGACATAGGATTATAGTCAATTTTAATGCATACCACATAGTTTCTTGAAAAGATCGAAATGCATTTGGTCTCCTGTATTACACTTTATTTAGAATTACCTTAGTACTGGCTGTTTACATTCAAATGACATTAATATTATTGAAATCCAATTGCAGATATCTGCCTGACGACTGCCTGCCACCTGTTTGAGCCGTGTGAAGCCTGCTGCCGAAAGATGACTCCCACTGCCTGCTGCCAGATGACGCCATATGAAGCCTGCCTCCAGAAGATGCCTCCTGACGACTGCCTCCAGAAGACGGATAGTTAAGCCTGCTGCCAGAAGAAGCCTCTCGATGTCTGCCTCTGCCTGAAGCCTGCTGCCAAAAGATGCCAGAAGAAACAGCGACATCTCTTGCCAGAATAGGTAAGAGACCATTTCTGATTAGATAGCTACTTTAATATCTAAGATCTTTGAAATTGACTTGAATTTGAAACGTTCAAAATACTTTCCAAAAAAATGCAAAATTTAGTGGGGCTCCTAAGTTATATATATCCTTTATGATAATCTTAATATTAGCTGGTTTTCTTGAAATGATATGAAATATTGTTTCCATTCTATTTAACAGGACACAACTTGGTTAACTACTGCATGGATGGTTGTGACTTCCTGGAGCGAGGCTGGGGCTCCAGGAATCATTTTCAAAAGAAGAAAAGTCAAGAGGTAGGAGACAATTCATTATCACAAACCTAGTTAAAGAATTCCCGTCTAGAACATAGGATTATAGTCAATTTTAATGCATACCAGATAGTCTCTTGAAAAGATCGAAATGCATTTGGTCTCCTGTATTACACTTTATTTAGAATTCCCTTAGTACTGGCTGTTTACATTCAAATGACATTAATATTATTGAAATCCAATTGCAGATATCCGCCTGACGACTGCCTGCCACCTGTTTGAGCCGTGTGAAGCCTGCTGCCGAAAGATGACTCCCACTGCCTGCTGCCAGATGACGCCATGTGAAGCCTGCCTCCAGAAGATGCCTCCTGAAGACTGCCTCCAGAAAACGGTGCGTTAAGCCTGCTGCCAGAAGACGCCTCTTGATGTCCACTGCTGCTAAGTTTGGTTTGTTGTTTGCATTGTATGTCTTGTATGTTTTGTTTGTTCGGGATCCCACCATTGTTCGTCTTATCATGTCAACTGTCATTGCTTGTCCTAACTGCTATTTGTTGCCAGATGTTTGTTTGCCGTTGCCTGACTGCTGCGTTGCCTGCTGGAATCCAAGTGAGCGATGCCGGTTTGCTGATCGTGTATGAACCCTGCTAACTAATGCTGTCCCCTGTTGCCTGCCGCCAGAAGACGCCGCCTGAAGCCTGCTGCCATAAGATGCCGTTCGAAGCCTGCTGCCAGAAGAAACAGTGGCATCTCTTGACAGAATAGGTAGGAGACAATTTCTTATTACATACCAAATCAAAATCTCTGATCTTACTTTAATTTAAAAACGTCCAAAATAATTAGCTGAAATATTTAGATTTCAGTGGGGCTTTTATGTTATATATTTCTTTTAGAATACTCTTAATATCAGCTGGTTTTCTTGAAATGATATGAAATATTGTTTCCATTCCATTTAACAGGACACAACTCGGTCGCTACTGCATGGATGGTTGTGACTTCCTGGGGCGAGGCTGGGGCTCCAGGACTCATTTTCAAAAGAAGAAAAGTCAAGAGGTAAGAGACAATTCATTATCACAAGCCTAGTTGAAGAATTCCCGTCTAGGACATAGGATTATAGTCAATTTTAATGCATACCAGATAGTTTCTTGAAAAGATCGAAATGCATTTGGTCTCCTGTATTACACTTTCTTTAGAATTCCCTTAGTACTGGCTGTTTACATTCAAATGACATTAATATTGTTGATATCCAATTGCAGATATCTGCCTGACGACTGCCTGCCACCTGTTTGAGCCGTGTGAAGCCTGCTGCCGAAAGATGACTCCCACTGCCTGCTGCCAGATGACGCCATGTAAAGCCTGCCTCCAGAAGATGCCTCCTGACGACTGCCTCCAGAAGACGGATTGTTAAGCCTGCTGCCAGAAGATGCTTCTCGATGTCTGCCGCTGCCTGAAGCCTGCTGCCAAAATATGCCAGAAGAAACAGTGACATCTCTTGCCAGAATAGGTAAGAGACCATTTCTGATTAGATAGCTACTTTGATAACTAAGATCTTTGAAATTGACTTGAATTTGAAACGTTCAAAATACTTTCCTGAAAAAAGCAAAATTGAGTGGGGCTCCCAAGTTATAATATATATCCTTTATGATAATCTTAATATTAGCTGGTTTTCTTGAAATGATATGAAATATTGTTTCCATTCTATTTAACAGGACACAACTCGGTTAACTACTGCATGGATGGTTGTGACTTCCTGGAGCGAGGCTGGGGCTCCAGGAATCATTTTCAAAAGAAGAAAAGTCAAGAGGTAGGAGACTATTCATTATCACAAACCTAGTTGAAGAATTCCCGTCTAGGACATAGGATTATAGTCAATTTTAATGCATACCACATAGTTTCTTGAAAAGATCGAAATGCATTTGGTCTCCTGTATTACACTTTCTTTAGAATTCCCTTAGTACTGGCTGTTTACATTCAAATGACATTAATATTATTGAAATCCAATTGCAGATATCCGCCTGACGACTGCCTGCCACCTGTTTGAGCCGTGTGAAGCCTGCTGCCGAAAGATGACTCCCGCTGCCTGCTGCCAGATGACGCCATGTGAAGCCTGCCTCCAGAAGATGCCTCCTGACGACTGCCTCAAGAAGACGGATAGTTAAGCCTGCTGCCAGAAGATGCTTCTCGATGTCTGCCTCTGCCTGAAGCCTGCTGCCAAAAGATGCCAGAAGAAACAGCGACATCTCTTGCCAGAATAGGTAAGAGACCATTCTGATTAGATAGCTACTTTAATAACTAAGATCTTTGAAATTGACTTGAATTTGAAACGTTCAAAATACTTTCCAAAAAAATGCAAAATTTAGTGGGGCTCCTAAGTTATATATATCCTTTATGATAATCTTAATATTAGCTGGTTTTCTTAAAATGATATGAAATATTGTTTCCATTCTATTTAACAGGACACAACTCGGTTAACTACTGCATGGATGGTTGTGACTTCCTGGAGCGAGGCTGGGGCTCCAGGAATCATTTTCGAAAGAAGAAAAGTCAAGAGGTAGGAGACAATTCATTATCACAAACCTAGTTGAAGAATTCCCGTCTAGGACATAGGATTATAGTCAATTTTAATGCATACCAGATAGTTTCTTGAAAAGATCGAAATGCATTTGGTCTCCTGTATTACACTTTCTTTAGAATTCCCTTAGTACTGGCTGTTTACATTCAAATGACATTAATATTATTGAAATCCAATTGCAGATATCCGCCTGACGACTGCCTGCCACCTGTTTGAGCCGTGTGAAGCCTGCTGCCGAAAGATGACTCCCACTGCCTGCTGCCAGATGACGCCATGTGAAGCCTGCCTCCAGAAGATGCCTCCTGACGACTGCCTCCATAAAACGGTGCGTTAAGCCTGCTGCCAGAAGACGCCTCTTGATGTCCACTGCTGCTAAGTTTGGTTTGTTGTTTGCATTGTATGTCTTGTATGTTTTGTTTGTTCGGGATCCCACCATTGTTCGTCTTATCATGTCAACTGTCGTTGCTTGTCCTAACTGCTATTTGTTGCCAGATGTTTGTTTGCCGTTGCCTGACTGCTGCGTTGCCTGCTGGAATCCAAGTGAGCGATGCCGGTTTGCTGATCGTGTATGAACCCTGCTAACTAATGCTGTCCCCTGTTGCCTGCCGCCAGAAGACGCCGACTGAAGCCTGCTGCCATAAGATGCCGTTCGAAGCCTGCTGCCAGAAGAAACAGTGGCATCTCTTGACAGAATAGGTAGGAGACAATTTCTTATTACATACCAAATCGAAAATCTCTGATCTTACTTTAATTTAAAAACGTCCAAAATTATTAGCTGAAATATTTAGAATTCAGTGGGGCTTTTATGTTATATATTTCTTTTAGAATACTCTTAATATCAGCTGGTTTTCTTGAAATGATATGAAATATTGTTTCCATTCCATTTAACAGGACACGACTCGGTTAACTACTGCATGGATGGTTGTGACTTCCTGGGGCGAGGCTGGGGCTCCAGGACTCATTTTCAAAAGAAGAAAAGTCAAGAGGTAAGAGACAATACATTATCACAAGCCTAGTTGAAGAATTCCCGTCTAGGACATAGGATTATAGTCAATTTTAATGCATACCAGATAGTTTCTTGAAAAGATCGAAATGCATTTGGTCTCCTGTATTACACTTTCTTTAGAATTCCCTTAGTACTGGCTGTTTGCATTCAAATGACATTAATATTGTTGATATCCAATTGCAGATATCTGCCTGACGACTGCCTGCCACCTGTTTGAGCCGTGTGAAGCCTGCTACCAAAAGATGACTCCCGCTGCCTGCTGCCAGATGACGCCATGTGAAGCCTGCCTTCAGAAGATGCCTCCTGACGACTGCCTCCAGAAGACGGATTGTTAAGCCTGCTGCCAGAAGATGCTTCTCGATGTCTGCCGCTGCCTGAAGCCTGCTGCCAAAATATGCCAGAAGAAACAGCGACATCTCTTGCCAGAATAGGTAAGAGACCATTTTTTATTAGATAGCTACTTTAATAACTAAGATCTTTGAAATTGACTTGAATTTGAAACGTTCAAAATACTTTCCTGAAAAAAGCAAAATTGAGTGGGGCTCCCAAGTTATAACATATATCCTTTATGATAATCTTAATATTAGCTGGTTTTCTTGAAATGATATAAAATATTGTTTCCATTCTATTTAACAGGACACAACTCGGTTAACTACTGCATGGATGGTTGTGACTTCCTGGAGCGAGGCTGGGGCTCCAGGAATCATTTTCAAAAGAAGAAAAGTCAAGAGGTAGGAGACTATTCATTATCACAAACCTAGTTGAAGAATTCCCGTCTAGGACATAGGATTATAGTCAATTTTAATGCATACCACATAGTTTCTTGAAAAGATCGAAATGCATTTGGTCTCCTGTATTACACTTTCTTTAGAATTCCCTTAGTACTGGCTGTTTACATTCAAATGACATTAATATTATTGAAATCCAATTGCAGATATCTGCCTGACGACTGCCTGCCACCTGTTTGAGCCGTGTGAAGCCTGCTGCCGAAAGATGACTCCCACTGCCTGCTGCCAGATGACGCCATATGAAGCCTGCCTCCAGAAGATGCCTCCTGACGACTGCCTCCAGAAGACGGATAGTTAAGCCTGCTGCCAGAAGAAGCCTCTCGATGTCTGCCTCTGCCTGAAGCCTGCTGCCAAAAGATGCCAGAAGAAACAGCGACATCTCTTGCCAGAATAGGTAAGAGACCATTTCTGATTAGATAGCTACTTTAATATCTAAGATCTTTGAAATTGACTTGAATTTGAAACGTTCAAAATACTTTCCAAAAAAATGCAAAATTTAGTGGGGCTCCTAAGTTATATATACCCTTTATGATAATCTTAGCTGGTTTTCTTGAAATGATATGAAATATTGTTTCCATTCTATTTAACAGGACACAACTTGGTTAACTACTGCATGGATGGTTGTGACTTCCTGGAGCGAGGCTGGGGCTCCAGGAATCATTTTCAAAAGAAGAAAAGTCAAGAGGTAGGAGACAATTCATTATCACAAACCTAGTTAAAGAATTCCCGTCTAGAACATAGGATTATAGTCAATTTTAATGCATACCAGATAGTCTCTTGAAAAGATCGAAATGCATTTGGTCTCCTGTATTACACTTTATTTAGAATTCCCTTAGTACTGGCTGTTTACATTCAAATGACATTAATATTATTGAAATCCAATTGCAGATATCCGCCTGACGACTGCCTGCCACCTGTTTGAGCCGTGTGAAGCCTGCTGCCGAAAGATGACTCCCACTGCCTGCTGCCAGATGACGCCATGTGAAGCCTGCCTCCAGAAGATGCCTCCTGAAGACTGCCTCCAGAAAACGGTGCGTTAAGCCTGCTGCCAGAAGACGCCTCTTGATGTCCACTGCTGCTAAGTTTGGTTTGTTGTTTGCATTGTATGTCTTGTATGTTTTGTTTGTTCGGGATCCCACCATTGTTCGTCTTATCATGTCAACTGTCATTGCTTGTCCTAACTGCTATTTGTTGCCAGATGTTTGTTTGCCGTTGCCTGACTGCTGCGTTGCCTGCTGGAATCCAAGTGAGCGATGCCGGTTTGCTGATCGTGTATGAACCCTGCTAACTAATGCTGTCCCCTGTTGCCTGCCGCCAGAAGACGCCGCCTGAAGCCTGCTGCCATAAGATGCCGTTCGAAGCCTGCTGCCAGAAGAAACAGTGGCATCTCTTGACAGAATAGGTAGGAGACAATTTCTTATTACATACCAAATCAAAATCTCTGATCTTACTTTAATTTAAAAACGTCCAAAATAATTAGCTGAAATATTTAGATTTCAGTGGGGCTTTTATGTTATATATTTCTTTTAGAATACTCTTAATATCAGCTGGTTTTCTTGAAATGATATGAAATATTGTTTCCATTCCATTTAACAGGACACAACTCGGTCGCTACTGCATGGATGGTTGTGACTTCCTGGGGCGAGGCTGGGGCTCCAGGACTCATTTTCAAAAGAAGAAAAGTCAAGAGGTAAGAGACAATTCATTATCACAAGCCTAGTTGAAGAATTCCCGTCTAGGACATAGGATTATAGTCAATTTTAATGCATACCAGATAGTTTCTTGAAAAGATCGAAATGCATTTGGTCTCCTGTATTACACTTTCTTTAGAATTCCCTTAGTACTGGCTGTTTACATTCAAATGACATTAATATTGTTGATATCCAATTGCAGATATCTGCCTGACGACTGCCTGCCACCTGTTTGAGCCGTGTGAAGCCTGCTGCCGAAAGATGACTCCCACTGCCTGCTGCCAGATGACGCCATGTAAAGCCTGCCTCCAGAAGATGCCTCCTGACGACTGCCTCCAGAAGACGGATTGTTAAGCCTGCTGCCAGAAGATGCTTCTCGATGTCTGCCGCTGCCTGAAGCCTGCTGCCAAAATATGCCAGAAGAAACAGTGACATCTCTTGCCAGAATAGGTAAGAGACCATTTCTGATTAGATAGCTACTTTGATAACTAAGATCTTTGAAATTGACTTGAATTTGAAACGTTCAAAATACTTTCCTGAAAAAAGCAAAATTGAGTGGGGCTCCCAAGTTATAATATATATCCTTTATGATAATCTTAATATTAGCTGGTTTTCTTGAAATGATATGAAATATTGTTTCCATTCTATTTAACAGGACACAACTCGGTTAACTACTGCATGGATGGTTGTGACTTCCTGGAGCGAGGCTGGGGCTCCAGGAATCATTTTCAAAAGAAGAAAAGTCAAGAGGTAGGAGACTATTCATTATCACAAACCTAGTTGAAGAATTCCCGTCTAGGACATAGGATTATAGTCAATTTTAATGCATACCACATAGTTTCTTGAAAAGATCGAAATGCATTTGGTCTCCTGTATTACACTTTCTTTAGAATTCCCTTAGTACTGGCTGTTTACATTCAAATGACATTAATATTATTGAAATCCAATTGCAGATATCCGCCTGACGACTGCCTGCCACCTGTTTGAGCCGTGTGAAGCCTGCTGCCGAAAGATGACTCCCGCTGCCTGCTGCCAGATGACGCCATGTGAAGCCTGCCTCCAGAAGATGCCTCCTGACGACTGCCTCCAGAAGACGGATAGTTAAGCCTGCTGCCAGAAGATGCTTCTCGATGTCTGCCTCTGCCTGAAGCCTGCTGCCAAAAGATGCCAGAAGAAACAGCGACATCTCTTGCCAGAATAGGTAAGAGACCATTTCTGATTAGATAGCTACTTTAATATCTAAGATCTTTGAAATTGACTTGAATTTGAAACGTTCAAAATACTTTCCAAAAAAATGCAAAATTTAGTGGGGCTCCTAAGTTATATATATCCTTTATGATAATCTTAGCTGGTTTTCTTGAAATGATATGAAATATTGTTTCCATTCTATTTAACAGGACACAACTCGGTTAACTACTGCATGGATGGTTGTGACTTCCTGGAGCGAGGCTGGGGCTCCAGGAATCATTTTCAAAAGAAGAAAAGTCAAGAGGTAGGAGACAATTCATTATCACAAACCTAGTTGAAGAATTCCCGTCTAGGACATAGGATTATAGTCAATTTTAATGCATACCAGATAGTTTCTTGAAAAGATCGAAATGCATTTGGTCTCCTGTATTACACTTTCTTTAGAATTCCCTTAGTACTGGCTGTTTACATTCAAATGACATTAATATTATTGAAATCCAATTGCAGATATCCGCCTGACGACTGCCTGCCACCTGTTTGAGCCGTGTGAAGCCTGCTGCCGAAAGATGACTCCCACTGCCTGCTGCCAGATGACGCCATGTGAAGCCTGCCTCCAGAAGATGCCTCCTGACGACTGCCTCCAGTAAACGGTGCGTTAAGCCTGCTGCCAGAAGAAGCCTCTTGCTGTCCGCTGCTGCTAAGTTTGGTTTGTTGTTTGCATTGTATGTCTTGTATGTTTTGTTTGTTCGGGATCCAACCATTGTTCGTCTAATCATGTCAACTGTCATTGCTTGTCCTAACTGCTATTTGTTGCCAGATGTTTGTTTGCCGTTGCCTGACTGCTGCGTTGCCTGCTGGAATCCAAGTGAGCGATGTCGGTTTGCTGATCATGTTTGAACCCTGCTAACTTATGCTGTCCCATTGCCTGCCGCCAGAAGACGCCGCCCGAAGCCTGCCGCCAGAAGATGCCGTACGAAGCCTGCTGCCAAAAGAAACAGTGGCATCTCTTGACAGAATAGGTAGGAGACAATTTCTTATTACATACCAAATCGAAAATCTCTGATCTTACTTTAATTTAAAAACGTCCAAAATAATTCTCTGAAATATTTAAAATTCAGTGGGGCTCTTATATCTTATATTTCTTTTAGAATACTCTTAATATCAGCTGGTTTTCTTGAAATGATATGAAATATTGTTTCCATTCCATTTAACAGGACACAACTCGGTCGCCTACTGCATGGATGGTTGTGACTTCCTGGGGCGAGGCTGGGGCTCCAGGACTCATTTTCAAAAGATGAAAAGTCAAGAGGTAAGAGACAATTCATTATCACAAGCCTAGTTGAAGAATTCCCCTCTAGGACATAGGATTATAGTCAATTTTAATGCATACCAGATAGTTTCTTGAAAAGATTGAAATGCATTTGGTCTCCTGTATTACACTTTCTTTAGAATTCCCTTAGTACTGGCTGTTTACATTCAAATGACATTAATATTGTTGATATGCAATTGCAGATATCCGCCTGACGACTGCCTGCCACCTGTTTGAGACATGTGAAGCCTGCTGCCGAAAGATGACTCCCGCTGCCTGCTGCAAGATGACGCCATGTGAAGCCTGCCTCCAGAAGATGTCCCTTGACGACTGCCTCCAGAAGACGGATTGTTAAGCCTGCTGCCAGAAGATGCCTCTCGATGTCTGCCACTGCCTGAAGCCTGCTGCCAAAAGATGCCAGCAGAAACAGCGACATCTCTTGCCAGAGTAGGTAAGAGACCATTTCTGATTAGATAGCTACTTTAATAACTAAGATCTTTGAAATTTACTTGAATTTGAAACGTTCAAAATACTTTCCTGAAAAAAGCAAACTTGAGGGGGGCTCCTAAGTTTTATATATCCTTTATGATAATCTTAATATTAGCTGGTTTTCTTGAAATGATATGAAATATTGTTTCCATTCTATTTAACAGGACACAACTCAGTCAACTACTGCATGGACGGTTGTGACTTCCTGGAGCGAGGCTGGGGCTCCAGGAATCATTTTCAAAAGAAGAAAAGTCAAGAGGTAGGAGACAATTCATTATCACAAGCCTAGTTGAAGAATTCCCGTCTAGGACATAGGATTATAGTCAATTCTAATGCATACCAGATAGTTTCTTGAAAAGATTGAAATGCATTTGGTCTCCTGTATTACACTTTCTTTAGAATTCCTTAGTACTGGCTGTTTACATTCAAATGACATTAATATTGTTGATATCCAATTGCAGATATCCGCCTGACGACTGCCTGCCACCTGTTTGAGCCATGTGAAGCCTGCTGCCGAAAGATGACTCCCGCTGCCTGCTGCCAGATGACGCCAAGTGAAGCCTGCCTCCAGATGATGCCTCCTGACGACTGCCTCCAGAAAACGGTGCGTTAAGCCTGCTGCCAGAAGACGCCTCTTGATGTCCGCTGCTGCTAAGTTTGGTTGGTTGTTTGCATTGTATGTCTTATATGTTTTGTTTGTTCGGGATCCAACAATTGTTTGTCTAATCATGTCAACTGTCATTGCTTGTCCTAACTGCTATTTGTTGCCAGATGTTTGTTTGCCGTTGCCTGACTGCTGCGTTGTCTGCTGGAATCCAAGTGAGCGATGTCGGTTTGCTGATCATGTTTGAACCCTGCTAACTAATGCTGTCCCGTTGCCTGCCGCCAGAACACGCCGCCCGAAGCCTGCTGCCAGAAGATGCCGTTCGAAGCCTGCTGCCCAAGGATGACTCCCGCTGCCTGCCGCCAGATGATGCCATGTGAAGCCTGCCTCCAGAAGATGCCTCCTGACGACTGCCTCCAGTAAACGGTGCGTTAAGCCTGCTGCCAGAAGAAGCCTCTTGCTGTCCGCTGCTGCTAAGTTTGGTTTGTTGTTTGCATTGTATGTCTTGTATGTTTTGTTTGTTCGGGATCCAACCATTGTTCGTCTAATCATGTCAACTGTCATTGCTTGTGCTAACTGCTATTTGTTGCCAGATGTTTGTTTGCCGTTGCCTGACTGCTGCGTTGCCTGCTGGAATCCAAGTGAGCGATGTCGGTTTGCTGATCATGTTTGAACCCTGCTAACTTATGCTGTCCCATTGCCTGCCGCCAGAAGACGCCGCTCGAAGCCTGACGCCAGAAGATGCCGTACGAAGCCTGCTGCCAAAAGAAACAGTGGCATCTCTTGACAGAATAGGTAGGAGACAATTTCTTATTACATACCAAATCCAAAATCTCTGATCTTACTTTAATTTAAAAACGTCCAAAATAATTCTCTGAAATATTTAAAATTCAGTGGGGCTCTTATATCTTATATTTCTTTTAGAATACTCTTAATATCAGCTGGTTTTCTTGAAATGATATGAAATATTGTTTCCATTCCATTTAACAGGACACAACTCGGTCGCCTACTGCATGGATGGTTGTGACTTCCTGGGGCGAGGCTGGGGCTCCAGGACTCATTTTCAAAAGATGAAAAGTCAAGAGGTAAGAGACAATTCATTATCACAAGCCTAGTTGAAGAATTCCCCTCTAGGACATAGGATTATAGTCAATTTTAATGCATACCAGATAGTTTCTTGAAAAGATTGAAATGCATTTGGTCTCCTGTATTACACTTTCTTTAGAATTCCCTTAGTACTGGCTGTTTACATTCAAATGACATTAATATTGTTGATATGCAATTGCAGATATCCGCCTGACGACTGCCTGCCACCTGTTTGAGACATGTGAAGCCTGCTGCCGAAAGATGACTCCCGCTGCCTGCTGCAAGATGAAGCCATGTGAAGCCTGCCTCCAGAAGATGTCCCTTGACGACTGCCTCCAGAAGACGGATTGTTAAGCCTGCTGCCAGAAGATGCCTCTCGATGTCTGCCGCTGCCTGAAGCCTGCTGCCAAAAGATGCCAGAAGAAACAGTGACATCTCTTGCCAGAATAGGTAAGAGACCATTTCTGATTAGATAGCTACTTTAATAACTAAGATCTTTGAAATTGACTTGAATTTGAAACGTTCAAAATACTTTCCTGAAAAAAGCAAAATTGAGTGGGGCTCCTAAGTTATATATATATCCTTTATGATAATCTTAATATTAGCTGGTTTTCTTGAAATGATATGAAATATTGTTTCCATTCTATTTAACAGGACACAACTCGGTCAACTACTGCATGGATGGTTGTGACTTCCTGGGGCGAGGCTGGGGCTCCAGGACTCATTTTCAAAAGAAGAAAAGTCAAGAGGTAGGAGACGATTCATTATCACAAGCCTAGTTGAAAAATTCCCGTCTAGGACATAGGATTATAGTCAATTCAAATGCATACCAGATAGTTTCTTGAAAAGATTGAAATGCATTTGGTCTCCTGTATTACACTTTCTTTAGAATTCCCTTAGTACTGGCTGTTTACATTCAAATGACATTAATATTGTTGATATCCAATTGCAGATATCCGCCTAACGACTGCCTGCCACCTGTTTGAGCCATGTGAAGCCTGCTGCCGAAAGATGATTCCCGCTGCCTGCCGCCAGATGACGCCATGTGAAGCCTGCCTCCAGAAGATGCCTCCTGACGACTGCCTCCAGAAAACGGTGCGTTAAGCCTGCTGCCAGAAGACGCCTCTTGCTGTCCGCTGCTGCTAAGTTTGGTTTGTTGTTTGCATTGTATGTCTTGTATGTTTTGTTTGTTCGGGATCCAACCATTGTTCGTCTAATCATGTCAACTGTCATTGCTTGTCCTAACTGCTATTTGTTGCCAGATGTTTGTTTGCCGTTGCCTGACTGCTGCGTTGCCTGCTGGAATCCAAGTGAGCGATGTCGGTTTGCTGATCATGTTTGAACCCTGCTAATATAGTTCACACAGTTCACACAGTTCACACTCTATAGGTTCAGCTTCACTGGTGGTATGCCTTTTGTGGCACGCTGTGATGACCTTACTGGTGTTGGTGTAACAATTCGTTCCCTCACTTGAACTGGTGGATTAGTAGCCTCAGGTAACTGCTGTGGCAGTTCTTCATTGATAGCAGGAGCCATGGGTGGTGGTGCCTGCTGGTTGATGATCTCAGGTATGTCCATAGGTGGATCGTGGTTGCCCCCTCTGAACAGATGGTCAGGGTGACGTCTAACCAACTTGTTTTCGGTGGTGTCCCGGATCAGGTAGCCTTTACCACCAAGGTTTTCGGTGATCACACCTGGAAGGTTTTGGTTACCTCTCCCTGAGAAGTTCCGGTAGTACACTGACTCTCCTTCCTGAAAGGATCGGTAAACAGCTTTCTCATTGAGTCTCTCCTTTTGCTGCCTCTGCTTATTGCATACTTTTGCCTTCAAGTCGGGGCGTGGTAAATCTAGAGGACACTTGATACGCCTACTGAACAGTAGCTCAGCTGGTGAATGTCCGGTCGTAGATTGAGGCGTCACACGGTAGCGGAAAAGAAAACGGTTAACTCGACTCTGAACCGTTCCACCACTCAACTTCTTCATGGCGTTTTTAAAAGTCTGCACGGCTCTTTCTGCCAGACCATTTGAAGCTGGATGGTATGGCGCGGATGTCAGGTGTTTGATACCATTTAGTGAGACGAACTGTCTGAAAGTCTCACTCTTGAAAGATGGTCCGTTATCTGTAACTAGTACGTCAGGTAGGCCATTGTTTGAGAAACTGGCCTTCAGGTTGTCGATAGTCACTTCCGACGTAATCGAACTCATGGTGTGAACGTCTATCCATTTAGAATGTGCGTCCACGATGATCAGGAACATGTAGCCCAGGAACGGCCCTGCAAAATCCGCATGTAGACGGGACCACGGCTTGTCTGGCCACTCCCACGGGTGTAACTCCGTACTCGGCGGAATGTTACGGTGCTCCTGGCAGGTTGAACAGTCCGAAACCAACCTTTCAATATCTTTGTCGATCCCTGGCCAGTACACGTAGCTACGTGCCAGAGCCTTCATACGGTTCACACCAGGGTGGGTAGCGTGTAGCTCTTGCAAGATACTGGCTCGCCCAGGAGCGGGTATCAATACACGGGCACCCCACAACACACAACCGTCTTGTAGACTCAGCTCCATGCGGCGGTGGTAGTAAGGCGACAGTTCCTCGGATCTCACGGTTTCTGGCCAACCTTCCGCTAGAAGACGTACTACTTGGGCCAACACCGGATCCTTACGGGTCCACTCCCGTATCATCGTAGATGTGATGGGTGTGGCATCTAACTGCTCCAGCGTTAGTACCACATCAGCTGGCACAGGGGATCCCTCCAGTAGTCCTGGTGCAGGTAGTCGTGACATACAGTCAGCATTTCCATGGTCGACTCCCCGACGGTACACCAGATCGTAACTGTACCCAGCTAAGGTCACAGCCCAACGCTGGACTCTAGGTGAAGACATCACCGGAATCGGGCGGTCTGCTCCTAACAGCCCGAGCAAAGGCTTATGATCAGTCTGAATCTTGAATTTCCTACCTTCTAAATACTTGTGATATTTGGTGACACCAAATACCACCGATAGGCCCTCCCTGTCCAGCTGGGAGTAACGTCGCTCGCAGCTGTTCAACTTACGTGACGCGAATGCCACTGGCACTTCCTGCCCACTATCACCGATGTGGGATAACACAGCTCCGACACCGTAGGGAGATGCGTCACAGGATAACACAATGGGCTTACTCGGGTCGTAATGTGTGAGCACTGGTGCAGCCTTCAACATTTCCTTGGTAGCCCTGAATGCCTTGTTACGTTCTGCCGTCCACTTCCACTCCACACCCGTGCGCAACAGCTCGTGAAGTGGCTCCAATATGGTACTCACATTCGGCAGGAACCGGTTGTAGTATGTGAGCATACCCAAGTAAGATTTTAGCTCGCCAACACACGTTGGAGCCGGAGCGTCCATAACTGGCTGAATCCGCTCAGTCAGTGGTTCCAGACCACAGTTGGAAACCTTATACCCTAGGTACTGGACCTCCGACATTCCGAACTCGCACTTAGCCTCCTTGAGCGTAAGTCCGGCGTCACATAACCGGGTCAAGACCTCCAGCAAGTTTTGCTCATACTCGACTTGCGTCTTGCCCGTAATGATCACATCGTCAAGGAACACAGCTGTCATTGGCACTTCCTGAAGTAGGCCTTCAATGGCCCGCTGGAATATCGCTGGTGCTGCGGCCACGCCGTAATTAAGCCGCTTGTACTTCAGGAGTCCCTGGTGAGTATTTAGTACCAACAACTCTTGACTTGACTCGTCCAACTCAACCTGCTGGTACGCATGAGAGAGATCCAGTTTTGCAAAACGGACTCCTCCCTCCAGCTTCGTGAACAGGTCGTCAGGTATCGGTAGCGGATACACCTCTTTCCGCAGGGACTTGTTGATAGTGACCTTGTAATCCCCGCAGACCCGTACCGATCCATCGCGCTTCAAGACGGGAACTGCAGGCAATGCCCACTGAGCATAGCGCACTGGTTCCACGATACCAGTATCCTGTAGGCGCTTATACTCAGCATCCAGTTTACTGCGCATGTAGTATGACACCGGTCGGGGCTTCACAAAGATAGGCGCAGCGTTAGGCTCCACTTCCACATGAGCCTTGAACCCTTTAAGCTTCCCCGGCTCCTTCCGAAACAGGCTGGGAAACTGGTCCTTCACTGATGCTGCATCACTCACCACATGGTACACCTGGTGCTGCTGCGCCAGTTCCTTCCAGTTCAAACGCAGCTCATTCAACAAGTTACGGCCCAACAGCGCCGGCCGCGTACCGGGTGTCACAAGCAAGGGAAGACAACAGGTTTGACCTTCGTAGTCGACCTTCACCTCAGCTTCGCCCTTCGGAATTATCACCTCACCCGTAAAAGTCCTCAGCTTGACAGGTGACGGTTGCAGCACTAATGGTGAACCCCACTGCGACAGCTGAGTTTCTCCGATCACAGAGAAAGTCGCTCCTGAGTCGACTTCCATCGTCAGGTCGACCCCGTCCACGCACACAGTCACATTCCACGGCGGAGAACCTTGGGCCGTACGAACAGTGAACATACTGTACAACGAACTGTCCAACCTCTGTGTCGTGTACACTTGGGGCGAGTCTTCCTCGGACTGGCCCTCTAACACATGAGTTTTACCCTTTGTGCCCTTTTTATCAGGCACCTTCGATTTACAGGCAGGGACTATGTGACCTCGCTGTTGGCACTTGTAGCAGGTGGCTTCCTTCCACTTGCAGTCGGACGACTGATGTTTCCAAGTACTACAGTGTGAACATCGCTCCTTGGCCTTACTTCGCGCACTACCCTGTGGTTTCCTACGCTGCTGGTGGTCGACCTTGTGGACAGCACTCATATTCGGGGCAAACTCCTTCGTCTGTAACTCCGCCATTTCCATGGCGCGGGCCATCTCACACGCACGGTCGAAAGTCAGGTCAGCAGTGTTCAGCAGGCGATGTTGAATGCGCGAGTGGTTCAAACCACACACAAAACGGTCCCTCAATGCTCTGTTCAGATGTGCTCCAAAATTACAGTGGATAGAGAGCTTTTTGAGTGCGACAATAAAGTCACCGATAGACTCAGCCTGCTTCCTAACACGCGTACCAAAATGGAAACTCTCCGCGATTTCCAACGGGGCAGGGTTAAAATGATGTTCTAGGGCTTGGGTAATTTCATCTAAACCCACATCCTTAGGGCTCCTAGGGGCTAGCAAATTATTCAACAGGGTGAATGTCTCTGCACCTACTTCTATCAGAAATATAGCCCTCTTTTTCCTAATCACAGCTGCATCAGCAACTGCATTAGCAGCCCCCCCTTGTAGCACCAAGTCATTTGCCTCATAGAACATATCCATACGGTCACTGTATGCCTTGAAAGTCTCCTTAGAGGGGCTGTACTCACCCACTCTGCCTATATAGTTAGCCATCTTGACACGCACAGCCTATACTGGGCACTACTACAGGTTTCAACTCTAGTGCTGCTTATACTACACAGCACTGACTATAATAATACAGGTACAGCTACCACTGACACACATTACAAGTCACAGAGTCTCACTCACTGACAGCAGTTATCCAAAGTAGACAGCAATGTTTACAGCATGGATCCTCAGGTTGACATCATTTATCCTGGTTTCCACCAGTTGACAGACATCCAGAAACACTTCACAGCACTCCAAACATACTGTCCTTGAAGTGTACTAATCCCATCCTCGTCGCCACTTTTATAACTGTGGTTTAATATGCTTTTAGATACAGTCTTAAAACGTTTCTAGTCATCATGGCAGTGCGGTCGCTAGTACATGATTACGTTCATCAGAATCCGGCCGGTGGTGCGGATATGATGCCGTTCATGAAATATGATTCCGCTTCCTAACACTAATGCTGTCCCATTGCCTGCCGCCAGAAGACGCCGCCCGAAGCCTGCCGCCAGAAGATGCCGTATGAAGCCTGCTGCCAAAAGAAACAGTGGCATCTCTTGACAGAATAGGTAGGAGACAATTTCTTATTACATACCAAATGGAAAATCTCTGATCTTACTTTAGTTTGAAAACGTCCAAAATAATTCGCTGAAATATTTAAAATTCAGTGGGGCTCTTATGTTTTATATTTCTTTTAGAATACTCTTAATATCAGCTGGTTTTCTTGAAATGATATGAAATATTGTTTCCATTCCATTTAACAGGACACAACTCGGTCGCCTATTGCATGGATGGTTGTGACTTCCTGGGGCGAGGCTGGGGCTCCAGGACTCATTTTTAAAAGAAGAAAAGTCAAGAGGTAAGAGACTATTTATTATCACAAGCCTAGTTGAAGAATTCCCCTCTAGTACATAGGATTATAGTCAATTTTAATGCATACCAGATAGTTTCTTGAAAAGATTGAAATGCATTTGGTCTCCTGTATTACACTTTTTTTAGAATTCCCTTAGTACTGGCTGTCTACATTCAAATGACATTAATATTGTTGATATTCAATTGCAGATATCCGCCTGACGACTGCCTGCCACCTGTTTGAGCCGTGTGAAGCCTGCTGCCGAAAGATGAATCCCACTGCCTGCTGCCATATGACGCCATGTGAAGCCTGCCTCCAGATGATGCCTCCAGAAGATGGTGCTTTAAACCTGCTGCCAGAGGAAGCCTCTCGATATCTGCCTGCCGCCAGTCCAAGCTGTGTGAAACCTGCTGCCGAAAGATGACTCCCATAGCCTGCCACCAGATGACGCCATGTGACGCCTGCCTCCAGAAGATGCCTCCTGATGACTGCCTCCACAAAACGGTGCGTTAAGCCTGCTGCCAGAAGATGCCTCTTGATGTCTGCTGCTGCCAGAAGCCTACTGTTAAAAGAAAGACTGACATCTCTTGAAAGAATAGGTAGGAGACAATTCCGATTACATACCTAATTGAAAATCTCAGATCTATGACTTCGAAATTTAGTTAAATTTGAAACATTCAAAATACTTTCCTGAAAAAATCGGAATTCAATTGAGCTCCTATGTTATATATTTCCTTTAAAATACTCTTAATATTAGCTGGTATTCTTAAAAGGATATGAAATAGTGTTCCTATTTCATTTAACAGGACACAACTCGGTTAACTACTGCATGGATGGTTGTGACTTTCTGGGGCGGGGCTGGGGCCCCAGGACCCATATTTAAAAATAGAAAAGACAGAAGGTAGGAGACAATTGATAAAGACAAACCTTATTGAAGAATTCTGGTCTATGACAAAACGTTGTAGTCAATTTCAATGCATACCAGATGGTTTCTTGAAAATATCTAAATGCATTTGGTCCCCTATAATTCTTTGGAATGCTAATAGTACAAGCTGTTTACACTCAAATTACATCAATATTGTTGACATGCACTTGCAGATGTCCGCCTCCCTGGCTGCCCCTGTAGGTCTTCTTGTGTCTACAGCGTGCAGTCTAATCGTATACATGCATATACAAACATACCAACTTACCCTGGATAATGCGTTTGCACGGTGGCTCACAAACGAAATGTATACATTTCTCTCCCGACCACGCCCCCTTCGCCCTGGGTCCTCACTTGAGGCCCTTCTGTGGTGGCCGCCCTCCCTCTACCCCCGGCGCTGGATCTGTCTGGCGCCCGCCCACACCCAGGACCTCTGGCGTGTGCCATTCCTCCCTTACTTTTGTGGGGGCCGGTGAATATATGTATATATATACTAATACCCGACCCCTATGACACATATGACTCGTGCCGGGCGCGTCTCAGGCGCTACCTTATCGGCCACCTCGTTGATTGGCTCGTAGGACCTATCCCTATCCTGCACCGCCCTGACCCCGGCTCGTCATCACCCTCCGCGGATTCGCTCTCATTACAGGACCTTTTGGTAGCTCTCTGGTCGTTTCGGCCTTGCCTCCTGGTAATTCTCGCCACCAATACCCTCATGGCTAGTCTCTTACCAAGCACGCCCGGTCAGGGGTACCAACATCTAACAACATACCATGTCCCAAAGTCGCCGACAAAAGAAAAAGGAAATGGACTCACCCATCTGGATGATTCTCCCGTCACATTCACAAATATAATCGGTCTCCCTTCTCTAGCAAGCACAGTGCCATGTCCTTCACCATCACCAATTTCCTCGCAGGTATCTTTCTTCCTTATGCTAGGTTTACACCAGCACCCCGGCAGTCCCAGCAACCGCTAATTGCCATTCATGAACGTATCTCGACTTGTACTTCGGATTTGGTCCTAGCTCATCCGCAATGCAAATCCTAACTCGACCGGGCTGCTGGGGCATTGCTGTGGGAAGTTTCTGACTGTCAAAAAATCTGCCACGGCAGTCCTGGCAATCCCCCGTGGCGTTCGAGCGTGGTGACTGCCCTAACTGGTCTTAATTGGACTTGGGAGGTCCTAGGTCGTTGGGATTGTGAATCCTAAATCGACTTGGATTATGGATAGCATTAGGCCTATGGGGATGTATGTCGTCCTAGGTCGTCGGGATATTCATTGAACAGTCACAGGCAGAGAATACATTGAATGAGATACATGCTAACAACCGGAGAAGGTGAACAACTGTAAACGGTTGTGAACTTAGTGGGAAGTGACTTATGTGAAGGAACAAAAGTATTGTATATCATATATGTATATATATAGGCATTTCTGAATCCCCAACAGATTTGGTCAGGAACTGCCGTAATTTGGCTCAAGTCGACTTATCTCGACGGGAAACCGCCGTAATAGGGATTAAGTCGTCGGGCCCGGCAATCTTAACTAGACCTGACTCGACTTAAGTTGACGGGATATTTGGGGACGAGTGGAGAAAAACCAAGAAAAATACCATGAAAGTCCTATCTGGTCGGGACTGCCTTAAGTCGACCTATGTCGATTGCAAACTTCCGTCGGGGTGATATCCTAAGTCGTCCTAACTCATCTTGGCCGTACCCTAGCCGTACCGTCTCCTTGCCTACGGCAGAGATCAAGTCAAGTTAGGTCCACCTACGACCAACTTAACTCGACTTAAGTTGACGGGATATAGGGGGCCGAGTGGGCAATTACCATAAAAATACCATCAAAACGCGATAAAGGTACCTAGTCGCATTAGAATTGTGCCGAAATCCTATGCCGGGACTGCCGGGGTGATGGTGTAAAGCTAGCATTATAAGCTTAAAGGCGCCAGATTCGGCGAGGGTTGAAGACTGGTGTAGTCCCAGCTCCACGGTTACATTCACCCTGCCGTCTGGCGTCGCGTTTTTTTTTTATTTTTGGAAGATAAGTCGAGGGTCGTCTCCACTGTCTCGCCGATATATAGTTGCTCGATATATCGCTGTTCGTTAGCCTCGGGCGAAATCTCCGCACTATCTGCAGGTAAAATCGGGACCTCGGCACCAAATCCGCCGTTTCCATCCTGTGCCTGCGTTCCGGACCCGCTGTCGTTGCCGTTGTTCGTCCTACCACGGCCCTGACTTCGGCGACAGTTCCCCGAAACATCGGTGATGGGTGCGGACAGTCTCTGACGAAATTTCCGCACTGATGGTGTAAAGCTAGCATTATAAGCTTAAAGGCGCCAGATTCGGCGAGGGTTGAAGACTGGTGTAGTCCCAGCTCCACGGTTACATTCACCCTGCCGTCTGGCGTCGCGTTTTTTTTTTATTTTTGGAAGATAAGTCGAGGGTCGTCTCCACTGTCTCGCCGATATATAGTTGCTCGATATATCGCTGTTCGTTAGCCTCGGGCGAAATCTCCGCACTATCTGCAGGTAAAATCGGGACCTCGGCACCAAATCCGCCGTTTCCATCCTGTGCCTGCGTTCCGGACCCGCTGTCGTTGCCGTTGTTCGTCCTACCACGGCCCTGACTTCGGCGACAGTTCCCCGAAACATCGGTGATGGGTGCGGACAGTCTCTGACGAAATGTCCGCACTGAAACACACTGAGACACGCCCGCCGTCTTCACACTGCCTGCGACTCACAGCCAGTACTCCTCTCACCCCTTTGAGCGGGCGCCGCCGGCGTGGTTTGGACCCCGGGGACCACGTCCACTGTCCTCATCCCGCTCTTGCGCTCCGGACCCGTAGTTATTGCCGTGTTTCGCCCCACCACGGCCCCGGTTTCGTCCTGCTCCTATTCCTCGCGGGGACGAGGAGTTGGTACACCATGGCTGCTGCTCCCGTCGTGTCCGGTTTCTGAGCGGGCGCCGCCGCCCCTTCGGGCGCACTTTCTTCCTTTCGGTTTTTTAACCTCTTCTCTAAGGCTTCCACGACTTGGTATAGAGATTTTTAACGCCGTTCTTTAATCCATCCATCGTATCTTTTTACTTCTGGTTTCTTCCTTCTAGGTTAGATCCGTTCACCCGGCCAATACTTTTCAACATTTTCCCGGTTTCTTGATGGTTTCTTGATGGTGTCCCTTCCTCTGAACAACCTTCCCAGCAGTCCACTCCCGTGCCTAAAGCCGGAGACACACCAAGCGAGTCAAGGCAGCGATCTTTGTCATCGCCAACACAAAATAGCATGTATGTGAAAAATTATTTTACAGTAATTTCTCCCACCCATAAGTTAGTGTCTTGGAAGCAAAAATAATGTGAAATATAGAATAATAGCAAACATATTCGCCATTTTGTGTTGGCGATTCCGGAAATCGCTGCGTTTCTCGCTTGGTGTGTCTTCTTCGTGTAATTTCTCTTTACATACCAAATCGAAAATCTCTGATCTTACTTTAATTTAAAAACGTCCAAAATAATTCTCTGAAATATTTAAAATTCAGTGGGGCTCTTATATTTTATATTTCTTTTAGAATACTCTTAATATCAGCTGGTTTTCTTGAAATGATATGAAATATTGTTCCCATTCTATTTAACAGGACACAACTCGGTTGCCTACTGGTTGGATGGTTGTGACTTCCTGGGGCGAGGCTGGGGCTCCAGGAACCATTTTCAAAAGAAGAAAAGTGAAGAGGTAGGAGACAATTCATTATCACAAACCTAGTTAAAGAATTTCCATCTAGAACATAGGAGTATAGTCAATTTTAATGCATACTAGAAAGTTTCTTGAAAAGATCGAAATGCATTTGGTCACCTGTATTATACTTGCTTTAGAATTGTCTTAGTATTGGCTGATTACATTCAAATGACATCAATATTGTTGACATGCACTTGAAGATGTCTGCCTGGCGACTACCTGCCGCCTATTCAAGCCGTGTTAAGCCTGATGCCTCCAGAAGATTCCCGTTGCCTGCCGCCAGATGAAGCCATGTGACCCCTGCCTCCAGAAGATGCCTCCTGATGACTGCCTCCTGAAGACGGATTGTTAAGCCTGCTGCCAGATGTCTCTCGATGTCTGCTGCTGCCTGAAGCCTGCTGCCAAAAGATGCCATGTGAAGCCTGCTGCCAGAAGAAATAGCGACATCTCTTGCCAGAATAGGTAAGAGACCATTTCCGATTAGATACCTACTTTAAAAACTAAGATCTATGATTTCAAAATTTACTTGAATTTGAAAAGTTAAAAATACTTTCCTGAAAAAAAATCAAAATTCAGTGAGGCTCCTACGTTATATATTTCCTTTAGAATACTCTTAATATTAGCTGGTTTTCTTGAAATGATAGAAAATATTGTTTTCCATTCTATTTAACAGGACACAACTCGGTCGCCTACTGCATGGATGGTTGTGACTTCCTGGGGCGAGGCTGGGGCTCCAGGACCCATTTTCAAAAGAAGAAAAGCCAAGAGGTAGGAGACAATTCATTATCACAAACCTAGTTAAAGAATTCCCGTCTAGAACTTAGGATTATAGTCAATTTCATTGCATACCAGATAGTTTCTTGAAAAGACGGAAATGCATTTGGTCTCCTGTATCACGCTTTCTATAGAATTCTTTTAGTACCCGCTGTTTACATTCAAATGACATCAATATTGTTGACATGCAATTGCAGATATCTGCCTGACAACTGCCTGCCGCCTGTTCAAGCTGTGTGAAGCCTGCTGCCGAAAGATGACTCCCGCTGCCTGCTGCCAGATGACGCCATGTGAAGCCTGCCTCCAGAAGATCGCCCTGACGACTGCCTCTAGAAAACGGTGCGTTTAGCCTGCTGCCAGAAGACGCCTCTTGATGTCTGCTGCTGCTAAGTTTGGTTTGTTGTTTGCATTGTATGTCTTGTATGTTTTGTTTTGGTGGGATCCTGATTTTGTTTGTCTTATCATGTCAACTGTCATTGCTTGTCCTAACTGCTATTTGTTGCCAGATGTTTGTTTGCCATTGCCTGACTGCTGCGTTGCCTGCTGGAATCCCAAGTGAGCGATGCCGGTTTGCTGATCGTGTTTGAACCCTGCTGACTAATGCTGTCCCCTGTTGCCTGCCGCCAGAAGACGCCGCCTGAAGCCTGCTGCCAGAAGATGCCGTTCGAAGCCTGCTGCCAGAAGAAACAGTGACATCTCTTGACAAAATAGGTAGGAGACAATTTCTTATTACATACCGAATCGAAAATCTCTGATCTATGACTTCAAAATTTACTTAAATTTGAAACCTCCAAAATAATTAGCTGAAATATTTAAAATTCAGTGGGGCTCCTATGTTATATATTTCTTTTAGTTCACTCTTAATACTAGCTGGTTTTCTTGAAATGATATGAAATATTGTTCCCATTCTATTTAACAGGACACAACTCGGTTGCCTACTGGTTGGATGGTTGTGACTTCCTGGGGCGAGGCTGGGGCTCCAGGAACCATTTTCAAAAGAAGAAAAGTGAAGAGGTAGGAGACAATTCATTATCACAAACCTAGTTAAAGAATTCCCATCTAGAACATAGGATTATAGTCAATTTTAATGCATACTAGAAAGTTTCTTGAAAAGATCGAAATGCATTTGGTCACCTGTATTATACTTGCTTTAGAATTGTCTTAGTATTGGCTGATTACATTCAAATGACATCAATATTGTTGACATGCACTTGAAGATGTCTGCCTGGCGACTACCTGCCGCCTATTCAAGCCGTGTTAAGCCTGATGCCGAAAGAAGATTCCCGTTGCCTGCCGCCAGATGAAGCCATGTGACCCCTGCCTCCAGAAGATGCCTCCTGATGACTGCCTCCTGAAGACGGATTGTTAAGCCTGCTGCCAGATGTCTCTCGATGTCTGCTGCTGCCTGAAGCCTGCTGCCAAAAGATGCCATGTGAAGTCTGCTGCCAGAAGAAATAGCGACATCTCTTGCCAGAATAGGTAAGAGACCATTTCCGATTAGATACCTACTTTAAAAACTAAGATCTATGATTTCAAAATTTACTTGAATTTGAAACGTTCAAAATACTTTCCTGAAAAAAATCAAAATTCAGTGGGCCTCCTACGTTATATATTTCCTTTAGAATACTCTTAATATTAGCTGGTTTTCTTGAAATGATATGAAATATTGTTCCCATTTTATTTAACAGGACACAACTCGGTCGACTACTGCATGGATGGTTGTGACTTCCTGGGGCGAGGCTGGGGCTCCAGGACCCATTTTCAAAAGAAGAAAAGCCAAGAGGTAGGAGACAATTTATAATCACATACCTAACCGAAAAATTCCCGTCTAGGACATAGGATTATAGTCAATTTCATTGCAATCCAAATAGTTTCTTGAAAAAATAGCAATGCATTTGGTCTCCTGTATTATACTTTCTTTAGAATTCTCTTAGTATTGGCTGATTACATTCAAATTACATCAATATTGTTGACATGCACTTGAAGATGTCTGCCTGGCGACTACCTGCCGCCCATTCAAGCCGTGTGAAGCCTGCTGCCGAAAGACGACTCCAGTTGGTTGCCGCCAGATGAAACCATGTGCAGCCTGCCTCTAGAAGATGCCTCCTGATGACTGCCTCCAGAAGACAGATTGTTAAGCCTGCTGCCAGAAGATGCCTCTCGATGTCTGCTGCTGCCTGAAGCCTGCTGCCAAAAGATGCCGTGTGAAGCCTGCTGCCAGAAGAAACAGTGACATCTCTTGCCAGAATAGGTAAGAGACCATTTCCGATTAGATACCTACTTTAAAATCTAAGATCTATGACTTCAAAATTTACTTGAATTTGAAACGTTCAAAATACTTTCCTGAAAAAATCAAAATTCAGTGGGCCTCCTACGTTATATATTTCCTTTAGAATACTCTTAATATTAGCTGGTTTTCTTGAAATGATATGAAATATTGTTCCCATTCTATTTAACAGGACACAACTCGGTCGCCTACTGCATGGATGGTTGTGACTTCCTGGGGCGAGGCTGGGGCTCCAGGACCCATTTTCAAAAGAAGAAAAGCCAAGAGGTAGGAGACAATTCATTATCACAAACCTAGTTAAAGAATTCCCGTCTAGAACATAGGATTATAGTCAATTTCATTGCATACCAGATAGTTTCTTGAAAAGACGGAAATGCATTTGGTCTCCTGTATTACGCTTTCTATAGAATTCTCTTAGTACCCGCTGTTTACATTCAAATGACATCAATATTGTTGACATGCAATTGCAGATATCTGCCTGACAACTGCCTGCCGCCTGTTCAAGCTGTGTGAAGCCTGCTGCCGAAAGATGACTCCCGCTGCCTGCTGCCAGATGACGCCATGTGAAGCCTGCCTCCAGAAGATGCCTCCTGACGACTGCCTCTAGAAAACGGTGGTTAAGCCTGCTGCCAGAAGACGCCTCTTGATGTCTGCTGCTGCTAAGTTTGGTTTGTTGTTTGCATTGTATGTCTTGTATGTTTTGTTTTGGTGGGATCCTGATTTTGTTTGTCTTATCATGTCAACTGTCATTGCTTGTCCTAACTGCTATTTGTTGCCAGATGTTTGTTTGCCATTGCCTGACTGCTGCGTTGCCTGCTGGAATCCCAAGTGAGCGATGCCGGTTTGCTGATCGTGTTTGAACCCTGCTGACTAATGCTGTCCCCTGTTGCCTGCCGCCAGAAGACGCCGCCTGAAGCCTGCTGCCAGAAGATGCCGTTCGAAGCCTGCTGCCAGAAGAAACAGTGACATCTCTTGACAAAATAGGTAGGAGACAATTTCTTATTACATACCGAATCGAAAATCTCTGATCTATGACTTCAAAATTTACTTAAATTTGAAACGTCCAAAATAATTAGCTGAAATATTTAAAATTCAGTGGGGCTCCTATGTTATATATTTCTTTTAGGTCACTCTTAATACTAGCTGGTTTTCTTGAAATGATATGAAATATTGTTCCCATTCTATTTAACAGGACACAACTCGGTTGCCTACTGGTTGGATGGTTGTGACTTCCTGGGGCGAGGCTGGGGCTCCAGGAACCATTTTCAAAAGAAGAAAAATGAAGAGGTAGGAGACAATTCATTATCACAAACCTAGTTAAAGAATTCCCATCTAGAACATAGGATTATAGTCAATTTTAATGCATACAAGAAAGTTTCTTGAAAAGATCGAAATGCATTTGGTCACCTGTATTATACTTGCTTTAGAATTGTCTTAGTATTGGCTGATTACATTCAAATGACATCAATATTGTTGACATGCACTTGAAGATGTCTGCCTGGCGACTACCTGCCGCCTATTCAAGCCGTGTTAAGCCTGATGCCTCCAGAAGATTCCCGTTGCCTGCCGCCAGATGAAGCCATGTGACCCCTGCCTCCAGAAGATGCCTCCTGATGACTGCCTCCTGAAGACGGATTGTTAAGCCTGCTGCCAGATGTCTCTCGATGTCTGCTGCTGCCTGAAGCCTGCTGCCAAAAGATGCCATGTGAAGCCTGCTGCCAGAAGAAATAGCGACATCTCTTGCCAGAATAGGTAAGAGACCATTTGCGATTAGATACCTACTTTAAAAACTAAGATCTATGATTTCAAAATTTACTTGAATTTGAAACATTCAAAATACTTTCCTGAAAAAAAATCAAAATTCAGTGAGGCTCCTACGTTATATATTTCCTTTAGAATACTCTTAATATTAGCTGGTTTTCTTGAAATGATAGAAAATATTGTTCCCATTTTATTTAACAGGACACAACTCGGTCGACTACTGCATGGATGGTTGTGACTTCCTGGGGCGAGGCTGGGGCTCCAGGACCCATTTTCAAAAGAAGAAAAGCTAAGAGGTAGGAGACAATTTATAATCACATACCTAACCGAAAAATTCCCGTCTAGGACATAGGATTATAGTCAATTTCATTGCAATCCAAATAGTTTCTTGAAAAAATAGCAATGCATTTGGTCTCCTGTATTATACTTTCTTTAGAATTCTCTTAGTATTGGCTGATTACATTCAAATGACATCAATATTGTTGACATGCACTTGAAGATGTCTGCCTGGCGACTACCTGCCGCCCATTCAAGCCGTGTGAAGCCTGCTGCCGAAAGACGACTCCAGTTGGTTGCCGCCAGATGAAACCATGTGCAGCCTGCCTCTAGAAGATGCCTCCTGATGACTGCCTCCAGAAGACGGATTGTTAAGCCTGCTGCCAGAAGATGCCTCTCGATGTCTGCTGCTGCCTGAAGCCTGCTGCCAAAAGATGCCGTGTGAAGCCTGCTGCCAGAAGAAACAGTGACATCTCTTGCCAGAATAGGTAAGAGACCATTTCCAATTGGATACCTACTTTAAAATCTAAGATCTATGACTTCAAAATTTACTTGAATTTGAAACGTTCAAAATACTTTCCTGAAAAAATCAAAATTCAGTGGGCCTCCTACGTTATATATTTCCTTTAGAATACTCTTAATATTAGCTGGTTTTCTTGAAATGATATGAAATATTGTTCCCATTCTATTTAACAGGACACAACTCGGTCGCCTACTGCATGGATGGTTGTGACTTCCTGGGGCGAGGCTGGGGCTCCAGGACCCATTTTCAAAAGAAGAAAAGCCAAGAGGTAGGAGACAATTCATTATCACAAACCTAGTTAAAGAATTCCCGTCTAGAACATAGGATTATAGTCAATTTCATTGCATACCAGATAGTTTCTTGAAAAGACGGAAATGCATTTGGTCTCCTGTATTACGCTTTCTATAGAATTCTCTTAGTACCCGCTGTTTACATTCAAATGACATCAATATTGTTGACATGCAATTGCAGATATCTGCCTGACAACTGCCTGCCGCCTGTTCAAGCTGTGTGAAGCCTGCTGCCGAAAGATGACTCCCGCTGCCTGCTGCCAGATGACGCCATGTGAAGCCTGCCTCCAGAAGATGCCTCCTGACGACTGCCTCTAGAAAACGGTGCGTTAAGCCTGCTGCCAGAAGACGCCTCTTGATGTCTGCTGCTGCTAAGTTTGGTTTGTTGTTTGCATTGTATGTCTTGTATGTTTTGTTTTGGTGGGATCCTGATTTTGTTTGTCTTATCATGTCAACTGTCATTGCTTGTCCTAACTGCTATTTGTTGCCAGATGTTTGTTTGCCATTGCCTGACTGCTGCGTTGCCTGCTGGAATCCCAAGTGAGCGATGCCGGTTTGCTGATCGTGTTTGAACCCTGCTGACTAATGCTGTCCCCTGTTGCCTGCCGCCAGAAGACGCCGCCTGAAGCCTGCTGCCAGAAGATGCCGTTCGAAGCCTGCTGCCAGAAGAAACAGTGACATCTCTTGACAAAATAGGTAGGAGACAATTTCTTATTACATACCGAATCGAAAATCTCTGATCTATGACTTCAAAATTTACTTAAATTTGAAACGTCCAAAATAATTAGCTGAAATATTTAAAATTCAGTGGGGCTCCTATGTTATATATTTCTTTTAGGTCACTCTTAATACTAGCTGGTTTTCTTGAAATGATATGAAATATTGTTCCCATTCTATTTAACAGGACACAACTCGGTTGCCTACTGGTTGGATGGTTGTGACTTCCTGGGGCGAGGCTGGGGCTCCAGGAACCATTTTCAAAAGAAGAAAAATGAAGAGGTAGGAGACAATTCATTATCACAAACCTAGTTAAAGAATTCCCATCTAGAACATAGGATTATAGTCAATTTTAATGCATACAAGAAAGTTTCTTGAAAAGATCGAAATGCATTTGGTCACCTGTATTATACTTGCTTTAGAATTGTCTTAGTATTGGCTGATTACATTCAAATGACATCAATATTGTTGACATGCACTTGAAGATGTCTGCCTGGCGACTACCTGCCGCCTATTCAAGCCGTGTTAAGCCTGATGCCTCCAGAAGATTCCCGTTGCCTGCCGCCAGATGAAGCCATGTGACCCCTGCCTCCAGAAGATGCCTCCTGATGACTGCCTCCTGAAGACGGATTGTTAAGCCTGCTGCCAGATGTCTCTCGATGTCTGCTGCTGCCTGAAGCCTGCTGCCAAAAGATGCCATGTGAAGCCTGCTGCCAGAAGAAATAGCGACATCTCTTGCCAGAATAGGTAAGAGACCATTTGCGATTAGATACCTACTTTAAAAACTAAGATCTATGATTTCAAAATTTACTTGAATTTGAAACATTCAAAATACTTTCCTGAAAAAAAATCAAAATTCAGTGAGGCTCCTACGTTATATATTTCCTTTAGAATACTCTTAATATTAGCTGGTTTTCTTGAAATGATAGAAAATATTGTTCCCATTTTATTTAACAGGACACAACTCGGTCGACTACTGCATGGATGGTTGTGACTTCCTGGGGCGAGGCTGGGGCTCCAGGACCCATTTTCAAAAGAAGAAAAGCTAAGAGGTAGGAGACAATTTATAATCACATACCTAACCGAAAAATTCCCGTCTAGGACATAGGATTATAGTCAATTTCATTGCAATCCAAATAGTTTCTTGAAAAAATAGCAATGCATTTGGTCTCCTGTATTATACTTTCTTTAGAATTCTCTTAGTATTGGCTGATTACATTCAAATGACATCAATATTGTTGACATGCACTTGAAGATGTCTGCCTGGCGACTACCTGCCGCCCATTCAAGCCGTGTGAAGCCTGCTGCCGAAAGACGACTCCAGTTGGTTGCCGCCAGATGAAACCATGTGCAGCCTGCCTCTAGAAGATGCCTCCTGATGACTGCCTCCAGAAGACGGATTGTTAAGCCTGCTGCCAGAAGATGCCTCTCGATGTCTGCTGCTGCCTGAAGCCTGCTGCCAAAAGATGCCGTGTGAAGCCTGCTGCCAGAAGAAACAGTGACATCTCTTGCCAGAATAGGTAAGAGACCATTTCCAATTGGATACCTACTTTAAAATCTAAGATCTATGACTTCAAAATTTACTTGAATTTGAAACGTTCAAAATACTTTCCTGAAAAAATCAAAATTCAGTGGGCCTCCTACGTTATATATTTCCTTTAGAATACTCTTAATATTAGCTGGTTTTCTTGAAATGATATGAAATATTGTTCCCATTCTATTTAACAGGACACAACTCGGTCGCCTACTGCATGGATGGTTGTGACTTCCTGGGGCGAGGCTGGGGCTCCAGGACCCATTTTCAAAAGAAGAAAAGCCAAGAGGTAGGAGACAATTCATTATCACAAACCTAGTTAAAGAATTCCCGTCTAGAACATAGGATTATAGTCAATTTCATTGCATACCAGATAGTTTCTTGAAAAGACGGAAATGCATTTGGTCTCCTGTATTACGCTTTCTATAGAATTCTCTTAGTACCCGCTGTTTACATTCAAATGACATCAATATTGTTGACATGCAATTGCAGATATCTGCCTGACAACTGCCTGCCGCCTGTTCAAGCTGTGTGAAGCCTGCTGCCGAAAGATGACTCCCGCTGCCTGCTGCCAGATGACGCCATGTGAAGCCTGCCTCCAGAAGATGCCTCCTGACGACTGCCTCTAGAAAACGGTGCGTTAAGCCTGCTGCCAGAAGACGCCTCTTGATGTCTGCTGCTGCTAAGTTTGGTTTGTTGTTTGCATTGTATGTCTTGTATGTTTTGTTTTGGTGGGATCCTGATTTTGTTTGTCTTATCATGTCAACTGTCATTGCTTGTCCTAACTGCTATTTGTTGCCAGATGTTTGTTTGCCATTGCCTGACTGCTGCGTTGCCTGCTGGAATCCCAAGTGAGCGATGCCGGTTTGCTGATCGTGTTTGAACCCTGCTGACTAATGCTGTCCCCTGTTGCCTGCCGCCAGAAGACGCCGCCTGAAGCCTGCTGCCAGAAGATGCCGTTCGAAGCCTGCTGCCAGAAGAAACAGTGACATCTCTTGACAAAATAGGTAGGAGACAATTTCTTATTACATACCGAATCGAAAATCTCTGATCTATGACTTCAAAATTTACTTAAATTTGAAACGTCCAAAATAATTAGCTGAAATATTTAAAATTCAGTGGGGCTCCTATGTTATATATTTCTTTTAGGTCACTCTTAATACTAGCTGGTTTTCTTGAAATGATATGAAATATTGTTCCCATTCTATTTAACAGGACACAACTCGGTTGCCTACTGGTTGGATGGTTGTGACTTCCTGGGGCGAGGCTGGGGCTCCAGGAACCATTTTCAAAAGAAGAAAAATGAAGAGGTAGGAGACAATTCATTATCACAAACCTAGTTAAAGAATTCCCATCTAGAACATAGGATTATAGTCAATTTTAATGCATACAAGAAAGTTTCTTGAAAAGATCGAAATGCATTTGGTCACCTGTATTATACTTGCTTTAGAATTGTCTTAGTATTGGCTGATTACATTCAAATGACATCAATATTGTTGACATGCACTTGAAGATGTCTGCCTGGCGACTACCTGCCGCCTATTCAAGCCGTGTTAAGCCTGATGCCTCCAGAAGATTCCCGTTGCCTGCCGCCAGATGAAGCCATGTGACCCCTGCCTCCAGAAGATGCCTCCTGATGACTGCCTCCTGAAGACGGATTGTTAAGCCTGCTGCCAGATGTCTCTCGATGTCTGCTGCTGCCTGAAGCCTGCTGCCAAAAGATGCCATGTGAAGCCTGCTGCCAGAAGAAATAGCGACATCTCTTGCCAGAATAGGTAAGAGACCATTTGCGATTAGATACCTACTTTAAAAACTAAGATCTATGATTTCAAAATTTACTTGAATTTGAAACATTCAAAATACTTTCCTGAAAAAAAATCAAAATTCAGTGAGGCTCCTACGTTATATATTTCCTTTAGAATACTCTTAATATTAGCTGGTTTTCTTGAAATGATAGAAAATATTGTTCCCATTTTATTTAACAGGACACAACTCGGTCGACTACTGCATGGATGGTTGTGACTTCCTGGGGCGAGGCTGGGGCTCCAGGACCCATTTTCAAAAGAAGAAAAGCTAAGAGGTAGGAGACAATTTATAATCACATACCTAACCGAAAAATTCCCGTCTAGGACATAGGATTATAGTCAATTTCATTGCAATCCAAATAGTTTCTTGAAAAAATAGCAATGCATTTGGTCTCCTGTATTATACTTTCTTTAGAATTCTCTTAGTATTGGCTGATTACATTCAAATGACATCAATATTGTTGACATGCACTTGAAGATGTCTGCCTGGCGACTACCTGCCGCCCATTCAAGCCGTGTGAAGCCTGCTGCCGAAAGACGACTCCAGTTGGTTGCCGCCAGATGAAACCATGTGCAGCCTGCCTCTAGAAGATGCCTCCTGATGACTGCCTCCAGAAGACGGATTGTTAAGCCTGCTGCCAGAAGATGCCTCTCGATGTCTGCTGCTGCCTGAAGCCTGCTGCCAAAAGATGCCGTGTGAAGCCTGCTGCCAGAAGAAACAGTGACATCTCTTGCCAGAATAGGTAAGAGACCATTTCCAATTGGATACCTACTTTAAAATCTAAGATCTATGACTTCAAAATTTACTTGAATTTGAAACGTTCAAAATACTTTCCTGAAAAAATCAAAATTCAGTGGGCCTCCTACGTTATATATTTCCTTTAGAATACTCTTAATATTAGCTGGTTTTCTTGAAATGATATGAAATATTGTTCCCATTCTATTTAACAGGACACAACTCGGTCGCCTACTGCATGGATGGTTGTGACTTCCTGGGGCGAGGCTGGGGCTCCAGGACCCATTTTCAAAAGAAGAAAAGCCAAGAGGTAGGAGACAATTCATTATCACAAACCTAGTTAAAGAATTCCCGTCTAGAACATAGGATTATAGTCAATTTCATTGCATACCAGATAGTTTCTTGAAAAGACGGAAATGCATTTGGTCTCCTGTATTACGCTTTCTATAGAATTCTCTTAGTACCCGCTGTTTACATTCAAATGACATCAATATTGTTGACATGCAATTGCAGATATCTGCCTGACAACTGCCTGCCGCCTGTTCAAGCTGTGTGAAGCCTGCTGCCGAAAGATGACTCCCGCTGCCTGCTGCAAGATGACGCCATGTGAAGCCTGCCTCCAGAAGATGCCTCCTGACGACTGCCTCTAGAAAACGGTGCGTTTAGCCTGCTGCCAGAAGACGCCTCTTGATGTCTGCTGCTGCTTAGTTTGGTTTGTTGTTTGCATTGTATGTCTTGTATGTTTTGTTTTGGTGGGATCCTGATTTTGTTTGTCTTATCATGTCAACTGTCATTGCTTGTCCTAACTGCTATTTGTTGCCAGATGTTTGTTTGCCATTGCCTGACTGCTGCGTTGCCTGCTGGAATCCCAAGTGAGCGATGCCGGTTTGCTGATCGTGTTTGAACCCTGCTGACTAATGCTGTCCCCTGTTGCCTGCCGCCAGAAGACGCCGCCTGAAGCCTGCTGCCAGAAGATGCCGTTCGAAGCCTGCTGCCAGAAGAAACAGTGACATCTCTTGACAAAATAGGTAGGAGACAATTTCTTATTACATACCGAATCGAAAATCTCTGATCTATGACTTCAAAATTTACTTAAATTTGAAACGTCCAAAATAATTAGCTGAAATATTTAAAATTCAGTGGGGCTCCTATGTTATATATTTCTTTTAGGTCACTCTTAATACTAGCTGGTTTTCTTGAAATGATATGAAATATTGTTCCCATTCTATTTAACAGGACACAACTCGGTTGCCTACTGGTTGGATGGTTGTGACTTCCTGGGGCGAGGCTGGGGCTCCAGGAACCATTTTCAAAAGAAGAAAAGTGAAGAGGTAGGAGACAATTCATTATCACAAACCTAGTTAAAGAATTCCCATCTAGAACATAGGATTATAGTCAATTTTAATGCATACTAGAAAGTTTCTTGAAAAGATCGAAATGCATTTGGTCACCTGTATTATACTTGCTTTAGAATTGTCTTAGTATTGGCTGATTACATTCAAATGACATCAATATTGTTGACATGCACTTGAAGATGTCTGCCTGGCGACTACCTGCCGCCTATTCAAGCCGTGTTAAGCCTGATGCCGAAAGAAGATTCCCGTTGCCTGCCGCCAGATGAAGCCATGTGACCCCTGCCTCCAGAAGATGCCTCCTGATGACTGCCTCCTGAAGACGGATTGTTAAGCCTGCTGCCAGATGTCTCTCGATGTCTGCTGCTGCCTGAAGCCTGCTGCCAAAAGATGCCATGTGAAGCCTGCTGCCAGAAGAAATAGCGACATCTCTTGCCAGAATAGGTAAGAGACCATTTCCGATTAGATACCTACTTTAAAAACTAAGATCTATGATTTCAAAATTTACTTGAATTTGAAACATTCAAAATACTTTCCTGAAAAAAAATCAAAATTCAGTGAGGCTCCTACGTTATATATTTCCTTTAGAATACTCTTAATATTAGCTGGTTTTCTTGAAATGATAGAAAATATTGTTCCCATTTTATTTAACAGGACACAACTCGGTCGCCTACTGCATGGATGGTTGTGACTTCCTGGGGCGAGGCTGGGGCTCCAGGACCCATTTTCAAAAGAAGAAAAGCTAAGAGGTAGGAGACAATTTATAATCACATACCTAACCGAAAAATTCCCGTCTAGGACATAGGATTATAGTCAATTTTATTGCAATCCAAATAGTTTCTTGAAAAAATAGCAATGCATTTGGTCTCCTGTATTATACTTTCTTTGGAATTCTCTTAGTATTGGCTGATTACATTCAAATGACATCAATATTGTTGACATGCACTTGAAGATGTCTGCCTGGCGACTACCTGCCGCCCATTCAAGCCGTGTGAAGCCTGCTGCCGAAAGACGACTCCAGTTGGTTGCCGCCAGATGAAACCATGTGCAGCCTGCCTCTAGAAGATGCTTCCTGATGACTGCCTCCAGAAGACGGATTGTTAAGCCTGCTGCCAGAAGATGCCTCTCGATGTCTGCTGCCGCCTGAAGCCTGCTGCCAAAAGATGCCGTGTGAAGCCTGCTGCCAGAAGAAAAAGTGACATCTCTTGCCAGAATAGGTAAGAGACCATTTCCAATTGGATACCTACTTTAAAATCTAAGATCTATGACTTCAAAATTTACTTGAATTTGAAAAGTTAAAAATACTTTCCTGAAAAAAAATCAAAATTCAGTGGGCCTCCTACGTTATATATTTCCTTTAGAATACTCTTAATATTAGCTGGTTTTCTTGAAATGATATGAAATATTGTTTTCCATTCTATTTAACAGGACACAACTCGGTCGCCTACTGCATGGATGGTTGTGACTTCCTGGGGCGAGGCTGGGGCTCCAGGACCCATTTTCAAAAGAAGAAAAGCCAAGAGGTAGGAGACAATTCATTATCACAAACCTAGTTAAAGAATTCCCGTCTAGAACATAGGATTATAGTCAATTTCATTGCATACCAGATAGTTTCTTGAAAAGACGGAAATGCATTTGGTCTCCTGTATCACGCTTTCTATAGAATTCTTTTAGTACCCGCTGTTTACATTCAAATGACATCAATATTGTTGACATGCAATTGCAGATATCTGCCTGACAACTGCCTGCCGCCTGTTCAAGCTGTGTGAAGCCTGCTGCCGAAAGATGACTCCCGCTGCCTGCTGCCAGATGACGCCATGTGAAGCCTGCCTCCAGAAGATCGCCCTGACGACTGCCTCTAGAAAACGGTGCGTTTAGCCTGCTGCCAGAAGACGCCTCTTGATGTCTGCTGCTGCTAAGTTTGGTTTCTTGTTTGCATTGTATGTCTTGTATGTTTTGTTTTGGTGGGATCCTGATTTTGTTTGTCTTATCATGTCAACTGTCATTGCTTGTCCTAACTGCTATTTGTTGCCAGATGTTTGTTTGCCATTGCCTGACTGCTGCGTTGCCTGCTGGAATCCCAAGTGAGCGATGCCGGTTTGCTGATCGTGTTTGAACCCTGCTGACTAATGCTGTCCCCTGTTGCCTGCCGCCAGAAGACGCCGCCTGAAGCCTGCTGCCAGAAGATGCCGTTCGAAGCCTGCTGCCAGAAGAAACAGTGACATCTCTTGACAAAATAGGTAGGAGACAATTTCTTATTACATACCGAATCGAAAATCTCTGATCTATGACTTCAAAATTTACTTAAATTTGAAACCTCCAAAATAATTAGCTGAAATATTTAAAATTCAGTGGGGCTCCTATGTTATATATTTCTTTTAGTTCACTCTTAATACTAGCTGGTTTTCTTGAAATGATATGAAATATTGTTCCCATTCTATTTAACAGGACACAACTCGGTTGCCTACTGGTTGGATGGTTGTGACTTCCTGGGGCGAGGCTGGGGCTCCAGGAACCATTTTCAAAAGAAGAAAAGTGAAGAGGTAGGAGACAATTCATTATCACAAACCTAGTTAAAGAATTCCCATCTAGAACATAGGATTATAGTCAATTTTAATGCATACTAGAAAGTTTCTTGAAAAGATCGAAATGCATTTGGTCACCTGTATTATACTTGCTTTAGAATTGTCTTAGTATTGGCTGATTACATTCAAATGACATCAATATTGTTGACATGCACTTGAAGATGTCTGCCTGGCGACTACCTGCCGCCTATTCAAGCCGTGTTAAGCCTGATGCCGAAAGAAGATTCCCGTTGCCTGCCGCCAGATGAAGCCATGTGACCCCTGCCTCCAGAAGATGCCTCCTGATGACTGCCTCCTGAAGACGGATTGTTAAGCCTGCTGCCAGATGTCTCTCGATGTCTGCTGCTGCCTGAAGCCTGCTGCCAAAAGATGCCATGTGAAGTCTGCTGCCAGAAGAAATAGCGACATCTCTTGCCAGAATAGGTAAGAGACCATTTCCGATTAGATACCTACTTTAAAAACTAAGATCTATGATTTCAAAATTTACTTGAATTTGAAACGTTCAAAATACTTTCCTGAAAAAAATCAAAATTCAGTGGGCCTCCTACGTTATATATTTCCTTTAGAATACTCTTAATATTAGCTGGTTTTCTTGAAATGATATGAAATATTGTTCCCATTTTATTTAACAGGACACAACTCGGTCGTCTACTGCATGGATGGTTGTGACTTCCTGGGGCGAGGCTGGGGCTCCAGGACCCATTTTCAAAAGAAGAAAAGCTAAGAGGTAGGAGACAATTTATAATCACATACCTAACCGAAAAATTCCCGTCTAGGACATAGGATTATAGTCAATTTCATTGCAATCCAAATAGTTTCTTGAAAAGACGGAAATGCATTTGGTCTCCTGTATTATACTTTCTTTAGAATTCCCTTAGTATTGGCTGATTACATTCAAATGACATCAATATTGTTGACATGCACTTGAAGATGTCTGCCTGACGACTACCTGCCGCCCATTTAAGCCGTGTGAATCCTGCTGCCGAAAGACGACTCCAGTTGGTTGCCGCCAGATGAAACCATGTGCAGCCTGCCTCTAGAAGATGCCTCCTGATGACTGCCTCCAGAAGACGGATTGTTAAGCCTGCTGCCAGAAGATGCCTCTCGATATCTGCTGCTGCCTGAAGCCTGCTGCCAAAAGATGCCGTGTGAAGCCTGCTGCCAGAAGAAACAGTGACATCTCTTGCCAGAATAGGTAAGAGACCATTTCCGATTAGATACCTACTTTAAAATCTAAGATCTATGACTTCAAAATTTACTTGAATTTGAAACGTTCAAAATACTTTCCTGAAAAAATCAAAATTCAGTGGGCCTCCTACGTTATATATTTCCTTTAGAATACTCTTAATATTAGCTGGTTTTCTTGAAATGATATGAAATATTGTTCCCATTCTATGTAACAGGACACAACTCGGTCGCCTACTGCATGGATGGTTGTGACTTCCTGGGGCGAGGCTGGGGCTCCAGGACCCATTTTCAAAAGAAGAAAAGCCAAGAGGTAGGAGACAATTCATTATCACAAACCTAGTTAAAGAATTCCCGTCTAGAACATAGGATTATAATTATTTTGGTAATACTTTAAAGCCAGTCAGAACCTGTAAAACAAACCTATTAAAGTCGGTTCTTGTGGTTATTTAAAGTATTACCAAAATATGTCAAAAGACCTGAAAATCATTCTAGTATGTGAAAATTCCGTCTATATTACACTAAAGAAATATTAAATTGAGTTCCTGACACCTGAATTAACCATTCAAACCTTTTAAATTGCCAACGGCAAAGCCAGGACATAAAATCCAATAAACCCAATACCATTACCAATAGAATGGACATGAACGTAACCCTAATGTCATACCGGGCAATATAGCCTGAAAATTAAAATACATGCGATCTTTCCGAAATTCACACAGAATGATCCTGGAATAGTCCAAAACACATATCTAAAATAAAATTTTGGGGTCACTGTGTGACATTTTGAGCTAAAAATCAAAACGATGGTGATTTTACAATAGAACATGTATAGAGAAATCCGAAAAAGTTAATTTTCACATAGTAAAAATCGCTCTAAAAATCTGAAATTTTTACAGAATATAGCTGATGTATCCTGCTACACATTCCAATCTTAAAAACGATAGGCCATGACTAAAGATTTTGAAATAATCGAGAAAAACCGTACATCCAGCTTAGTTCTCATAGAAACGCCTAACCACTTCAACAGGGAACAACAACTCAGCCCACCATATCTAAAGCAAGGCACAAACGTAATAATGATATGTATCATCAAAAGTATATCAATTTCAACCAAGGGTTCAGCATAATCAAGCCAGTAAACCATACCTACAATAACCATAGCGTCTTCTATATAACCGGAGAGGTAACAGCTGGAGAGCAGGACATGCAACACAGTCAGCCGACGCACTGGAAGCCACAGACCACTGCAAACCGCACTTCCATTATAGACCTTAAAACAACAGTCTGTGTGGGAGAGATAGTATTATATCCAAACAAACAAATAATATACCTGATATACAGAAATATTTCATTTTCAAAACCACAGAAAATAATAATAAAAATATACCCATAATACAGAACAAGTGCCGACCTTACCAGGCACATAGAAATTGAAAATGCCATGAGAACAGAATTAATACCCAAATTACGCACAATAATTAAAAACAACATTATGTCAAATTAAATAAGAAAACCACATGAATTATTAAACCACAATGCTTATAAAACAGACCCTTGAGAGTCTATAACGAAGGAATTATAAAAACTAATAATATCAAAACCTGATTTTAGGAATCAAAACTCATAATTTTAAAATCAAAAACCAGAAATAAAGGTCAAGGCCCTCAAACAGGCATTACAGAACCACCTACAGGAATTAATAAAATGTACTGTCATTGTCAAAAAGGCGGCCTGCTAGTCTATAATTTCACCCATCTCTGAAGCACTGTATATCAGTCGTCATAGTGACGTCAGAGGGTCTATTCCCAGAAGCGCGGTGTTCCCCAAAGACTAGCTAGTAGTATAAGAAACATCGCTTCTGTCACGGCTATCTACCTCATAGGACGTTTAGCCTACAATGTGGCTTAGTAGACAAAATTGATCAATACCTTGATATATAACACTTAACACCAATACCCAATACCAACACTTGGTATTTAATACTAACACTTATGACAACACTTGATACTAACACCTGATATCAATACTCAATACTAACACTCAACGGTAACACACAATACTGATTCCCAACAATAACACTTCAAATACCAATACTCAACAATACGCTTCAAATACCAATACTTAATAATAACACTTGATATCAGATACAAACACTTGATATCATATTTTCTTCTTCTTGATACTTATACATCAAACCATACATATATTAGTGATACGTGATGTTTCAATACCCTTACGTAGATAGCACTTTATTTACATCTTATTTTCAATATTTAATAAAACAGTCTTTTAATACCTTTTAATAAACTTTCATCTTAAAACATCAATACTTTGTGCTTAACTTGGTTACAGCACAGGTAGGAGACAATTTCTTATTACATACCGAATCGAAAATCTCTGATCTATGACTTCAAATTTTACTTAAATTTGAAACATCCAACATAATTAGCTGAAATATTTAAAATAAAGTGGGGCTCCTATGTTATATATTTCTATTAGTTTACTCTTAATACTAGCTGGTTTTCTTGAAATGATAGAAAATATTTTTCCCATTTTCTTTAACAGGACACAACTCGGTCGCCTACTGCATGGATGGTTGTGACTTCCTGGGGCGAGGCTGGGGCTCCAGGACCCATTTTCAAAAGAAGAAAAGCCAAGAGGTAGGAGACAATTCATTATCACAAACCTAGTTAAAGAATTTCCGTCTAGGACATAGGATTATAGTCAATTTCATTGCAATCCAAATAGTTTCTTGAAAAAATAGCAATGCATTTGGTCTCCTGTATTATACTTTCTTTGGAATTCTCTTAGTATTGGCTGATTACATTCAAATGACATCAATATTGTTGACATGCACTTGAAGATGTCTGCCTGGCGACTACCTGCCGCCCATTCAAGCCGTGTGAAGCCTGCTGCCGAAAGAAGACTCCAGTTGGTTGCCGCCAGATGAAACCATGTGCAGCCTGCCTCTAGAAGATGCCTCCTGATGACTGCCTCCAGAAGACGGATTGTTAAGCCTGCTGCCAGAAGATGCCTCTCGATGTCTGCTGCTGCCTGAAGCCTGATGCCAAAAGATGCCATGTGAAGCCTGCTGCCAGAAGAAATAGCAAAATCTCTTGCCAGAATAGGTAAGAGACCATTTCCGATTGGATACCTACTTTAAAATCTAAGATCTATGACTTCAAAATTAACTTGAATCTGAAACGTTCAAAATACTTTCCTGAAAAAATCAAAATTCAGTGGGCCTCCTACGTTATATATTTCCATTAGAATACTCTTAATATTAGCTGGTTTTCTTGAAATGACATGAAATATTGTTCCCATTCTATGTAACAGGACACAACTCGGTCGCCTACTGCATGGATGGTTGTGACTTCCTGGGGCGAGGCTGGGGCTCCAGGACCCATTTTCAAAAGAAGAAAAGCCAAGAGGTAGGAGACAATTCATTATCACAAACCTAGTTAAAGAATTCCCGTCTAGAACATAGGATTATAGTCAATTTCATTGCATACCAGATAGTTTCTTGAAAAGACGGAAATGCATTTGGTCTCCTGTATTACGCTTTCTATAGAATTCTCTTAGTACCCGCTGTTTACATTCAAATGACATCAATATTGTTGACATGCAATTGCAGATATCTGCCTGACAACTGCCTGCCGCCTGTTCAAGCTGTGTGAAGCCTGCTGCCGAAAGATGACTCCCGCTGCCTGCTGCCAGATGACGCCATGTGAAGCCTGCCTCCAGAAGATCGCCCTGACGACTGCCTCTAGAAAACGGTGCGTTAAGCCTGCTGCCAGAAGACGCCTCTTGATGTCTGCTGCTGCTAAGTTTGGTTTGTTGTTTGCATTGTATGTCTTGTATGTTTTGTTTTGGTGGGATCCTGATTTTGTTTGTCTTATCATGTCAACTGTCATTGCTTGTCCTAACTGCTATTTGTTGCCAGATGTTTGTTTGCCATTGCCTGACTGCTGCGTTGCCTGCTGGAATCCCAAGTGAGCGATGCCGGTTTGCTGATCGTGTTTGAACCCTGCTGACTAATGCTGTCCCCTGTTGCCTGCCGCCAGAAGACGCCGCCTGAAGCCTGCTGCCAGAAGATGCCGTTCGAAGCCTGCTGCCAGAAGAAACAGTGACATCTCTTGACAAAATAGGTAGGAGACAATTTCTTATTACATACCGAATCGAAAATCTCTGATCTATGACTTCAAAATTTACTTAAATTTGAAACATCCAAAATAATTAGCTGAAATATTTAAAATAAAGTGGGGCTCCTATGTTATATATTTCTTTTAGTTCACTCTTTATACTAGCTGGTTTTCTTGAAATGATATGAAATATTGTTCCCATTCTATTTAACAGGACACAACTCGGTTGCCTACTGGTTGGATGGTTGTGACTTCCTGGGGCGAGGCTGGGGCTCCAGGAACCATTTTCAAAAGAAGAAAAGTGAAGAGGTAGGAGACAATTCATTATCACAAACCTAGTTAAAGAATTCCCATCTAGAACATAGGATTATAGTCAATTTTAATGCATACTAGAAAGTTTCTTGAAAAGATCGAAATGCATTTGGTCACCTGTATTATACTTGCTTTAGAATTGTCTTAGTATTGGCTGATTACATTCAAATGACATCAATATTGTTGACATGCACTTAAAGATGTCTGCCTGGCGACTACCTGCCGCCTATTCAAGCCGTGTTAAGCCTGATGCCGAAAGAAGATTCCCGTTGCCTGCCGCCAGATGAAGCCATGTGCAGCCTGCCTCTAGAAGATGCTTCCTGATGACTGCCTCCTGAAGACGGATTGTTAAGCCTGCTGCCAGATGTCTCTCGATGTCTGCTGCTGCCTGAAGCCTGCTGCCAAAAGATGCCATGTGAAGCCTGCTGCCAGAAGAAATAGCGACATCTCTTGCCAGAATAGGTAAGAGACCATTTCCGATTAGATACCTACTTTAAAAACTAAGATCTATGATTTCAAAATTTACTTGAATTTGAAACATTCAAAATACTTTCCTGAAAAAAAATCAAAATTCAGTGAGGCTCCTACGTTATATATTTCCTTTAGAATACTCTTAATATTAGCTGGTTTTCTTGAAATGATATGAAATATTGTTCCCATTTTATTTAACAGGACACAACTCGGTCGCCTACTGCATGGATGGTTGTGACTTCCTGGGGCGAGGCTGGGGCTCCAGGACCCATTTTCAAAAGAAGAAAAGCCAAGAGGTAGGAGACAATTTATAATCACATACCTAACCGAAAAATTCCCGTCTAGGACATAGGATTATAGTCAATTTCATTGCAATCCAAATAGTTTCTTGAAAAAATAGCAATGCATTTGGTCTCCTGTATTATACTTTCTTTGGAATTCTCCTAGTATTGGCTGATTACATTCAAATGACATCAATATTGTTGACATGCACTTGAAGATGTCTGCCTGGCGACTACCTGCCGCCCATTCAAGCCGTGTGAAGCCTGCTGCCGAAAGACGACTCCAGTTGGTTGCCGCCAGATGAAACCATGTGCAGCCTGCCTCTAGAAGATGCCTCCTGATGACTGCCTCCAGAAGATGGATTGTTAAGCCTGCTGCCAGAAGATGCCTCTCGATGTCTGCTGCTGCCTGAAGCCTGATGCCAAAAGATGCCATGTGAAGCCTGCTGCCAGAAGAAATAGCAAAATCTCTTGCCAGAATAGGTAAGAGACCATTTCCGATTGGATACCTACTTTAAAATCTAAGATCTATGACTTCAAAATTTACTTGAATCTGAAACGTTCAAAATACTTTCCTGAAAAAATCAAAATTCAGTGGGCCTCCTACGTTATATATTTCCATTAGAATACTCTTAATATTAGCTGGTTTTCTTGAAATGACATGAAATATTGTTCCCATTCTATGTAACAGGACACAACTCTTTTAATACCTTTTAATAAACTTTCATCTTAAAACATCAATACTTTGTGCTTAACTTGGTTACAGCACAGGTAGGAGACAATTTCTTATTACATACCGAATCGAAAATCTCTGATCTATGACTTCAAATTTTACTTAAATTTGAAACATCCAACATAATTAGCTGAAATATTTAAAATAAAGTGGGGCTCCTATGTTATATATTTCTATTAGTTTACTCTTAATACTAGCTGGTTTTCTTGAAATGATAGAAAATATTTTTCCCATTTTCTTTAACAGGACACAACTCGGTCGCCTACTGCATGGATGGTTGTGACTTCCTGGGGCGAGGCTGGGGCTCCAGGACCCATTTTCAAAAGAAGAAAAGCCAAGAGGTAGGAGACAATTCATTATCACAAACCTAGTTAAAGAATTCCCGTCTAGGACATAGGATTATAGTCAATTTCATTGCAATCCAAATAGTTTCTTGAAAAAATAGCAATGCATTTGGTCTCCTGTATTATACTTTCTTTGGAATTCTCTTAGTATTGGCTGATTACATTCAAATGACATCAATATTGTTGACATGCACTTGAAGATGTCTGCCTGGCGACTACCTGCCGCCCATTCAAGCCGTGTGAAGCCTGCTGCCGAAAGACGACTCCAGTTGGTTGCCGCCAGATGAAACCATGTGCAGCCTGCCTCTAGAAGATGCCTCCTGATGACTGCCTCCAGAAGACGGATTGTTAAGCCTGCTGCCAGAAGATGCCTCTCGATGTCTGCTGCTGCCTGAAGCCTGATGCCAAAAGATGCCATGTGAAGCCTGCTGCCAGAAGAAATAGCAAAATCTCTTGCCAGAATAGGTAAGAGACCATTTCCGATTGGATACCTACTTTAAAATCTAAGATCTATGACTTCAAAATTTACTTGAATCTGAAACGTTCAAAATACTTTCCTGAAAAAATCAAAATTCAGTGGGCCTTCTACGTTATATATTTCCATTAGAATACTCTTAATATTAGCTGGTTTTCTTGAAATGACATGAAATATTGTTCCCATTCTATGTAACAGGACACAACTCGGTCGCCTACTGCATGGATGGTTGTGACTTCCTGGGGCGAGGCTGGGGCTCCAGGACCCATTTTCAAAAGAAGAAAAGCCAAGAGGTAGGAGACGATTCATTATCACAAACCTAGTTAAAGAATTCCCGTCTAGAACATAGGATTATAGTCAATTTCATTGCATACCAGATAGTTTCTTGAAAAGACGGAAATGCATTTGGTCTCCTGTATTACGCTTTCTATAGAATTCTCTTAGTACCCGCTGTTTACATTCAAATGACATCAATATTGTTGACATGCAATTGCAGATATCTGCCTGACAACTGCCTGCCGCCTGTTCAAGCTGTGTGAAGCCTGCTGCCGAAAGATGACTCCCGCTGCCTGCTGCCAGATGACGCCATGTGAAGCCTGCCTCCAGAAGATTGCCCTGACGACTGCCTCTAGAAAACGGTGCGTTAAGCCTGCTGCCAGAAGACGCCTCTTGATGTCTGCTGCTGCTAAGTTTGGTTTGTTGTTTGCATTGTATGTCTTGTATGTTTTGTTTTGGTGGGATCCTGATTTTGTTTGTCTTATCATGTCAACTGTCATTGCTTGTCCTAACTGCTATTTGTTGCCAGATGTTTGTTTGCCATTGCCTGACTGCTGCGTTGCCTGCTGGAATCCCAAGTGAGCGATGCCGGTTTGCTGATCGTGTTTGAACCCTGCTGACTAATGCTGTCCCCTGTTGCCTGCCGCCAGAAGACGCCGCCTGAAGCCTGCTGCCAGAAGATGCCGTTCGAAGCCTGCTGCCAGAAGAAACAGTGACATCTCTTGACAAAATAGGTAGGAGACAATTTCTTATTACATACCGAATCGAAAATCTCGGATCTATGACTTCAAAATTTACTTAAATTTGAAACATCCAAAATAATTAGCTGAAATATTTAAAATTCAGTGGGGCTCCTATGTTATATATTTCTTTTAGTTCACTCTTTATACTAGCTGGTTTTCTTGAAATGATATGAAATATTGTTCCCATTCTATTTAACAGGACACAACTCGGTTGCCTACTGGTTGGATGGTTGTGACTTCCTGGGGCGAGGCTGGGGCTCCAGGAACCATTTTCAAAAGAAGAAAAGTGAAGAGGTAGGAGACAATTCATTATCACAAACCTAGTTAAAGAATTCCCATCTAGAACATAGGATTATAGTCAATTTTAATGCATACTAGAAAGTTTCTTGAAAAGATCGAAATGCATTTGGTCACCTGTATTATACTTGCTTTAGAATTGTCTTAGTATTGGCTGATTACATTCAAATTACATCAATATTGTTGACATGCACTTGAAGATGTCTGCCTGGTGACTACCTGCCGCCCATTCAAGCCGTGTGAAGCCTGCTGCCGAAAGACGACTCCAGTTGGTTGCCGCCAGATGAAACCATGTGCAGCCTGCCTCTAGAAGATGCCTCCTGATGACTGCCTCCAGAAGACAGATTGTTAAGCCTGCTGCCAGAAGATGCCTCTCGATGTCTGCTGCTGCCTGAAGCCTGCTGCCAAAAGATGCCGTGTGAAGCCTGCTGCCAGAAGAAACAGTGACATCTCTTGCCAGAATAGGTAAGAGACCATTTCCGATTAGATACCTACTTTAAAATCTAAGATCTATGACTTCAAAATTTACTTGAATTTGAAACGTTCAAAATACTTTCCTGAAAAAATCAAAATTCAGTGGGCCTCCTACGTTATATATTTCCTTTAGAATACTCTTAATATTAGCTGGTTTTCTTGAAATGATATGAAATATTGTTCCCATTCTATTTAACAGGACACAACTCGGTCGCCTACTGCATGGATGGTTGTGACTTCCTGGGGCGAGGCTGGGGCTCCAGGACCCATTTTCAAAAGAAGAAAAGCCAAGAGGTAGGAGACAATTCATTATCACAAACCTAGTTAAAGAATTCCCGTCTAGAACATAGGATTATAGTCAATTTCATTGCATACCAGATAGTTTCTTGAAAAGACGGAAATGCATTTGGTCTCCTGTATTACGCTTTCTATAGAATTCTCTTAGTACCCGCTGTTTACATTCAAATGACATCAATATTGTTGACATGCAATTGCAGATATCTGCCTGACAACTGCCTGCCGCCTGTTCAAGCTGTGTGAAGCCTGCTGCCGAAAGATGACTCCCGCTGCCTGCTGCAAGATGACGCCATGTGAAGCCTGCCTCCAGAAGATGCCTCCTGACGACTGCCTCTAGAAAACGGTGCGTTTAGCCTGCTGCCAGAAGACGCCTCTTGATGTCTGCTGCTGCTTAGTTTGGTTTGTTGTTTGCATTGTATGTCTTGTATGTTTTGTTTTGGTGGGATCCTGATTTTGTTTGTCTTATCATGTCAACTGTCATTGCTTGTCCTAACTGCTATTTGTTGCCAGATGTTTGTTTGCCATTGCCTGACTGCTGCGTTGCCTGCTGGAATCCCAAGTGAGCGATGCCGGTTTGCTGATCGTGTTTGAACCCTGCTGACTAATGCTGTCCCCTGTTGCCTGCCGCCAGAAGACGCCGCCTGAAGCCTGCTGCCAGAAGATGCCTTTCGAAGCCTGCTGCCAGAAGAAACAGTGACATCTCTTGAAAAAATAGGTAGGAGACAATTTCTTATTACATACCGAATCGAAAATCTCTGATCTATGACTTCAAAATTTACTTAAATTTGAAACATCCAAAATAATTAGCTGAAATATTTAAAATTCAGTGGGGCTCCTATGTTATATATTTCTTTTAGTTCACTCTTAATATTAGCTGGTTTTCTTGAAATGATAGAAAATATTGTTCCCATTTTATTTAACAGGACACAACTCGGTCGCCTACTGCATGGATGGTTGTGACTTCCTGGGGCGAGGCTGGGGCTCCAGGACCCATTTTCAAAAGAAGAAAAGCTAAGAGGTAGGAGACAATTTATAATCACATACCTAACCGAAAAATTCCCGTCTAGGACATAGGATTATAGTCAATTTCATTGCAATCCAAATAGTTTCTTGAAAAAATAGCAATGCATTTGGTCTCCTGTATTATACTTTCTTTAGAATTCTCTTAGTATTGGCTGATTACATTCAAATGACATCAATATTGTTGACATGCACTTGAAGATGTCTGCCTGGCGACTACCTGCCGCCCATTCAAGCCGTGTGAAGCCTGCTGCCGAAAGACGACTCCAGTTGGTTGCCGCCAGATGAAACCATGTGCAGCCTGCCTCTAGAAGATGCCTCCTGATGACTGCCTCCAGAAGACGGATTGTTAAGCCTGCTGCCAGAAGATGCCTCTCGATGTCTGCTGCTGCCTGAAGCCTGCTGCCAAAAGATGCCGTGTGAAGCCTGCTGCCAGAAGAAACAGTGACATCTCTTGCCAGAATAGGTAAGAGACCATTTCCAATTGGATACCTACTTTAAAATCTAAGATCTATGACTTCAAAATTTACTTGAATTTGAAACGTTCAAAATACTTTCCTGAAAAAAATCAAAATTCAGTGGGCCTCCTACGTTATATATTTCCTTTAGAATACTCTTAATATTAGCTGGTTTTCTTGAAATGATATGAAATATTGTTCCCATTCTATTTAACAGGACACAACTCGGTCGCCTACTGCATGGATGGTTGTGACTTCCTGGGGCGAGGCTGGGGCTCCAGGACCCATTTTCAAAAGAAGAAAAGCCAAGAGGTAGGAGACAATTCATTATCACAAACCTAGTTAAAGAATTCCCGTCTAGAACATAGGATTATAGTCAATTTCATTGCATACCAGATAGTTTCTTGAAAAGATGGAAATGCATTTGGTCTCCTGTATTACGCTTTCTATAGAATTCTTTTAGTACCCGCTGTTTACATTCAAATGACATCAATATTGTTGACATGCAATTGCAGATATCTGCCTGACAACTGCCTGCCGCCTGTTCAAGCTGTGTGAAGCCTGCTGCCGAAAGATGACTCCCGCTGCCTGCTGCCAGATGACGCCATGTGAAGCCTGCCTCCAGAAGATCGCCCTGACGACTGCCTCTAGAAAACGGTGCGTTAAGCCTGCTGCCAGAAGACGCCTCTTGATGTCTGCTGCTGCTAAGTTTGGTTTGTTGTTTGCATTGTATGTCTTGTATGTTTTGTTTTGGTGGGATCCTGATTTTGTTTGTCTTATCATTTCAACTGTCATTGCTTGTCCTAACTGCTATTTGTTGCCAGATGTTTGTTTGCCATTGCCTGACTGCTGCGTTGCCTGCTGGAATCCCAAGTGAGCGATGCCGGTTTGCTGATCGTGTTTGAACCCTGCTGACTAATGCTGTCCCCTGTTGCCTGCCGCCAGAAGACGCCGCCTGAAGCCTGCTGCCAGAAGATGCCGTTCGAAGCCTGCTGCCAGAAGAAACAGTGACATCTCTTGACAAAATAGGTAGGAGACAATTTCTTATTACATACCGAATCGAAAATCTCGGATCTATGACTTCAAAATTTACTTAAATTTGAAACGTCCAAAATAATTAGCTGAAATATTTAAAATTCAGTGGGGCTCCTATGTTATATATTTCTTTTAGGTCACTCTTAATACTAGCTGGTTTTCTTGAAATGATATGAAATATTGTTCCCATTCTATTTAACAGGACACAACTCGGTTGCCTACTGGTTGGATGGTTGTGACTTCCTGGGGCGAGGCTGGGGCTCCAGGAACCATTTTCAAAAGAAGAAAAGTGAAGAGGTAGGAGACAATTCATTATCACAAACCTAGTTAAAGAATTCCCATCTAGAACATAGGATTATAGTCAATTTTAATGCATACTAGAAAGTTTCTTGAAAAGATCGAAATGCATTTGGTCACCTGTATTATACTTACTTTAGAATTGTCTTAGTATTGGCTGATTACATTCAAATGACATCAATATTGTTGACATGCACTTGAAGATGTCTGCCTGGCGACTACCTGCCGCCTATTCAAGCCGTGTTAAGCCTGATGCCGAAAGAAGATTCCCGTTGCCTGCCGCCAGATGAAGCCATGTGACCCCTGCCTCCAGAAGATGCCTCCTGATGACTGCCTCCTGAAGACGGATTGTTAAGCCTGCTGCCAGATGTCTCTCGATGTCTGCTGCTGCCTGAAGCCTGCTGCCAAAAGATGCCATGTGAAGCCTGCTGCCAGAAGAAATAGCGACATCTCTTGCCAGAATAGGTAAGAGACCATTTCCGATTAGATACCTACTTTAAAAACTAAGATCTATGATTTCAAAATTTACTTGAATTTGAAACATTCAAAATACTTTCCTGAAAAAAAATCAAAATTCAGTGAGGCTCCTACGTTATATATTTCCTTTAGAATACTCTTAATATTAGCTGGTTTTCTTGAAATGATAGAAAATATTGTTCCCATTTTATTTAACAGGACACAACTCGGTCGCCTACTGCATGGATGGTTGTGACTTCCTGGGGCGAGGCTGGGGCTCCAGGACCCATTTTCAAAAGAAGAAAAGCTAAGAGGTAGGAGACAATTTATAATCACATACCTAACCGAAAAATTCCCGTCTAGGACATAGGATTATAGTCAATTTTATTGCAATCCAAATAGTTTCTTGAAAAAATAGCAATGCATTTGGTCTCCTGTATTATACTTTCTTTGGAATTCTCTTAGTATTGGCTGATTACATTCAAATGACATCAATATTGTTGACATGCACTTGAAGATGTCTGCCTGGCGACTACCTGCCGCCCATTCAAGCCGTGTGAAGCCTGCTGCCGAAAGACGACTCCAGTTGGTTGCCGCCAGATGAAACCATGTGCAGCCTGCCTCTAGAAGATGCTTCCTGATGACTGCCTCCAGAAGACGGATTGTTAAGCCTGCTGCCAGAAGATGCCTCTCGATGTCTGCTGCCGCCTGAAGCCTGCTGCCAAAAGATGCCGTGTGAAGCCTGCTGCCAGAAGAAAAAGTGACATCTCTTGCCAGAATAGGTAAGAGACCATTTCCAATTGGATACCTACTTTAAAATCTAAGATCTATGACTTCAAAATTTACTTGAATTTGAAAAGTTAAAAATACTTTCCTGAAAAAAAATCAAAATTCAGTGGGCCTCCTACGTTATATATTTCCTTTAGAATACTCTTAATATTAGCTGGTTTTCTTGAAATGATATGAAATATTGTTTTCCATTCTATTTAACAGGACACAACTCGGTCGCCTACTGCATGGATGGTTGTGACTTCCTGGGGCGAGGCTGGGGCTCCAGGACCCATTTTCAAAAGAAGAAAAGCCAAGAGGTAGGAGACAATTCATTATCACAAACCTAGTTAAAGAATTCCCGTCTAGAACATAGGATTATAGTCAATTTCATTGCATACCAGATAGTTTCTTGAAAAGACGGAAATGCATTTGGTCTCCTGTATCACGCTTTCTATAGAATTCTTTTAGTACCCGCTGTTTACATTCAAATGACATCAATATTGTTGACATGCAATTGCAGATATCTGCCTGACAACTGCCTGCCGCCTGTTCAAGCTGTGTGAAGCCTGCTGCCGAAAGATGACTCCCGCTGCCTGCTGCCAGATGACGCCATGTGAAGCCTGCCTCCAGAAGATCGCCCTGACGACTGCCTCTAGAAAACGGTGCGTTTAGCCTGCTGCCAGAAGACGCCTCTTGATGTCTGCTGCTGCTAAGTTTGGTTTGTTGTTTGCATTGTATGTCTTGTATGTTTTGTTTTGGTGGGATCCTGATTTTGTTTGTCTTATCATGTCAACTGTCATTGCTTGTCCTAACTGCTATTTGTTGCCAGATGTTTGTTTGCCATTGCCTGACTGCTGCGTTGCCTGCTGGAATCCCAAGTGAGCGATGCCGGTTTGCTGATCGTGTTTGAACCCTGCTGACTAATGCTGTCCCCTGTTGCCTGCCGCCAGAAGACGCCGCCTGAAGCCTGCTGCCAGAAGATGCCGTTCGAAGCCTGCTGCCAGAAGAAACAGTGACATCTCTTGACAAAATAGGTAGGAGACAATTTCTTATTACATACCGAATCGAAAATCTCGGATCTATGACTTCAAAATTTACTTAAATTTGAAACATCCAAAATAATTAGCTGAAATATTTAAAATTCAGTGGGGCTCCTATGTTATATATTTCTTTTAGTTCACTCTTAATACTAGCTGGTTTTCTTGAAATGATATGAAATATTGTTCCCATTCTATTTAACAGGACACAACTCGGTTGCCTACTGGTTGGATGGTTGTGACTTCCTGGGGCGAGGCTGGGGCTCCAGGAACCATTTTCAAAAGAAGAAAAGTGAAGAGGTAGGAGACAATTCATTATCACAAACCTAGTTAAAGAATTCCCATCTAGAACATAGGATTATAGTCAATTTTAATGCATACTAGAAAGTTTCTTGAAAAGATCGAAATGCATTTGGTCACCTGTATTATACTTGCTTTAGAATTGTCTTAGTATTGGCTGATTACATTCAAATGACATCAATATTGTTGACATGCACTTGAAGATGTCTGCCTGGCGACTACCTGCCGCCTATTCAAGCCGTGTTAAGCCTGATGCCGAAAGAAGATTCCCGTTGCCTGCCGCCAGATGAAGCCATGTGACCCCTGCCTCCAGAAGATGCCTCCTGATGACTGCCTCCTGAAGACGGATTGTTAAGCCTGCTGCCAGATGTCTCTCGATGTCTGCTGCTGCCTGAAGCCTGCTGCCAAAAGATGCCATGTGAAGTCTGCTGCCAGAAGAAATAGCGACATCTCTTGCCAGAATAGGTAAGAGACCATTTCCGATTAGATACCTACTTTAAAAACTAAGATCTATGATTTCAAAATTTACTTGAATTTGAAACGTTCAAAATACTTTCCTGAAAAAAATCAAAATTCAGTGGGCCTCCTACGTTATATATTTCCTTTAGAATACTCTTAATATTAGCTGGTTTTCTTGAAATGATATGAAATATTGTTCCCATTTTATTTAACAGGACACAACTCGGTCGTCTACTGCATGGATGGTTGTGACTTCCTGGGGCGAGGCTGGGGCTCCAGGACCCATTTTCAAAAGAAGAAAAGCTAAGAGGTAGGAGACAATTTATAATCACATACCTAACCGAAAAATTCCCGTCTAGGACATAGGATTATAGTCAATTTCATTGCAATCCAAATAGTTTCTTGAAAAGACGGAAATGCATTTGGTCTCCTGTATTATACTTTCTTTAGAATTCCCTTAGTATTGGCTGATTACATTCAAATGACATCAATATTGTTGACATGCACTTGAAGATGTCTGCCTGGCGACTACCTGCCGCCCATTTAAGCCGTGTGAAGCCTGCTGCCGAAAGACGACTCCAGTTGGTTGCCGCCAGATGAAACCATGTGCAGCCTGCCTCTAGAAGATGCCTCCTGATGACTGCCTCCAGAAGACGGATTGTTAAGCCTGCTGCCAGAAGATGCCTCTCGATATCTGCTGCTGCCTGAAGCCTGCTGCCAAAAGATGCCGTGTGAAGCCTGCTGCCAGAAGAAACAGTGACATCTCTTGCCAGAATAGGTAAGAGACCATTTCCGATTAGATACCTACTTTAAAATCTAAGATCTATGACTTCAAAATTTACTTGAATTTGAAACGTTCAAAATACTTTCCTGAAAAAATCAAAATTCAGTGGGCCTCCTACGTTATATATTTCCTTTAGAATACTCTTAATATTAGCTGGTTTTCTTGAAATGATATGAAATATTGTTCCCATTCTATGTAACAGGACACAACTCGGTCGCCTACTGCATGGATGGTTGTGACTTCCTGGGGCGAGGCTGGGGCTCCAGGACCCATTTTCAAAAGAAGAAAAGCCAAGAGGTAGGAGACAATTCATTATCACAAACCTAGTTAAAGAATTCCCGTCTAGAACATAGGATTATAATTATTTTGGTAATACTTTAAAGCCAGTCAGAACCTGTAAAACAAACCTATTAAAGTCGGTTCTTGTGGTTATTTAAAGTATTACCAAAATATGTCAAAAGACCTGAAAATCATTCTAGTATGTGAAAATTCCGTCTATATTACACTAAAGAAATATTAAATTGAGTTCCTGACACCTGAATTAACCATTCAAACCTTTTAAATTGCCAACGGCAAAGCCAGGACATAAAATCCAATAAACCCAATACCATTACCAATAGAATGGACATGAACGTAACCCTAATGTCATACCGGGCAATATAGCCTGAAAATTAAAATACATGCGATCTTTCCGAAATTCACACAGAATGATCCTGGAATAGTCCAAAACACATATCTAAAATAAAATTTTGGGGTCACTGTGTGACATTTTGAGCTAAAAATCAAAACGATGGTGATTTTACAATAGAACATGTATAGAGAAATCCGAAAAAGTTAATTTTCACATAGTAAAAATCGCTCTAAAAATCTGAAATTTTTACAGAATATAGCTGATGTATCCTGCTACACATTCCAATCTTAAAAACGATAGGCCATGACTAAAGATTTTGAAATAATCGAGAAAAACCGTACATCCAGCTTAGTTCTCATAGAAACGCCTAACCACTTCAACAGGGAACAACAACTCAGCCCACCAGATCTAAAGCAAGGCACAAACGTAATAATGATATGTATCATCAAAAGTATATCAATTTCAACCAAGGGTTCAGCATAATCAAGCCAGTAAACCATACCTACAATAACCATAGCGTCTTCTATATAACCGGAGAGGTAACAGCTGGAGAGCAGGACATGCAACACAGTCAGCCGACGCACTGGAAGCCACAGACCACTGCAAACCGCACTTCCATTATAGACCTTAAAACAACAGTCTGTGTGGGAGAGATAGTATTATATCCAAACAAACAAATAATATACCTGATATACAGAAATATTTCATTTTCAAAACCACAGAAAATAATAATAAAAATATACCCATAATACAGAACAAGTGCCGACCTTACCAGGCACATAGAAATTGAAAATGCCATGAGAACAGAATTAATACCCAAATTACGCACAATAATTAAAAACAACATTATGTCAAATTAAATAAGAAAACCACATGAATTATTAAACCACAATGCTTATAAAACAGACCCTTGAGAGTCTATAACGAAGGAATTACAAAAACTAATAATATCAAAACCTGATTTTAGGAATCAAAACTCATAATTTTAAAATCAAAAACCAGAAATAAAGCTCAAGGCCCTCAAACAGGCATTACAGAACCACCTACAGGAATTAATAAAATGTACTGTCATTGTCAAAAAGGCGGCCTGCTAGTCTATAATTTCACCCATCTCTGAAGCACTGTATATCAGTCGTCATAGTGACGTCAGAGGGTCTATTCCCAGAAGCGCGGTGTTCCCCAAAGACTAGCTAGTAGTATAAGAAACATCGCTTCTGTCACGGCTATCTACCTCATAGGACGTTTAGCCTACAATGTGGCTTAGTAGACAAAATTGATCAATACCTTGATATATAACACTTAACACCAATACCCAATACCAACACTTGGTATTTAATACTAACACTTATGACAACACTTGATACTAACACCTGATATCAATACTCAATACTAACACTCAACGGTAACACACAATACTGATTCCCAACAATAACACTTCAAATACCAATACTCAACAATACGCTTCAAATACCAATACTTAATAATAACACTTGATATCAGATACAAACACTTGATATCATATTTTCTTCTTCTTGATACTTATACATCAAACCATACATATATTAGTGATACGTGATGTTTCAATACCCTTACGTAGATAGCACTTTATTTACATCTTATTTTCAATATTTAATAAAACAGTCTTTTAATACCTTTTAATAAACTTTCATCTTAAAACATCAATACTTTGTGCTTAACTTGGTTACAGCACAGGTAGGAGACAATTTCTTATTACATACCGAATCGAAAATCTCTGATCTATGACTTCAAATTTTACTTAAATTTGAAACATCCAACATAATTAGCTGAAATATTTAAAATAAAGTGGGGCTCCTATGTTATATATTTCTATTAGTTTACTCTTAATACTAGCTGGTTTTCTTGAAATGATAGAAAATATTTTTCCCATTTTCTTTAACAGGACACAACTCGGTCGCCTACTGCATGGATGGTTGTGACTTCCTGGGGCGAGGCTGGGGCTCCAGGACCCATTTTCAAAAGAAGAAAAGCCAAGAGGTAGGAGACAATTCATTATCACAAACCTAGTTAAAGAATTCCCGTCTAGGACATAGGATTATAGTCAATTTCATTGCAATCCAAATAGTTTCTTGAAAAAATAGCAATGCATTTGGTCTCCTGTATTATACTTTCTTTGGAATTCTCTTAGTATTGGCTGATTACATTCAAATGACATCAATATTGTTGACATGCACTTGAAGATGTCTGCCTGGCGACTACCTGCCGCCCATTCAAGCCGTGTGAAGCCTGCTGCCGAAAGACGACTCCAGTTGGTTGCCGCCAGATGAAACCATGTGCAGCCTGCCTCTAGAAGATGCCTCCTGATGACTGCCTCCAGAAGACGGATTGTTAAGCCTGCTGCCAGAAGATGCCTCTCGATGTCTGCTGCTGCCTGAAGCCTGATGCCAAAAGATGCCATGTGAAGCCTGCTGCCAGAAGAAATAGCAAAATCTCTTGCCAGAATAGGTAAGAGACCATTTCCGATTGGATACCTACTTTAAAATCTAAGATCTATGACTTCAAAATTAACTTGAATCTGAAACGTTAAAAATACTTTCCTGAAAAAATCAAAATTCAGTGGGCCTCCTACGTTATATATTTCCATTAGAATACTCTTAATATTAGCTGGTTTTCTTGAAATGACATGAAATATTGTTCCCATTCTATGTAACAGGACACAACTCGGTCGCCTACTGCATGGATGGTTGTGACTTCCTGGGGCGAGGCTGGGGCTCCAGGACCCATTTTCAAAAGAAGAAAAGCCAAGAGGTAGGAGACAATTCATTATCACAAACCTAGTTAAAGAATTCCCGTCTAGAACATAGGATTATAGTCAATTTCATTGCATACCAGATAGTTTCTTGAAAAGACGGAAATGCATTTGGTCTCCTGTATTACGCTTTCTATAGAATTCTCTTAGTACCCGCTGTTTACATTCAAATGACATCAATATTGTTGACATGCAATTGCAGATATCTGCCTGACAACTGCCTGCCGCCTGTTCAAGCTGTGTGAAGCCTGCTGCCGAAAGATGACTCCCGCTGCCTGCTGCCAGATGACGCCATGTGAAGCCTGCCTCCAGAAGATCGCCCTGACGACTGCCTCTAGAAAACGGTGCGTTAAGCCTGCTGCCAGAAGACGCCTCTTGATGTCTGCTGCTGCTAAGTTTGGTTTGTTGTTTGCATTGTATGTCTTGTATGTTTTGTTTTGGTGGGATCCTGATTTTGTTTGTCTTATCATGTCAACTGTCATTGCTTGTCCTAACTGCTATTTGTTGCCAGATGTTTGTTTGCCATTGCCTGACTGCTGCGTTGCCTGCTGGAATCCCAAGTGAGCGATGCCGGTTTGCTGATCGTGTTTGAACCCTGCTGACTAATGCTGTCCCCTGTTGCCTGCCGCCAGAAGACGCCGCCTGAAGCCTGCTGCCAGAAGATGCCGTTCGAAGCCTGCTGCCAGAAGAAACAGTGACATCTCTTGACAAAATAGGTAGGAGACAATTTCTTATTACATACCGAATCGAAAATCTCTGATCTATGACTTCAAAATTTACTTAAATTTTAAACATCCAAAATAATTAGCTGAAATATTTAAAATTCAGTGGGGCTCCTATGTTATATATTTCTTTTAGTTCACTCTTTATACTAGCTGGTTTTCTTGAAATGATATGAAATATTGTTCCCATTCTATTTAACAGGACACAACTCGGTTGCCTACTGGTTGGATGGTTGTGACTTCCTGGGGCGAGGCTGGGGCTCCAGGAACCATTTTCAAAAGAAGAAAAGTGAAGAGGTAGGAGACAATTCATTATCACAAACCTAGTTAAAGAATTCCCATCTAGAACATAGGATTATAGTCAATTTTAATGCATACTAGAAAGTTTCTTGAAAAGATCGAAATGCATTTGGTCACCTGTATTATACTTGCTTTAGAATTGTCTTAGTATTGGCTGATTACATTCAAATGACATCAATATTGTTGACATGCACTTAAAGATGTCTGCCTGGCGACTACCTGCCGCCTATTCAAGCCGTGTTAAGCCTGATGCCGAAAGAAGATTCCCGTTGCCTGCCGCCAGATGAAGCCATGTGCAGCCTGCCTCTAGAAGATGCTTCCTGATGACTGCCTCCTGAAGACGGATTGTTAAGCCTGCTGCCAGATGTCTCTCGATGTCTGCTGCTGCCTGAAGCCTGCTGCCAAAAGATGCCATGTGAAGCCTGCTGCCAGAAGAAATAGCGACATCTCTTGCCAGAATAGGTAAGAGACCCTTTCCGATTAGATACCTACTTTAAAAACTAAGATCTATGATTTCAAAATTTACTTGAATTTGAAACATTCAAAATACTTTCCTGAAAAAAAATCAAAATTCAGTGAGGCTCCTACGTTATATATTTCCTTTAGAATACTCTTAATATTAGCTGGTTTTCTTGAAATGATATGAAATATTGTTCCCATTTTATTTAACAGGACACAACTCGGTCGCCTACTGCATGGATGGTTGTGACTTCCTGGGGCGAGGCTGGGGCTCCAGGACCCATTTTCAAAAGAAGAAAAGCCAAGAGGTAGGAGACAATTTATAATCACATACCTAACCGAAAAATTCCCGTCTAGGACATAGGATTATAGTCAATTTCATTGCAATCCAAATAGTTTCTTGAAAAAATAGCAATGCATTTGGTCTCCTGTATTCTACTTTCTTTGGAATTCTCTTAGTATTGGCTGATTACATTCAAATGACATCAATATTGTTGACATGCACTTGAAGATGTCTGCCTGGCGACTACCTGCCGCCCATTCAAGCCGTGTGAAGCCTGCTGCCGAAAGACGACTCCAGTTGGTTGCCGCCAGATGAAACCATGTGCAGCCTGCCTCTAGAAGATGCCTCCTGATGACTGCCTCCAGAAGACGGATTGTTAAGCCTGCTGCCAGAAGATGCCTCTCGATGTCTGCTGCTGCCTGAAGCCTGATGCCAAAAGATGCCATGTGAAGCCTGCTGCCAGAAGAAATAGCGACATCTCTTGCCAGAATAGGTAAGAGACCATTTCCGATTGGATACCTACTTTAAAATCTAAGATCTATGACTTCAAAATTTACTTGAATCTGAAACGTTCAAAATACTTTCCTGAAAAAATCAAAATTCAGTGGGCCTCCTATGTTATATATTTCCATTAGAATACTCTTAATATTAGCTGGTTTTCTTGAAATGACATGAAATATTGTTCCCATTCTATGTAACAGGACACAACTCTTTTAATACCTTTTAATAAACTTTCATCTTAAAACATCAATACTTTGTGCTTAACTTGGTTACAGCACAGGTAGGAGACAATTTCTTATTACATACCGAATCGAAAATCTCTGATCTATGACTTCAAATTTTACTTAAATTTGAAACATCCAACATAATTAGCTGAAATATTTAAAATAAAGTGGGGCTCCTATGTTATATATTTCTATTAGTTTACTCTTAATACTAGCTGGTTTTCTTGAAATGATAGAAAATATTTTTCCCATTTTCTTTAACAGGACACAACTCGGTCGCCTACTGCATGGATGGTTGTGACTTCCTGGGGCGAGGCTGGGGCTCCAGGACCCATTTTCAAAAGAAGAAAAGCCAAGAGGTAGGAGACAATTCATTATCACAAACCTAGTTAAAGAATTCCCGTCTAGGACATAGGATTATAGTCAATTTCATTGCAATCCAAATAGTTTCTTGAAAAAATAGCAATGCATTTGGTCTCCTGTATTATACTTTCTTTGGAATTCTCTTAGTATTGGCTGATTACATTCAAATGACATCAATATTGTTGACATGCACTTGAAGATGTCTGCCTGGCGACTACCTGCCGCCCATTCAAGCCGTGTGAAGCCTGCTGCCGAAAGACGACTCCAGTTGGTTGCCGCCAGATGAAACCATGTGCAGCCTGCCTCTAGAAGATGCCTCCTGATGACTGCCTCCAGAAGACGGATTGTTAAGCCTGCTGCCAGAAGATGCCTCTCGATGTCTGCTGCTGCCTGAAGCCTGATGCCAAAAGATGCCATGTGAAGCCTGCTGCCAGAAGAAATAGCAAAATCTCTTGCCAGAATAGGTAAGAGACCATTTCCGATTGGATACCTACTTTAAAATCTAAGATCTATGACTTCAAAATTTACTTGAATCTGAAACGTTCAAAATACTTTCCTGAAAAAATCAAAATTCAGTGGGCCTCCTACGTTATATATTTCCATTAGAATACTCTTAATATTAGCTGGTTTTCTTGAAATGACATGAAATATTGTTCCCATTCTATGTAACAGGACACAACTCGGTCGCCTACTGCATGGATGGTTGTGACTTCCTGGGGCGAGGCTGGGGCTCCAGGACCCATTTTCAAAAGAAGAAAAGCCAAGAGGTAGGAGACAATTCATTATCACAAACCTAGTTAAAGAATTCCCGTCTAGAACATAGGATTATAGTCAATTTCATTGCATACCAGATAGTTTCTTGAAAAGACGGAAATGCATTTGGTCTCCTGTATTACGCTTTCTATAGAATTCTCTTAGTACCCGCTGTTTACATTCAAATGACATCAATATTGTTGACATGCAATTGCAGATATCTGCCTGACAACTGCCTGCCGCCTGTTCAAGCTGTGTGAAGCCTGCTGCCGAAAGATGACTCCCGCTGCCTGCTGCCAGATGACGCCATGTGAAGCCTGCCTCCAGAAGATCGCCCTGACGACTGCCTCTAGAAAACGGTGCGTTAAGCCTGCTGCCAGAAGACGCCTCTTGATGTCTGCTGCTGCTAAGTTTGGTTTGTTGTTTGCATTGTATGTCTTGTATGTTTTGTTTTGGTGGGATCCTGATTTTGTTTGTCTTATCATGTCAACTGTCATTGCTTGTCCTAACTGCTATTTGTTGCCAGATGTTTGTTTGCCATTGCCTGACTGCTGCGTTGCCTGCTGGAATCCCAAGTGAGCGATGCCGGTTTGCTGATCGTGTTTGAACCCTGCTGACTAATGCTGTCCCCTGTTGCCTGCCGCCAGAAGACGCCGCCTGAAGCCTGCTGCCAGAAGATGCCGTTCGAAGCCTGCTGCCAGAAGAAACAGTGACATCTCTTGACAAAATAGGTAGGAGACAATTTCTTATTACATACCGAATCGAAAATCTCTGATCTATGACTTCAAAATTTACTTAAATTTGAAACGTCCAAAATAATTAGCTGAAATATTTAAAATTCAGTGGGGCTCCTATGTTATATATTTCTTTTAGGTCACTCTTAATACTAGCTGGTTTTCTTGAAATGATATGAAATATTGTTCCCATTCTATTTAACAGGACACAACTCGGTTGCCTACTGGTTGGATGGTTGTGACTTCCTGGGGCGAGGCTGGGGCTCCAGGAACCATTTTCAAAAGAAGAAAAATGAAGAGGTAGGAGACAATTCATTATCACAAACCTAGTTAAAGAATTCCCATCTAGAACATAGGATTATAGTCAATTTTAATGCATACAAGAAAGTTTCTTGAAAAGATCGAAATGCATTTGGTCACCTGTATTATACTTGCTTTAGAATTGTCTTAGTATTGGCTGATTACATTCAAATGACATCAATATTGTTGACATGCACTTGAAGATGTCTGCCTGGCGACTACCTGCCGCCTATTCAAGCCGTGTTAAGCCTGATGCCTCCAGAAGATTCCCGTTGCCTGCCGCCAGATGAAGCCATGTGACCCCTGCCTCCAGAAGATGCCTCCTGATGACTGCCTCCTGAAGACGGATTGTTAAGCCTGCTGCCAGATGTCTCTCGATGTCTGCTGCTGCCTGAAGCCTGCTGCCAAAAGATGCCATGTGAAGCCTGCTGCCAGAAGAAATAGCGACATCTCTTGCCAGAATAGGTAAGAGACCATTTCCGATTAGATACCTACTTTAAAAACTAAGATCTATGATTTCAAAATTTACTTGAATTTGAAACATTCAAAATACTTTCCTGAAAAAAAATCAAAATTCAGTGAGGCTCCTACGTTATATATTTCCTTTAGAATACTCTTAATATTAGCTGGTTTTCTTGAAATGATATGAAATATTGTTCCCATTTTATTTAACAGGACACAACTCGGTCGCCTACTGCATGGATGGTTGTGACTTCCTGGGGCGAGGCTGGGGCTCCAGGACCCATTTTCAAAAGAAGAAAAGCTAAGAGGTAGGAGACAATTTATAATCACATACCTAACCGAAAAATTCCCGTCTAGGACATAGGATTATAGTCAATTTCATTGCAATCCAAATAGTTTCTTGAAAAAATAGCAATGCATTTGGTCTCCTGTATTATACTTTCTTTGGAATTCTCTTAGTATTGGCTGATTACATTCAAATGACATCAATATTGTTGACATGCACTTGAAGATGTCTGCCTGGCGACTACCTGCCGCCCATTCAAGCCGTGTGAAGCCTGCTGCCGAAAGACGACTCCAGTTGGTTGCCGCCAGATGAAACCATGTGCAGCCTGCCTCTAGAAGATGCCTCCTGATGACTGCCTCCAGAAGACGGATTGTTAAGCCTGCTGCCAGAAGATGCCTCTCGATGTCTGCTGCTGCCTGAAGCCTGATGCCAAAAGATGCCATGTGAAGCCTGCTGCCAGAAGAAATAGCGACATCTCTTGCCAGAATAGGTAAGAGACCATTTCCAATTGGATACCTACTTTAAAATCTAAGATCTATGACTTCAAAATTTACTTGAATCTGAAACGTTCAAAATACTTTCCTGAAAAAATCAAAATTCAGTGGGCCTCCTACGTTATATATTTCCATTAGAATACTCTTAATATTAGCTGGTTTTCTTGAAATGACATGAAATATTGTTCCCATTCTATGTAACAGGACACAACTCGGTCGCCTACTGCATGGATGGTTGTGACTTCCTGGGGCGAGGCTGGGGCTCCAGGACCCATTTTCAAAAGAAGAAAAGCCAAGAGGTAGGAGACAATTCATTATCACAAACCTAGTTAAAGAATTCCCGTCTAGAACATAGGATTATAGTCAATTTCATTGCATACCAGATAGTTTCTTGAAAAGACGGAAATGCATTTGGTCTCCTGTATTACGCTTTCTATAGAATTCTCTTAGTACCCGCTGTTTACATTCAAATGACATCAATATTGTTGACATGCAATTGCAGATATCTGCCTGACAACTGCCTGCCGCCTGTTCAAGCTGTGTAAAGCCTGCTGCCGAAAGATGACTCCCGCTGCCTGCCGCCAGATGACGCCATGTGAAGCCTGCCTCCAGAAGATCGCCCTGACGACTGCCTCTAGAAAACGGTGCGTTAAGCCTGCTGCCAGAAGACGCCTCTTGATGTCTGCTGCTGCTAAGTTTGGTTCGTTGTTTGCATTGTATGTCTTGTATGTTTTGTTTTGGTGGGATCCTGATTTTGTTTGTCTTATCATGTCAACTGTCATTGCTTGTCCTAACTGCTATTTGTTGCCAGATGTTTGTTTGCCATTGCCTGACTGCTGCGTTGCCTGCTGGAATCCCAAGTGAGCGATGCCGGTTTGCTGATCGTGTTTGAACCCTGCTGACTAATGCTGTCCCCTGTTGCCTGCCGCCAGAAGACGCCGCCTGAAGCCTGCTGCCAGAAGATGCCGTTCGAAGCCTGCTGCCAGAAGAAACAGTGACATCTCTTGACAAAATAGGTAGGAGACAATTTCTTATTACATACCGAATCGAAAATCTCGGATCTATGACTTCAAAATTTACTTAAATTTAAAACATCCAAAATAATTAGCTGAAATATTTAAAATTCAGTGGGGCTCCTATGTTATATATTTCTTTTAGTTCACTCTTAATACTAGCTGGTTTTCTTGAAATGATATGAAATATTGTTCCCATTCTATTTAACAGGACACAACTCGGTTGCCTACTGGTTGGATGGTTGTGACTTCCTGGGGCGAGGCTGGGGCTCCAGGACCCATTTTCAAAAGAAGAAAAGTGAAGAGGTAGGAGACAATTCATTATCACAAACCTAGTTAAAGAATTCCCATCTAGAACATAGGATTATAGTCAATTTTAATGCATACTAGAAAGTTTCTTGAAAAGATCGAAATGCATTTGGTCACCTGTATTATACTTGCTTTAGAATTGTCTTAGTATTGGCTGATTACATTCAAATGACATCAATATTGTTGACATGCACTTGAAGATGTCTGCCTGGCGACTACCTGCCGCCTATTCAAGCCGTGTTAAGCCTGATGCCGAAAGAAGATGCCCATTGCGCTGCCAGATGAAGCCATGTGACCCCTGCCTCCAGAAGATGCCTCCTGATGACTGCCTCCTGAAGACGGATTGTTAAGCCTGCTGCCAGATGTCTCTCGATGTCTGCTGCTGCCTGAAGCCTGCTGCCAAAAGATGCCATGTGAAGCCTGCTGCCAGAAGAAATAGCGACATCTCTTGCCAGAATAGGTAAGAGACCATTTCCGATTAGATACCTACTTTAAAAACTAAGATCTATGATTTCAAAATTTACTTGAATTTGAAACATTCAAAATACTTTCCTGAAAAAAAATCAAAATTCAGTGAGGCTCCTACGTTATATGTTTCCTTTAGAATACTCTTAATATTAGCTGGTTTTCTTGAAATGATATGAAATATTGTTCCCATTTTATTTAACAGGACACAACTCGGTCGCCTACTGCATGGATGGTTGTGACTTCCTGGGGCGAGGCTGGGGCTCCAGGACCCATTTTCAAAAGAAGAAAAGCTAAGAGGTAGGAGACAATTTATAATCACATACCTAACCGAAAAATTCCCGTCTAGGACATAGGATTATAGTCAATTTCATTGCAATCCAAATAGTTTCTTGAAAAAATAGCAATGCATTTGGTCTCCTGTATTATACTTTCTTTGGAATTCTCTTAGTATTGGCTGATTACATTCAAATGACATCAATATTGTTGACATGCACTTGAAGATGTCTGCCTGGCGACTACCTGCCGCCCATTCAAGCCGTGTGAAGCCTGCTGCCGAAAGAAGACTCCAGTTGGTTGCCGCCAGATGAAACCATGTGCAGCCTGCCTCTAGAAGATGCCTCCTGATGACTGCCTCCAGAAGACGGATTGTTAAGCCTGCTGCCAGAAGATGCCTCTCGATGTCTGCTGCCGCCTGAAGCCTGCTGCCAAAAGATGCCGTGTGAAGCCTGCTGCCAGAAGAAACAGTGACATCTCTTGCCATAATAGGTAAGAGACCATTTCCAATTGGATACCTACTTTAAAATCTAAGATCTATGACTTCAAAATTTACTTGAATCTGAAACGTTCAAAATACTTTCCTGAAAAAATCAAAATTCAGTGGGCCTCCTACGTTATATATTTCCATTAGAATACTCTTAATATTAGCTGGTTTTCTTGAAATGACATGAAATATTGTTCCCATTCTATGTAACAGGACACAACTCGGTCGCCTACTGCATGGATGGTTGTGACTTCCTGGGGCGAGGCTGGGGCTCCAGGACCCATTTTCAAAAGAAGAAAAGCCAAGAGGTAGGAGACAATTCATTATCACAAACCTAGTTAAAGAATTCCCGTCTAGAACATAGGATTATAGTCAATTTCATTGCATACCAGATAGTTTCTTGAAAAGACGGAAATGCATTTGGTCTCCTGTATTACGCTTTCTATAGAATTCTTTTAGTACCCGCTGTTTACATTCAAATGACATCAATATTGTTGACATGCAATTGCAGATATCTGCCTGACAACTGCCTGCCGCCTGTTCAAGCTGTGTGAAGCCTGCTGCCGAAAGATGACTCCCGCTGCCTGCTGCCAGATGACACCATGTGAAGCCTGCCTCCAGAAGATCGCCCTGACGACTGCCTCTAGAAAACGGTGCGTTAAGCCTGCTGCCAGAAGACGCCTCTTGATGTCTGCTGCTGCTAAGTTTGGTTTGTTGTTTGCATTGTATGTCTTGTATGTTTTGTTTTGGTGGGATCCTGATTTTGTTTGTCTTATCATGTCAACTGTCATTGCTTGTCCTAACTGCTATTTGTTGCCAGATGTTTGTTTGCCATTGCCTGACTGCTGCGTTGCCTGCTGGAATCCCAAGTGAGCGATGCCGGTTTGCTGATCGTGTTTGAACCCTGCTGACTAATGCTGTCCCCTGTTGCCTGCCGCCAGAAGACGCCGCCTGAAGCCTGCTGCCAGAAGATGCCGTTCGAAGCCTGCTGCCAGAAGAAACAGTGACATCTCTTGACAAAATAGGTAGGAGACAATTTCTTATTACATACCGAATCGAAATTCTCTGATCTATGACTTCAAAATTTACTTAAATTTGAAACATCCAAAATAATTAGCTGAAATATTTAAAATTCAGTGGGGCTCCTATGTTATATATTTCTTTTAGTTCACTCTTAATACTAGCTGGTTTTCTTGAAATGATATGAAATATTGTTCCCATTCTATTTAACAGGACACAACTCGGTTGCCTACTGGTTGGATGGTTGTGACTTCCTGGGGCGAGGCTGGGGCTCCAGGAACCATTTTCAAAAGAAGAAAAGTGAAGAGGTAGGAGACAATTCATTATCACAAACCTAGTTAAAGAATTCCCATCTAGAACATAGGATTATAGTCAATTTTAATGCATACTAGAAAGTTTCTTGAAAAGATCGAAATGCATTTGGTCACCTGTATTATACTTGCTTTAGAATTGTCTTAGTATTGGCTGATTACATTCAAATGACATCAATATTGTTGACATGCACTTGAAGATGTCTGCCTGGCGACTACCTGCCGCCTATTCAAGCCGTGTTAAGCCTGATGCCGAAAGAAGATTCCCGTTGCCTGCCGCCAGATGAAGCCATGTGACCCCTGCCTCCAGAAGATGCCTCCTGATGACTGCCTCCTGAAGACGGATTGTTAAGCCTGCTGCCAGATGTCTCTCGATGTCTGCTGCTGCCTGAAGCCTGCTGCCAAAAGATGCCATGTGAAGTCTGCTGCCAGAAGAAATAGCGACATCTCTTGCCAGAATAGGTAAGAGACCATTTCCGATTAGATACCTACTTTAAAAACTAAGATCTATGATTTCAAAATTTACTTGAATTTGAAACATTCAAAATACTTTCCTGAAAAAAAATCAAAATTCAGTGAGGCTCCTACGTTATATATTTCCTTTAGAATACTCTTAATATTAGCTGGTTTTCTTGAAATGATATGAAATATTTTTCCCATTTTATTTAACAGGACACAACTCGGTCGCCTACTGCATGGATGGTTGTGACTTCCTGGGGCGAGGCTGGGGCTCCAGGACCCATTTTCAAAAGAAGAAAAGCCAAGAGGTAGGAGACAATTCATTATCACAAAGCTAGTTAAAGAATTCCCGTCTAGGACATAGGATTATAGTCAATTTCATTGCAATCCAAATAGTTTCTTGAAAAATAGCAATGCATTTGGTCTCCTGTATTATACTTTCTTTGGAATTCTCTTAGTATTGGCTGATTACATTCAAATGACATCAATATTGTTGACATGCACTTGAAGATGTCTGCCTGGCGACTACCTGCCGCCCATTCAAGCCGTGTGAAGCCTGCTGCCGAAAGAAGACTCCAGTTGGTTGCCGCCAGATGAAACCATGTGCAGCCTGCCTCTAGAAGATGCCTCCTGATGACTGCCTCCAGAAGACGGATTGTTAAGCCTGCTGCCAGAAGATGCCTCTCGATGTCTGCTGCCGCCTGAAGCCTGCTGCCAAAAGATGCCGTGTGAAGCCTGCTGCCAGAAGAAACAGTGACATCTCTTGCCATAATAGGTAAGAGACCATTTCCAATTGGATACCTACTTTAAAATCTAAGATCTATGACTTCAAAATTTACTTGAATCTGAAACGTTCAAAATACTTTCCTGAAAAAATCAAAATTCAGTGGGCCTCCTACGTTATATATTTCCATTAGAATACTCTTAATATTAGCTGGTTTTCTTGAAATGACATGAAATATTGTTCCCATTCTATGTAACAGGACACAACTCGGTCGCCTACTGCATGGATGGTTGTGACTTCCTGGGGCGAGGCTGGGGCTCCAGGACCCATTTTCAAAAGAAGAAAAGCCAAGAGGTAGGAGACAATTCATTATCACAAACCTAGTTAAAGAATTCCCGTCTAGAACATAGGATTATAGTCAATTTCATTGCATACCAGATAGTTTCTTGAAAAGACGGAAATGCATTTGGTCTCCTGTATTACGCTTTCTATAGAATTCTCTTAGTACCCGCTGTTTACATTCAAATGACATCAATATTGTTGACATGCAATTGCAGATATCTGCCTGACAACTGCCTGCCGCCTGTTCAAGCTGTGTGAAGCCTGCTGCCGAAAGATGACTCCCGCTGCCTGCCGCCAGATGACGCCATGTGAAGCCTGCCTCCAGAAGATCGCCCTGACGACTGCCTCTAGAAAACGGTGCGTTAAGCCTGCTGCCAGAAGACGCCTCTTGATGTCTGCTGCTGCTAAGTTTGGTTCGTTGTTTGCATTGTATGTCTTGTATGTTTTGTTTTGGTGGGATCCTGATTTTGTTTGTCTTATCATGTCAACTGTCATTGCTTGTCCTAACTGCTATTTGTTGCCAGATGTTTGTTTGCCATTGCCTGACTGCTGCGTTGCCTGCTGGAATCCCAAGTGAGCGATGCCGGTTTGCTGATCGTGTTTGAACCCTGCTGACTAATGCTGTCCCCTGTTGCCTGCCGCCAGAAGACGCCGCCTGAAGCCTGCTGCCAGAAGATGCCGTTCGAAGCCTGCTGCCAGAAGAAACAGTGACATCTCTTGACAAAATAGGTAGGAGACAATTTCTTATTACATACCGAATCGAAAATCTCGGATCTATGACTTCAAAATTTACTTAAATTTGAAACATCCAAAATAATTAGCTGAAATATTTAAAATTCAGTGGGGCTCCTATGTTATATATTTCTTTTAGTTCACTCTTAATACTAGCTGGTTTTCTTGAAATGATATGAAATATTGTTCCCATTCTATTTAACAGGACACAACTCGGTTGCCTACTGGTTGGATGGTTGTGACTTCCTGGGGCGAGGCTGGGGCTCCAGGACCCATTTTCAAAAGACCCATTTTCAAACCTAGTTAAAGAATTCCCATCTAGAACATAGGATTATAGTCAATTTTAATGCATACTAGAAAGTTTCTTGAAAAGATCGAAATGCATTTGGTCACCTGTATTATACTTGCTTTAGAATTGTCTTAGTATTGGCTGATTACATTCAAATGACATCAATATTGTTGACATGCACTTGAAGATGTCTGCCTGGCGACTACCTGCCGCCTATTCAAGCCGTGTTAAGCCTGATGCCGAAAGAAGATTCCCGTTGCCTGCCGCCAGATGAACCCATGTGACCCCTGCCTCCAGAAGATGCCTCCTGATGACTGCCTCCTGAAGACGGATTGTTAAGCCTGCTGCCAGATGTCTCTCGATGTCTGCTGCTGCCTGAAGCCTGCTGCCAAAAGATGCCATGTGAAGCCTGCTGCCAGAAGAAATAGCGACATCTCTTGCCAGAATAGGTAAGAGACCATTTCCGATTAGATACCTACTTTAAAAACTAAGATCTATGATTTCAAAATTTGCTTGAATTTGAAACATTCAAAATACTTTCCTGAAAAAAAATCAAAATTCAGTGAGGCTCCTTCGTAATATATTTCCTTTAGAATACTCTTAATATTAGCTGGTTTTCTTGAAATGATATGAAATATTGTTCCCATTTTATTTAACAGGACACAACTCAGTCGCCTACTGCATGGATGGTTGTGACTTCCTGGGGCGAGGCTGGGGCTCCAGGACCCATTTTCAAAAGAAGAAAAGCTAAGAGGTAGGAGACAATTTATAATCACATACCTAACCGAAAAATTCCCGTCTAGGACATAGGATTATAGTCAATTTCATTGCAATCCAAATAGTTTCTTGAAAAGACGGAAATGCATTTGGTCTCCTGTATTATACTTTCTTTAGAATTCCCTTAGTATTGGCTGATTACATTCAAATGACATCAATATTGTTGACATGCACTTGAAGATGTCTGCCTGGCGACTACCTGCCGCCCATTTAAGCCGTGTGAAGCCTGCTGCCGAAAGACGACTCCAGTTGGTTGCCGCCAGATGAAACCATGTGCAGCCTGCCTCTAGAAGATGCCTCCTGATGACTGCCTCCAGAAGACGGATTGTTAAGCCTGCTGCCAGAAGATGCCTCTCGATATCTGCTGCTGCCTGAAGCCTGCTGCCAAAAGATGCCGTGTGAAGCCTGCTGCCAGAAGAAACAGTGACATCTCTTGCCAGAATAGGTAAGAGACCATTTCCGATTAGATACCTACTTTAAAATCTAAGATCTATGACTTCAAAATTTACTTGAATTTGAAACGTTCAAAATACTTTCCTGAAAAAATCAAAATTCAGTGGGCCTCCTACGTTATATATTTCCTTTAGAATACTCTTAATATTAGCTGGTTTTCTTGAAATGATATGAAATATTGTTCCCATTCTATGTAACAGGACACAACTCGGTCGCCTACTGCATGGATGGTTGTGACTTCCTGGGGCGAGGCTGGGGCTCCAGGACCCATTTTCAAAAGAAGAAAAGCCAAGAGGTAGGAGACAATTCATTATCACAAACCTAGTTAAAGAATTCCCGTCTAGAACATAGGATTATAATTATTTTGGTAATACTTTAAAGCCAGTCAGAACCTGTAAAACAAACCTATTAAAGTCGGTTCTTGTGGTTATTTAAAGTATTACCAAAATATGTCAAAAGACCTGAAAATCATTCTAGTATGTGAAAATTCCGTCTATATTACACTAAAGAAATATTAAATTGAGTTCCTGACACCTGAATTAACCATTCAAACCTTTTAAATTGCCAACGGCAAAGCCAGGACATAAAATCCAATAAACCCAATACCATTACCAATAGAATGGACATGAACGTAACCCTAATGTCATACCGGGCAATATAGCCTGAAAATTAAAATACATGCGATCTTTCCGAAATTCACACAGAATGATCCTGGAATAGTCCAAAACACATATCTAAAATAAAATTTTGGGGTCACTGTGTGACATTTTGAGCTAAAAATCAAAACGATGGTGATTTTACAATAGAACATGTATAGAGAAATCCGAAAAAGTTAATTTTCACATAGTAAAAATCGCTCTAAAAATCTGAAATTTTTACAGAATATAGCTGATGTATCCTGCTACACATTCCAATCTTAAAAACGATAGGCCATGACTAAAGATTTTGAAATAATCGAGAAAAACCGTACATCCAGCTTAGTTCTCATAGAAACGCCTAACCACTTCAACAGGGAACAACAACTCAGCCCACCAGATCTAAAGCAAGGCACAAACGTAATAATGATATGTATCATCAAAAGTATATCAATTTCAACCAAGGGTTCAGCATAATCAAGCCAGTAAACCATACCTACAATAACCATAGCGTCTTCTATATAACCGGAGAGGTAACAGCTGGAGAGCAGGACATGCAACACAGTCAGCCGACGCACTGGAAGCCACAGACCACTGCAAACCGCACTTCCATTATAGACCTTAAAACAACAGTCTGTGTGGGAGAGATAGTATTATATCCAAACAAACAAATAATATACCTGATATACAGAAATATTTCATTTTCAAAACCACAGAAAATAATAATAAAAATATACCCATAATACAGAACAAGTGCCGACCTTACCAGGCACATAGAAATTGAAAATGCCATGAGAACAGAATTAATACCCAAATTACGCACAATAATTAAAAACAACATTATGTCAAATTAAATAAGAAAACCACATGAATTATTAAACCACAATGCTTATAAAACAGACCCTTGAGAGTCTATAACGAAGGAATTACAAAAACTAATAATATCAAAACCTGATTTTAGGAATCAAAACTCATAATTTTAAAATCAAAAACCAGAAATAAAGCTCAAGGCCCTCAAACAGGCATTACAGAACCACCTACAGGAATTAATAAAATGTACTGTCATTGTCAAAAAGGCGGCCTGCTAGTCTATAATTTCACCCATCTCTGAAGCACTGTATATCAGTCGTCATAGTGACGTCAGAGGGTCTATTCCCAGAAGCGCGGTGTTCCCCAAAGACTAGCTAGTAGTATAAGAAACATCGCTTCTGTCACGGCTATCTACCTAATAGGACGTTTAGCCTACAATGTGGCTTAGTAGACAAAATTGATCAATACCTTGATATATAACACTTAACACCAATACCCAATACCAACACTTGGTATTTAATACTAACACTTATGACAACACTTGATACTAACACCTGATATCAATACTCAATACTAACACTCAACGGTAACACACAATACTGATTCCCAACAATAACACTTCAAATACCAATACTCAACAATACGCTTCAAATACCAATACTTAATAATAACACTTGATATCAGATACAAACACTTGATATCATATTTTCTTCTTCTTGATACTTATACATCAAACCATACATATATTAGTGATACGTGATGTTTCAATACCCTTACGTAGATAGCACTTTATTTACATCTTATTTTCAATATTTAATAAAACAGTCTTTTAATACCTTTTAATAAACTTTCATCTTAAAACATCAATACTTTGTGCTTAACTTGGTTACAGCACAGGTAGGAGACAATTTCTTATTACATACCGAATCGAAAATCTCTGATCTATGACTTCAAATTTTACTTAAATTTGAAACATCCAACATAATTAGCTGAAATATTTAAAATAAAGTGGGGCTCCTATGTTATATATTTCTATTAGTTTACTCTTAATACTAGCTGGTTTTCTTGAAATGATAGAAAATATTTTTCCCATTTTCTTTAACAGGACACAACTCGGTCGCCTACTGCATGGATGGTTGTGACTTCCTGGGGCGAGGCTGGGGCTCCAGGACCCATTTTCAAAAGAAGAAAAGCCAAGAGGTAGGAGACAATTCATTATCACAAACCTAGTTAAAGAATTCCCGTCTAGGACATAGGATTATAGTCAATTTCATTGCAATCCAAATAGTTTCTTGAAAAAATAGCAATGCATTTGGTCTCCTGTATTATACTTTCTTTGGAATTCTCTTAGTATTGGCTGATTACATTCAAATGACATCAATATTGTTGACATGCACTTGAAGATGTCTGCCTGGCGACTACCTGCCGCCCATTCAAGCCGTGTGAAGCCTGCTGCCGAAAGACGACTCCAGTTGGTTGCCGCCAGATGAAACCATGTGCAGCCTGCCTCTAGAAGATGCCTCCTGATGACTGCCTCCAGAAGACGGATTGTTAAGCCTGCTGCCAGAAGATGCCTCTCGATGTCTGCTGCTGCCTGAAGCCTGATGCCAAAAGATGCCATGTGAAGCCTGCTGCCAGAAGAAATAGCAAAATCTCTTGCCAGAATAGGTAAGAGACCATTTCCGATTGGATACCTACTTTAAAATCTAAGATCTATGACTTCAAAATTAACTTGAATCTGAAACGTTAAAAATACTTTCCTGAAAAAATCAAAATTCAGTGGGCCTCCTACGTTATATATTTCCATTAGAATACTCTTAATATTAGCTGGTTTTCTTGAAATGACATGAAATATTGTTCCCATTCTATGTAACAGGACACAACTCGGTCGCCTACTGCATGGATGGTTGTGACTTCCTGGGGCGAGGCTGGGGCTCCAGGACCCATTTTCAAAAGAAGAAAAGCCAAGAGGTAGGAGACAATTCATTATCACAAACCTAGTTAAAGAATTCCCGTCTAGAACATAGGATTATAGTCAATTTCATTGCATACCAGATAGTTTCTTGAAAAGACGGAAATGCATTTGGTCTCCTGTATTACGCTTTCTATAGAATTCTCTTAGTACCCGCTGTTTACATTCAAATGACATCAATATTGTTGACATGCAATTGCAGATATCTGCCTGACAACTGCCTGCCGCCTGTTCAAGCTGTGTGAAGCCTGCTGCCGAAAGATGACTCCCGCTGCCTGCTGCCAGATGACGCCATGTGAAGCCTGCCTCCAGAAGATCGCCCTGACGACTGCCTCTAGAAAACGGTGCGTTAAGCCTGCTGCCAGAAGACGCCTCTTGATGTCTGCTGCTGCTAAGTTTGGTTTGTTGTTTGCATTGTATGTCTTGTATGTTTTGTTTTGGTGGGATCCTGATTTTGTTTGTCTTATCATGTCAACTGTCATTGCTTGTCCTAACTGCTATTTGTTGCCAGATGTTTGTTTGCCATTGCCTGACTGCTGCGTTGCCTGCTGGAATCCCAAGTGAGCGATGCCGGTTTGCTGATCGTGTTTGAACCCTGCTGACTAATGCTGTCCCCTGTTGCCTGCCGCCAGAAGACGCCGCCTGAAGCCTGCTGCCAGAAGATGCCGTTCGAAGCCTGCTGCCAGAAGAAACAGTGACATCTCTTGACAAAATAGGTAGGAGACAATTTCTTATTACATACCGAATCGAAAATCTCTGATCTATGACTTCAAAATTTACTTAAATTTTAAACATCCAAAATAATTAGCTGAAATATTTAAAATTCAGTGGGGCTCCTATGTTATATATTTCTTTTAGTTCACTCTTTATACTAGCTGGTTTTCTTGAAATGATATGAAATATTGTTCCCATTCTATTTAACAGGACACAACTCGGTTGCCTACTGGTTGGATGGTTGTGACTTCCTGGGGCGAGGCTGGGGCTCCAGGAACCATTTTCAAAAGAAGAAAAGTGAAGAGGTAGGAGACAATTCATTATCACAAACCTAGTTAAAGAATTCCCATCTAGAACATAGGATTATAGTCAATTTTAATGCATACTAGAAAGTTTCTTGAAAAGATCGAAATGCATTTGGTCACCTGTATTATACTTGCTTTAGAATTGTCTTAGTATTGGCTGATTACATTCAAATGACATCAATATTGTTGACATGCACTTAAAGATGTCTGCCTGGCGACTACCTGCCGCCTATTCAAGCCGTGTTAAGCCTGATGCCGAAAGAAGATTCCCGTTGCCTGCCGCCAGATGAAGCCATGTGCAGCCTGCCTCTAGAAGATGCTTCCTGATGACTGCCTCCTGAAGACGGATTGTTAAGCCTGCTGCCAGATGTCTCTCGATGTCTGCTGCTGCCTGAAGCCTGCTGCCAAAAGATGCCATGTGAAGCCTGCTGCCAGAAGAAATAGCGACATCTCTTGCCAGAATAGGTAAGAGACCCTTTCCGATTAGATACCTACTTTAAAAACTAAGATCTATGATTTCAAAATTTACTTGAATTTGAAACATTCAAAATACTTTCCTGAAAAAAAATCAAAATTCATTGAGGCTCCTACGTTATATATTTCCTTTAGAATACTCTTAATATTAGCTGGTTTTCTTGAAATGATATGAAATATTGTTCCCATTTTATTTAACAGGACACAACTCGGTCGCCTACTGCATGGATGGTTGTGACTTCCTGGGGCGAGGCTGGGGCTCCAGGACCCATTTTCAAAAGAAGAAAAGCCAAGAGGTAGGAGACAATTTATAATCACATACCTAACCGAAAAATTCCCGTCTAGGACATAGGATTATAGTCAATTTCATTGCAATCCAAATAGTTTCTTGAAAAAATAGCAATGCATTTGGTCTCCTGTATTATACTTTCTTTGGAATTCTCTTAGTATTGGCTGATTACATTCAAATGACATCAATATTGTTGACATGCACTTGAAGATGTCTGCCTGGCGACTACCTGCCGCCCATTCAAGCCGTGTGAAGCCTGCTGCCGAAAGACGACTCCAGTTGGTTGCCGCCAGATGAAACCATGTGCAGCCTGCCTCTAGAAGATGCCTCCTGATGACTGCCTCCAGAAGACGGATTGTTAAGCCTGCTGCCAGAAGATGCCTCTCGATGTCTGCTGCTGCCTGAAGCCTGATGCCAAAAGATGCCATGTGAAGCCTGCTGCCAGAAGAAATAGCGACATCTCTTGCCAGAATAGGTAAGAGACCATTTCCGATTGGATACCTACTTTAAAATCTAAGATCTATGACTTCAAAATTTACTTGAATCTGAAACGTTCAAAATACTTTCCTGAAAAAATCAAAATTCAGTGGGCCTCCTATGTTATATATTTCCATTAGAATACTCTTAATATTAGCTGGTTTTCTTGAAATGACATGAAATATTGTTCCCATTCTATGTAACAGGACACAACTCTTTTAATACCTTTTAATAAACTTTCATCTTAAAACATCAATACTTTGTGCTTAACTTGGTTACAGCACAGGTAGGAGACAATTTCTTATTACATACCGAATCGAAAATCTCTGATCTATGACTTCAAATTTTACTTAAATTTGAAACATCCAACATAATTAGCTGAAATATTTAAAATAAAGTGGGGCTCCTATGTTATATATTTCTATTAGTTTACTCTTAATACTAGCTGGTTTTCTTGAAATGATAGAAAATATTTTTCCCATTTTCTTTAACAGGACACAACTCGGTCGCCTACTGCATGGATGGTTGTGACTTCCTGGGGCGAGGCTGGGGCTCCAGGACCCATTTTCAAAAGAAGAAAAGCCAAGAGGTAGGAGACAATTCATTATCACAAAGCTAGTTAAAGAATTCCCGTCTAGGACATAGGATTATAGTCAATTTCATTGCAATCCAAATAGTTTCTTGAAAAAATAGCAATGCATTTGGTCTCCTGTATTATACTTTCTTTGGAATTCTCTTAGTATTGGCTGATTACATTCAAATGACATCAATATTGTTGACATGCACTTGAAGATGTCTGCCTGGCGACTACCTGCCGCCCATTCAAGCCGTGTGAAGCCTGCTGCCGAAAGACGACTCCAGTTGGTTGCCGCCAGATGAAACCATGTGCAGCCTGCCTCTAGAAGATGCCTCCTGATGACTGCCTCCAGAAGACGGATTGTTAAGCCTGCTGCCAGAAGATGCCTCTCGATGTCTGCTGCTGCCTGAAGCCTGATGCCAAAAGATGCCATGTGAAGCCTGCTGCCAGAAGAAATAGCGACATCTCTTGCCAGAATAGGTAAGAGACCATTTCCGATTGGATACCTACTTTAAAATCTAAGATCTATGACTTCAAAATTTACTTGAATCTGAAACGTTCAAAATACTTTCCTGAAAAAATCAAAATTCAGTGGGCCTCCTATGTTATATATTTCCATTAGAATACTCTTAATATTAGCTGGTTTTCTTGAAATGACATGAAATATTGTTCCCATTCTATGTAACAGGACACAACTCTTTTAATACCTTTTAATAAACTTTCATCTTAAAACATCAATACTTTGTGCTTAACTTGGTTACAGCACAGGTAGGAGACAATTTCTTATTACATACCGAATCGAAAATCTCTGATCTATGACTTCAAATTTTACTTAAATTTGAAACATCCAACATAATTAGCTGAAATATTTAAAATAAAGTGGGGCTCCTATGTTATATATTTCTATTAGTTTACTCTTAATACTAGCTGGTTTTCTTGAAATGATAGAAAATATTTTTCCCATTTTCTTTAACAGGACACAACTCGGTCGCCTACTGCATGGATGGTTGTGACTTCCTGGGGCGAGGCTGGGGCTCCAGGACCCATTTTCAAAAGAAGAAAAGCCAAGAGGTAGGAGACAATTCATTATCACAAACCTAGTTAAAGAATTCCCGTCTAGGACATAGGATTATAGTCAATTTCATTGCAATCCAAATAGTTTCTTGAAAAAATAGCAATGCATTTGGTCTCCTGTATTATACTTTCTTTGGAATTCTCTTAGTATTGGCTGATTACATTCAAATGACATCAATATTGTTGACATGCACTTGAAGATGTCTGCCTGGCGACTACCTGCCGCCCATTCAAGCCGTGTGAAGCCTGCTGCCGAAAGACGACTCCAGTTGGTTGCCGCCAGATGAAACCATGTGCAGCCTGCCTCTAGAAGATGCCTCCTGATGACTGCCTCCAGAAGACGGATTGTTAAGCCTGCTGCCAGAAGATGCCTCTCGATGTCTGCTGCTGCCTGAAGCCTGATGCCAAAAGATGCCATGTGAAGCCTGCTGCCAGAAGAAATAGCAAAGTCTCTTGCCAGAATAGGTAAGAGACCATTTCCGATTGGATACCTACTTTAAAATCTAAGATCTATGACTTCAAAATTTACTTGAAGCTGAAACGTTCAAAATACTTTCCTGAAAAAATCAAAATTCAGTGGGCCTCCTACGTTATATATTTCCATTAGAATACTCTTAATATTAGCTGGTTTTCTTGAAATGACATGAAATATTGTTCCCATTCTATGTAACAGGACACAACTCGGTCGCCTACTGCATGGATGGTTGTGACTTCCTGGGGCGAGGCTGGGGCTCCAGGACCCATTTTCAAAAGAAGAAAAGCCAAGAGGTAGGAGACAATTCATTATCACAAACCTAGTTAAAGAATTCCCGTCTAGAACATAGGATTATAGTCAATTTCATTGCATACCAGATAGTTTCTTGAAAAGACGGAAATGCATTTGGTCTCCTGTATTACGCTTTCTATAGAATTCTCTTAGTACCCGCTGTTTACATTCAAATGACATCAATATTGTTGACATGCAATTGCAGATATCTGCCTGACAACTGCCTGCCGCCTGTTCAAGCTGTGTGAAGCCTGCTGCCGAAAGATGACTCCCGCTGCCTGCTGCCAGATGACGCCATGTGAAGCCTGCCTCCAGAAGATCGCCCTGACGACTGCCTCTAGAAAACGGTGCGTTAAGCCTGCTGCCAGAAGACGCCTCTTGATGTCTGCTGCTGCTAAGTTTGGTTTGTTGTTTGCATTGTATGTCTTGTATGTTTTGTTTTGGTGGGATCCTGATTTTGTTTGTCTTATCATGTCAACTGTCATTGCTTGTCCTAACTGCTATTTGTTGCCAGATGTTTGTTTGCCATTGCCTGACTGCTGCGTTGCCTGCTGGAATCCCAAGTGAGCGATGCCGGTTTGCTGATCGTGTTTGAACCCTGCTGACTAATGCTGTCCCCTGTTGCCTGCCGCCAGAAGACGCCGCCTGAAGCCTGCTGCCAGAAGATGCCGTTCGAAGCCTGCTGCCAGAAGAAACAGTGACATCTCTTGACAAAATAGGTAGGAGACAATTTCTTATTACATACCGAATCGAAAATCTCTGATCTATGACTTCAAAATTTACTTAAATTTGAAACGTCCAAAATAATTAGCTGAAATATTTAAAATTCAGTGGGGCTCCTATGTTATATATTTCTTTTAGGTCACTCTTAATACTAGCTGGTTTTCTTGAAATGATATGAAATATTGTTCCCATTCTATTTAACAGGACACAACTCGGTTGCCTACTGGTTGGATGGTTGTGACTTCCTGGGGCGAGGCTGGGGCTCCAGGAACCATTTTCAAAAGAAGAAAAATGAAGAGGTAGGAGACAATTCATTATCACAAACCTAGTTAAAGAATTCCCATCTAGAACATAGGATTATAGTCAATTTTAATGCATACAAGAAAGTTTCTTGAAAAGATCGAAATGCATTTGGTCACCTGTATTATACTTGCTTTAGAATTGTCTTAGTATTGGCTGATTACATTCAAATGACATCAATATTGTTGACATGCACTTGAAGATGTCTGCCTGGCGACTACCTGCCGCCTATTCAAGCCGTGTTAAGCCTGATGCCTCCAGAAGATTCCCGTTGCCTGCCGCCAGATGAAGCCATGTGACCCCTGCCTCCAGAAGATGCCTCCTGATGACTGCCTCCTGAAGACGGATTGTTAAGCCTGCTGCCAGATGTCTCTCGATGTCTGCTGCTGCCTGAAGCCTGCTGCCAAAAGATGCCATGTGAAGCCTGCTGCCAGAAGAAATAGCGACATCTCTTGCCAGAATAGGTAAGAGACCATTTCCGATTAGATACCTACTTTAAAAACTAAGATCTATGATTTCAAAATTTACTTGAATTTGAAACATTCAAAATACTTTCCTGAAAAAAAATCAAAATTCAGTGAGGCTCCTACGTTATATATTTCCTTTAGAATACTCTTAATATTAGCTGGTTTTCTTGAAATGATATGAAATATTGTTCCCATTTTATTTAACAGGACACAACTCGGTCGCCTACTGCATGGATGGTTGTGACTTCCTGGGGCGAGGCTGGGGCTCCAGGACCCATTTTCAAAAGAAGAAAAGCTAAGAGGTAGGAGACAATTTATAATCACATACCTAACCGAAAAATTCCCGTCTAGGACATAGGATTATAGTCAATTTCATTGCAATCCAAATAGTTTCTTGAAAAAATAGCAATGCATTTGGTCTCCTGTATTATACTTTCTTTGGAATTCTCTTAGTATTGGCTGATTACATTCAAATGACATCAATATTGTTGACATGCACTTGAAGATGTCTGCCTGGCGACTACCTGCCGCCCATTCAAGCCGTGTGAAGCCTGCTGCCGAAAGACGACTCCAGTTGGTTGCCGCCAGATGAAACCATGTGCAGCCTGCCTCTAGAAGATGCCTCCTGATGACTGCCTCCAGAAGACGGATTGTTAAGCCTGCTGCCAGAAGATGCCTCTCGATGTCTGCTGCTGCCTGAAGCCTGATGCCAAAAGATGCCATGTGAAGCCTGCTGCCAGAAGAAATAGCGACATCTCTTGCCAGAATAGGTAAGAGACCATTTCCAATTGGATACCTACTTTAAAATCTAAGATCTATGACTTCAAAATTTACTTGAATCTGAAACGTTCAAAATACTTTCCTGAAAAAATCAAAATTCAGTGGGCCTCCTACGTTATATATTTCCATTAGAATACTCTTAATATTAGCTGGTTTTCTTGAAATGACATGAAATATTGTTCCCATTCTATGTAACAGGACACAACTCGGTCGCCTACTGCATGGATGGTTGTGACTTCCTGGGGCGAGGCTGGGGCTCCAGGACCCATTTTCAAAAGAAGAAAAGCCAAGAGGTAGGAGACAATTCATTATCACAAACCTAGTTAAAGAATTCCCGTCTAGAACATAGGATTATAGTCAATTTCATTGCATACCAGATAGTTTCTTGAAAAGACGGAAATGCATTTGGTCTCCTGTATTACGCTTTCTATAGAATTCTCTTAGTACCCGCTGTTTACATTCAAATGACATCAATATTGTTGACATGCAATTGCAGATATCTGCCTGACAACTGCCTGCCGCCTGTTCAAGCTGTGTAAAGCCTGCTGCCGAAAGATGACTCCCGCTGCCTGCCGCCAGATGACGCCATGTGAAGCCTGCCTCCAGAAGATCGCCCTGACGACTGCCTCTAGAAAACGGTGCGTTAAGCCTGCTGCCAGAAGACGCCTCTTGATGTCTGCTGCTGCTAAGTTTGGTTCGTTGTTTGCATTGTATGTCTTGTATGTTTTGTTTTGGTGGGATCCTGATTTTGTTTGTCTTATCATGTCAACTGTCATTGCTTGTCCTAACTGCTATTTGTTGCCAGATGTTTGTTTGCCATTGCCTGACTGCTGCGTTGCCTGCTGGAATCCCAAGTGAGCGATGCCGGTTTGCTGATCGTGTTTGAACCCTGCTGACTAATGCTGTCCCCTGTTGCCTGCCGCCAGAAGACGCCGCCTGAAGCCTGCTGCCAGAAGATGCCGTTCGAAGCCTGCTGCCAGAAGAAACAGTGACATCTCTTGACAAAATAGGTAGGAGACAATTTCTTATTACATACCGAATCGAAAATCTCGGATCTATGACTTCAAAATTTACTTAAATTTAAAACATCCAAAATAATTAGCTGAAATATTTAAAATTCAGTGGGGCTCCTATGTTATATATTTCTTTTAGTTCACTCTTAATACTAGCTGGTTTTCTTGAAATGATATGAAATATTGTTCCCATTCTATTTAACAGGACACAACTCGGTTGCCTACTGGTTGGATGGTTGTGACTTCCTGGGGCGAGGCTGGGGCTCCAGGACCCATTTTCAAAAGAAGAAAAGTGAAGAGGTAGGAGACAATTCATTATCACAAACCTAGTTAAAGAATTCCCATCTAGAACATAGGATTATAGTCAATTTTAATGCATACTAGAAAGTTTCTTGAAAAGATCGAAATGCATTTGGTCACCTGTATTATACTTGCTTTAGAATTGTCTTAGTATTGGCTGATTACATTCAAATGACATCAATATTGTTGACATGCACTTGAAGATGTCTGCCTGGCGACTACCTGCCGCCTATTCAAGCCGTGTTAAGCCTGATGCCGAAAGAAGATGCCCATTGCGCTGCCAGATGAAGCCATGTGACCCCTGCCTCCAGAAGATGCCTCCTGATGACTGCCTCCTGAAGACGGATTGTTAAGCCTGCTGCCAGATGTCTCTCGATGTCTGCTGCTGCCTGAAGCCTGCTGCCAAAAGATGCCATGTGAAGCCTGCTGCCAGAAGAAATAGCGACATCTCTTGCCAGAATAGGTAAGAGACCATTTCCGATTAGATACCTACTTTAAAAACTAAGATCTATGATTTCAAAATTTACTTGAATTTGAAACATTCAAAATACTTTCCTGAAAAAAAATCAAAATTCAGTGAGGCTCCTACGTTATATGTTTCCTTTAGAATACTCTTAATATTAGCTGGTTTTCTTGAAATGATATGAAATATTGTTCCCATTTTATTTAACAGGACACAACTCGGTCGCCTACTGCATGGATGGTTGTGACTTCCTGGGGCGAGGCTGGGGCTCCAGGACCCATTTTCAAAAGAAGAAAAGCTAAGAGGTAGGAGACAATTTATAATCACATACCTAACCGAAAAATTCCCGTCTAGGACATAGGATTATAGTCAATTTCATTGCAATCCAAATAGTTTCTTGAAAAAATAGCAATGCATTTGGTCTCCTGTATTATACTTTCTTTGGAATTCTCTTAGTATTGGCTGATTACATTCAAATGACATCAATATTGTTGACATGCACTTGAAGATGTCTGCCTGGCGACTACCTGCCGCCCATTCAAGCCGTGTGAAGCCTGCTGCCGAAAGAAGACTCCAGTTGGTTGCCGCCAGATGAAACCATGTGCAGCCTGCCTCTAGAAGATGCCTCCTGATGACTGCCTCCAGAAGACGGATTGTTAAGCCTGCTGCCAGAAGATGCCTCTCGATGTCTGCTGCCGCCTGAAGCCTGCTGCCAAAAGATGCCGTGTGAAGCCTGCTGCCAGAAGAAACAGTGACATCTCTTGCCATAATAGGTAAGAGACCATTTCCAATTGGATACCTACTTTAAAATCTAAGATCTATGACTTCAAAATTTACTTGAATCTGAAACGTTCAAAATACTTTCCTGAAAAAATCAAAATTCAGTGGGCCTCCTACGTTATATATTTCCATTAGAATACTCTTAATATTAGCTGGTTTTCTTGAAATGACATGAAATATTGTTCCCATTCTATGTAACAGGACACAACTCGGTCGCCTACTGCATGGATGGTTGTGACTTCCTGGGGCGAGGCTGGGGCTCCAGGACCCATTTTCAAAAGAAGAAAAGCCAAGAGGTAGGAGACAATTCATTATCACAAACCTAGTTAAAGAATTCCCGTCTAGAACATAGGATTATAGTCAATTTCATTGCATACCAGATAGTTTCTTGAAAAGACGGAAATGCATTTGGTCTCCTGTATTACGCTTTCTATAGAATTCTTTTAGTACCCGCTGTTTACATTCAAATGACATCAATATTGTTGACATGCAATTGCAGATATCTGCCTGACAACTGCCTGCCGCCTGTTCAAGCTGTGTGAAGCCTGCTGCCGAAAGATGACTCCCGCTGCCTGCTGCCAGATGACACCATGTGAAGCCTGCCTCCAGAAGATCGCCCTGACGACTGCCTCTAGAAAACGGTGCGTTAAGCCTGCTGCCAGAAGACGCCTCTTGATGTCTGCTGCTGCTAAGTTTGGTTTGTTGTTTGCATTGTATGTCTTGTATGTTTTGTTTTGGTGGGATCCTGATTTTGTTTGTCTTATCATGTCAACTGTCATTGCTTGTCCTAACTGCTATTTGTTGCCAGATGTTTGTTTGCCATTGCCTGACTGCTGCGTTGCCTGCTGGAATCCCAAGTGAGCGATGCCAGTTTGCTGATCGTGTTTGAACCCTGCTGACTAATGCTGTCCCCTGTTGCCTGCTGCCAGAAGACGCCGCCTGAAGCCTGCTGCCAGAAGATGCCGTTCGAAGCCTGCTGCCAGAAGAAACAGTGACATCTCTTGACAAAATAGGTAGGAGACAATTTCTTATTACATACCGAATCAAAATTCTCTGATCTATGACTTCAAAATTTACTTAAATTTGAAACATCCAAAATAATTAGCTGAAATATTTAAAATTCAGTGGGGCTCCTATGTTATATATTTCTTTTAGTTCACTCTTAATACTAGCTGGTTTTCTTGAAATGATATGAAATATTGTTCCCATTCTATTTAACAGGACACAACTCGGTTGCCTACTGGTTGGATGGTTGTGACTTCCTGGGGCGAGGCTGGGGCTCCAGGAACCATTTTCAAAAGAAGAAAAGTGAAGAGGTAGGAGACAATTCATTATCACAAACCTAGTTAAAGAATTCCCATCTAGAACATAGGATTATAGTCAATTTTAATGCATACTAGAAAGTTTCTTGAAAAGATCGAAATGCATTTGGTCACCTGTATTATACTTGCTTTAGAATTGTCTTAGTATTGGCTGATTACATTCAAATGACATCAATATTGTTGACATGCACTTAAAGATGTCTGCCTGGCGACTACCTGCCGCCCATTCAAGCCGTGTTAAGCCTAATGCCGAAAGAAGATTCCCGTTGCCTGCCGCCAGATGAAGCCATGTGACCCCTGCCTCCAGAAGATGCCTCCTGATGACTACCTCCTGAAGACGGATTGTTAAGCCTGCTGCCAGATGTCTCTCGATGTCTGCTGCTGCCTGAAGCCTGCTGCCAAAAGATGCCATGTGAAGCCTGCTGCCAGAAGAAATAGCGACATCTCTTGCCAGAATAGGTAAGAGACCATTTCCGATTAGATACCTACTTTAAAAACTAAGATCTATGATTTCAAAATTTACTTGAATTTGAAACATTCAAAATACTTTCCTGAAAAAAAATCAAAATTCAGTGAGGCTCCTACGTTATATATTTCCTTTAGAATACTCTTAATATGAGCTGGTTTTCTTGAAATGATATGAAATATTTTTCCCATTTTATTTAACAGGACACAACTCGGTCGCCTACTGCATGGATGGTTGTGACTTCCTGGGGCGAGGCTGGGGCTCCAGGACCCATTTTCAAAAGAAGAAAAGCCAAGAGGTAGGAGACAATTCATTATCACAAAGCTAGTTAAAGAATTCCCGTCTAGGACATAGGATTATAGTCAATTTCATTGCAATCCAAATAGTTTCTTGAAAAAATAGCAATGCATTTGGTCTCCTGTATTATACTTTCTTTGGAATTCTCTTAGTATTGGCTGATTACATTCAAATGACATCAATATTGTTGACATGCACTTGAAGATGTCTGCCTGGCGACTACCTGCCGCCCATTCAAGCCGTGTGAAGCCTGCTGCCGAAAGAAGACTCCAGTTGGTTGCCGCCAGATGAAACCATGTGCAGCCTGCCTCTAGAAGATGCCTCCTGATGACTGCCTCCAGAAGACGGATTGTTAAGCCTGCTGCCAGAAGATGCCTCTCGATGTCTGCTGCCGCCTGAAGCCTGCTGCCAAAAGATGCCGTGTGAAGCCTGCTGCCAGAAGAAACAGTGACATCTCTTGCCATAATAGGTAAGAGACCATTTCCAATTGGATACCTACTTTAAAATCTAAGATCTATGACTTCAAAATTTACTTGAATCTGAAACGTTCAAAATACTTTCCTGAAAAAATCAAAATTCAGTGGGCCTCCTACGTTATATATTTCCATTAGAATACTCTTAATATTAGCTGGTTTTCTTGAAATGACATGAAATATTGTTCCCATTCTATGTAACAGGACACAACTCGGTCGCCTACTGCATGGATGGTTGTGACTTCCTGGGGCGAGGCTGGGGCTCCAGGACCCATTTTCAAAAGAAGAAAAGCCAAGAGGTAGGAGACAATTCATTATCACAAACCTAGTTAAAGAATTCCCGTCTAGAACATAGGATTATAGTCAATTTCATTGCATACCAGATAGTTTCTTGAAAAGACGGAAATGCATTTGGTCTCCTGTATTACGCTTTCTATAGAATTCTCTTAGTACCCGCTGTTTACATTCAAATGACATCAATATTGTTGACATGCAATTGCAGATATCTGCCTGACAACTGCCTGCCGCCTGTTCAAGCTGTGTGAAGCCTGCTGCCGAAAGATGACTCCCGCTGCCTGCCGCCAGATGACGCCATGTGAAGCCTGCCTCCAGAAGATCGCCCTGACGACTGCCTCTAGAAAACGGTGCGTTAAGCCTGCTGCCAGAAGACGCCTCTTGATGTCTGCTGCTGCTAAGTTTGGTTCGTTGTTTGCATTGTATGTCTTGTATGTTTTGTTTTGGTGGGATCCTGATTTTGTTTGTCTTATCATGTCAACTGTCATTGCTTGTCCTAACTGCTATTTGTTGCCAGATGTTTGTTTGCCATTGCCTGACTGCTGCGTTGCCTGCTGGAATCCCAAGTGAGCGATGCCGGTTTGCTGATCGTGTTTGAACCCTGCTGACTAATGCTGTCCCCTGTTGCCTGCCGCCAGAAGACGCCGCCTGAAGCCTGCTGCCAGAAGATGCCGTTCGAAGCCTGCTGCCAGAAGAAACAGTGACATCTCTTGACAAAATAGGTAGGAGACAATTTCTTATTACATACCGAATCGAAAATCTCGGATCTATGACTTCAAAATTTACTTAAATTTGAAACATCCAAAATAATTAGCTGAAATATTTAAAATTCAGTGGGGCTCCTATGTTATATATTTCTTTTAGTTCACTCTTAATACTAGCTGGTTTTCTTGAAATGATATGAAATATTGTTCCCATTCTATTTAACAGGACACAACTCGGTTGCCTACTGGTTGGATGGTTGTGACTTCCTGGGGCGAGGCTGGGGCTCCAGGACCCATTTTCAAAAGAAGAAAAGTGAAGAGGTAGGAGACAATTCATTATCACAAACCTAGTTAAAGAATTCCCATCTAGAACATAGGATTATAGTCAATTTTAATGCATACTAGAAAGTTTCTTGAAAAGATCGAAATGCATTTGGTCACCTGTATTATACTTGCTTTAGAATTGTCTTAGTATTGGCTGATTACATTCAAATGACATCAATATTGTTGACATGCACTTGAAGATGTCTGCCTGGCGACTACCTGCCGCCTATTCAAGCCGTGTTAAGCCTGATGCCGAAAGAAGATTCCCGTTGCCTGCCGCCAGATGAACCCATGTGACCCCTGCCTCCAGAAGATGCCTCCTGATGACTGCCTCCTGAAGACGGATTGTTAAGCCTGCTGCCAGATGTCTCTCGATGTCTGCTGCTGCCTGAAGCCTGCTGCCAAAAGATGCCATGTGAAGCCTGCTGCCAGAAGAAATAGCGACATCTCTTGCCAGAATAGGTAAGAGACCATTTCCGATTAGATACCTACTTTAAAAACTAAGATCTATGATTTCAAAATTTGCTTGAATTTGAAACATTCAAAATACTTTCCTGAAAAAAAATCAAAATTCAGTGAGGCTCCTTCGTAATATATTTCCTTTAGAATACTCTTAATATTAGCTGGTTTTCTTGAAATGATATGAAATATTGTTCCCATTTTATTTAACAGGACACAACTCAGTCGCCTACTGCATGGATGGTTGTGACTTCCTGGGGCGAGGCTGGGGCTCCAGGACCCATTTTCAAAAGAAGAAAAGCTAAGAGGTAGGAGACAATTTATAATCACATACCTAACCGAAAAATTCCCGTCTAGGACATAGGATTATAGTCAATTTCATTGCAATCCAAATAGTTTCTTGAAAAAATAGCAATGCATTTGGTCTCCTGTATTATACTTTCTTTGGAATTCTCTTAGTATTGGCTGATTACATTCAAATGACATCAATATTGTTGACATGCACTTGAAGATGTCTGCCTGGCGACTACCTGCCGCCCATTCAAGCCGTGTGAAGCCTGCTGCCGAAAGACGACTCCAGTTGGTTGCCGCCAGATGAAACCATGTGCAGCCTGCCTCTAGAAGATGCTTCCTGATGACTGCCTCCAGAAGACGGATTGTTAAGCCTGCTGCCAGAAGATGCCTCTCGATGTCTGCTGCCGCCTGAAGCCTGCTGCCAAAAGATGCCGTGTGAAGACTGCTGCCAGAAGAAACAGTGACATCTCCTGCCAGAATAGGTAAGAGACCATTTCCAATTGGATACCTACTTTAAAATCTAAGATCTATGACTTCAAAATTTACTTGAATCTGAAACGTTCAAAATACTTTCCTGAAAAAATCAAAATTCAGTGGGCCTCCTACGTTATATATTTCCATTAGAATACTCTTAATATTAGCTGGTTTTCTTGAAATGACATGAAATATTGTTCCCATTCTATTTAACAGGACACAACTCAGTCGCCTACTGCATGGATGGTTGTGACTTCCTGGGGCGAGGCTGGGGCTCCAGGACCCATTTTCAAAAGAAGAAAAGCCAAGAGGTAGGAGACAATTCATTATCACAAACCTAGTTAAAGAATTCCCGTCTAGAACATAGGATTATAGTCAATTTCATTGCATACCAGATAGTTTCTTGAAAAGACGGAAATGCATTTGGTCTCCTGTATTACGCTTTCTATAGAATTCTCTTAGTACCCGCTGTTTACATTCAAATGACATCAATATTATTGACATGCAATTGCAGATATCTGCCTGACAACTGCCTGCCGCCTGTTCAAGCTGTGTGAAGCCTGCTGCCGAAAGATGACTCCCGCTGCCTGCCGCCAGATGACGCCATGTGAAGCCTGCCTCCAGAAGATCGCCCTGACGACTGCCTCTAGAAAACGGTGCGTTAAGCCTGCTGCCAGAAGACGCCTCTTGATGTCTGCTGCTGCTAAGTTTGGTTCGTTGTTTGCATTGTATGTCTTGTATGTTTTGTTTTGGTGGGATCCTGATTTTGTTTGTCTTATCATGTCAACTGTCATTGCTTGTCCTAACTGCTATTTGTTGCCAGATGTTTGTTTGCCATTGCCTGACTGCTGCGTTGCCTGCTGGAATCCCAAGTGAGCGATGCCGGTTTGCTGATCGTGTTTGAACCCTGCTGACTAATGCTGTCCCCTGTTGCCTGCCGCCAGAAGACGCCGCCTGAAGCCTGCTGCCAGAAGATGCCGTTCGAAGCCTGCTGCCAGAAGAAACAGTGACATCTCTTGACAAAATAGGTAGGAGACAATTTCTTATTACATACCGAATCGAAAATCTCGGATCTATGACTTCAAAATTTACTTAAATTTGAAACATCCAAAATAATTAGCTGAAATATTTAAAATTCAGTGGGGCTCCTATGTTATATATTTCTTTTAGTTCACTCTTAATACTAGCTGGTTTTCTTGAAATGATATGAAATATTGTTCCCATTCTATTTAACAGGACACAACTCGGTTGCCTACTGGTTGGATGGTTGTGACTTCCTGGGGCGAGGCTGGGGCTCCAGGACCCATTTTCAAAAGAAGAAAAGTGAAGAGGTAGGAGACAATTCATTATCACAAACCTAGTTAAAGAATTCCCATCTAGAACATAGGATTATAGTCAATTTTAATGCATACTAGAAAGTTTCTTGAAAAGATCGAAATGCATTTGGTCACCTGTATTATACTTGCTTTAGAATTGTCTTAGTATTGGCTGATTACATTCAAATGACATCAATATTGTTGACATGCACTTGAAGATGTCTGCCTGGCGACTACCTGCCGCCTATTCAAGCCGTGTTAAGCCTGATGCCGAAAGAAGATTCCCGTTGCCTGCCGCCAGATGAACCCATGTGACCCCTGCCTCCAGAAGATGCCTCCTGATGACTGCCTCCTGAAGACGGATTGTTAAGCCTGCTGCCAGATGTCTCTCGATGTCTGCTGCTGCCTGAAGCCTGCTGCCAAAAGATGCCATGTGAAGCCTGCTGCCAGAAGAAATAGCGACATCTCTTGCCAGAATAGGTAAGAGACCATTTCCGATTAGATACCTACTTTAAAAACTAAGATCTATGATTTCAAAATTTGCTTGAATTTGAAACATTCAAAATACTTTCCTGAAAAAAAATCAAAATTCAGTGAGGCTCCTACGTTATATGTTTCCTTTAGAATACTCTTAATATTAGCTGGTTTTCTTGAAATGATATGAAATATTGTTCCCATTTTATTTAACAGGACACAACTCAGTCGCCTACTGCATGGATGGTTGTGACTTCCTGGGGCGAGGCTGGGGCTCCAGGACCCATTTTCAAAAGAAGAAAAGCTAAGAGGTAGGAGACAATTTATAATCACATACCTAACCGAAAAATTCCCGTCTAGGACATAGGATTATAGTCAATTTCATTGCAATCCAAATAGTTTCTTGAAAAAATAGCAATGCATTTGGTCTCCTGTATTATACTTTCTTTGGAATTCTCTTAGTATTGGCTGATTACATTCAAATGACATCAATATTGTTGACATGCACTTGAAGATGTCTGCCTGGCGACTACCTGCTGCCCATTCAAGCCGTGTGAAGCCTGCTGCCGAAAGACGACTCCAGTTGGTTGCCGCCAGATGAAACCATGTGCAGCCTGCCTCTAGAAGATGCTTCCTGATGACTGCCTCCAGAAGACGGATTGTTAAGCCTGCTGCCAGAAGATGCCTCTCGATGTCTGCTGCCGCCTGAAGCCTGCTGCCAAAAGATGCCGTGTGAAGACTGCTGCCAGAAGAAACAGTGACATCTCTTGCCAGAATAGGTAAGAGACCATTTCCAATTGGATACCTACTTTAAAATCTAAGATCTATGACTTCAAAATTTACTTGAATTTGAAACGTTCAAAATACTTTCCTGAAAAAAAAATCAAAATTCAGTGGGCCTCCTACGTTATATATTTCCTTTAGAATACTCTTAATATTAGCTGGTTTTCTTGAAATGATATGAAATATTGTTCCCATTCTATTTAACAGGACACAACTCGGTCGCCTACTGCATGGATGGTTGTGACTTCCTGGGGCGAGGCTGGGGCTCCAGGACCCATTTTCAAAAGAAGAAAAGCCAAGAGGTAGGAGACAATTCATTATCACAAACCTAGTTAAAGAATTCCCGTCTAGAACATAGGATTATAGTCAATTTCATTGCATACCAGATAGTTTCTTGAAAAGACGGAAATGCATTTGGTCTCCTGTATTACGCTTTCTATAGAATTCTTTTAGTACCCGCTGTTTACATTCAAATGACATCAATATTGTTGACATGCAATTGCAGATATCTGCCTGACAACTGCCTGCCGCCTGTTCAAGCTGTGTGAAGCCTGCTGCCGAAAGATGACTCCCGCTGCCTGCTGCCAGATGACGCCATGTGAAGCCTGCCTCCAGAAGATCGCCCTGACGACTGCCTCTAGAAAACGGTGCGTTAAGCCTGCTGCCAGAAGACGCCTCTTGATGTCTGCTGCTGCTAAGTTTGGTTTGTTGTTTGCATTGTATGTCTTGTATGTTTTGTTTTGGTGGGATCCTGATTTTGTTTGTCTTATCATGTCAACTGTCATTGCTTGTCCTAACTGCTATTTGTTGCCAGATGTTTGTTTGCCATTGCCTGACTGCTGCGTTGCCTGCTGGAATCCCAAGTGAGCGATGCCGGTTTGCTGATCGTGTTTGAACCCTGCTGACTAATGCTGTCCCCTGTTGCCTGCCGCCAGAAGACGCCGCCTGAAGCCTGCTGCCAGAAGATGCCGTTCGAAGCCTGCTGCCAGAAGAAACAGTGACATCTCTTGACAAAATAGGTAGGAGACAATTTCTTATTACATACCGAATCGAAATTCTCTGATCTATGACTTCAAAATTTACTTAAATTTGAAACATCCAAAATAATTAGCTGAAATATTTAAAATTCAGTGGGGCTCCTATGTTATATATTTCTTTTAGTTCACTCTTAATACTAGCTGGTTTTCTTGAAATGATATGAAATATTGTTCCCATTCTATTTAACAGGACACAACTCGGTTGCCTACTGGTTGGATGGTTGTGACTTCCTGGGGCGAGGCTGGGGCTCCAGGAACCATTTTCAAAAGAAGAAAAGTGAAGAGGTAGGAGACAATTCATTATCACAAACCTAGTTAAAGAATTCCCATCTAGAACATAGGATTATAGTCAATTTTAATGCATACTAGAAAGTTTCTTGAAAAGATCGAAATGCATTTGGTCACCTGTATTATACTTGCTTTAGAATTGTCTTAGTATTGGCTGATTACATTCAAATGACATCAATATTGTTGACATGCACTTGAAGATGTCTGCCTGGCGACTACCTGCCGCCTATTCAAGCCGTGTTAAGCCTGATGCCGAAAGAAGATTCCCGTTGCCTGCCGCCAGATGAACCCATGTGACCCCTGCCTCCAGAAGATGCCTCCTGATGACTGCCTCCTGAAGACGGATTGTTAAGCCTGCTGCCAGATGTCTCTCGATGTCTGCTGCTGCCTGAAGCCTGCTGCCAAAAGATGCCATGTGAAGCCTGCTGCCAGAAGAAATAGCGACATCTCTTGCCAGAATAGGTAAGAGACCATTTCCGATTAGATACCTACTTTAAAAACTAAGATCTATGATTTCAAAATTTGCTTGAATTTGAAACATTCAAAATACTTTCCTGAAAAAAAATCAAAATTCAGTGAGGCTCCTACGTTATATGTTTCCTTTAGAATACTCTTAATATTAGCTGGTTTTCTTGAAATGATATGAAATATTGTTCCCATTTTATTTAACAGGACACAACTCAGTCGCCTACTGCATGGATGGTTGTGACTTCCTGGGGCGAGGCTGGGGCTCCAGGACCCATTTTCAAAAGAAGAAAAGCTAAGAGGTAGGAGACAATTTATAATCACATACCTAACCGAAAAATTCCCGTCTAGGACATAGGATTATAGTCAATTTCATTGCAATCCAAATAGTTTCTTGAAAAAATAGCAATGCATTTGGTCTCCTGTATTATACTTTCTTTGGAATTCTCTTAGTATTGGCTGATTACATTCAAATGACATCAATATTGTTGACATGCACTTGAAGATGTCTGCCTGGCGACTACCTGCTGCCCATTCAAGCCGTGTGAAGCCTGCTGCCGAAAGACGACTCCAGTTGGTTGCCGCCAGATGAAACCATGTGCAGCCTGCCTCTAGAAGATGCTTCCTGATGACTGCCTCCAGAAGACGGATTGTTAAGCCTGCTGCCAGAAGATGCCTCTCGATGTCTGCTGCCGCCTGAAGCCTGCTGCCAAAAGATGCCGTGTGAAGACTGCTGCCAGAAGAAACAGTGACATCTCTTGCCAGAATAGGTAAGAGACCATTTCCAATTGGATACCTACTTTAAAATCTAAGATCTATGACTTCAAAATTTACTTGAATTTGAAACGTTCAAAATACTTTCCTGAAAAAAAAATCAAAATTCAGTGGGCCTCCTACGTTATATATTTCCTTTAGAATACTCTTAATATTAGCTGGTTTTCTTGAAATGATATGAAATATTGTTCCCATTCTATTTAACAGGACACAACTCGGTCGCCTACTGCATGGATGGTTGTGACTTCCTGGGGCGAGGCTGGGGCTCCAGGACCCATTTTCAAAAGAAGAAAAGCCAAGAGGTAGGAGACAATTCATTATCACAAACCTAGTTAAAGAATTCCCGTCTAGAACATAGGATTATAGTCAATTTCATTGCATACCAGATAGTTTCTTGAAAAGACGGAAATGCATTTGGTCTCCTGTATTACGCTTTCTATAGAATTCTTTTAGTACCCGCTGTTTACATTCAAATGACATCAATATTGTTGACATGCAATTGCAGATATCTGCCTGACAACTGCCTGCCGCCTGTTCAAGCTGTGTGAAGCCTGCTGCCGAAAGATGACTCCCGCTGCCTGCTGCCAGATGACGCCATGTGAAGCCTGCCTCCAGAAGATCGCCCTGACGACTGCCTCTAGAAAACGGTGCGTTAAGCCTGCTGCCAGAAGACGCCTCTTGATGTCTGCTGCTGCTAAGTTTGGTTTGTTGTTTGCATTGTATGTCTTGTATGTTTTGTTTTGGTGGGATCCTGATTTTGTTTGTCTTATCATGTCAACTGTCATTGCTTGTCCTAACTGCTATTTGTTGCCAGATGTTTGTTTGCCATTGCCTGACTGCTGCGTTGCCTGCTGGAATCCCAAGTGAGCGATGCCGGTTTGCTGATCGTGTTTGAACCCTGCTGACTAATGCTGTCCCCTGTTGCCTGCCGCCAGAAGACGCCGCCTGAAGCCTGCTGCCAGAAGATGCCGTTCGAAGCCTGCTGCCAGAAGAAACAGTGACATCTCTTGACAAAATAGGTAGGAGACAATTTCTTATTACATACCGAATCGAAATTCTCTGATCTATGACTTCAAAATTTACTTAAATTTGAAACATCCAAAATAATTAGCTGAAATATTTAAAATTCAGTGGGGCTCCTATGTTATATATTTCTTTTAGTTCACTCTTAATACTAGCTGGTTTTCTTGAAATGATATGAAATATTGTTCCCATTCTATTTAACAGGACACAACTCGGTTGCCTACTGGTTGGATGGTTGTGACTTCCTGGGGCGAGGCTGGGGCTCCAGGAACCATTTTCAAAAGAAGAAAAGTGAAGAGGTAGGAGACAATTCATTATCACAAACCTAGTTAAAGAATTCCCATCTAGAACATAGGATTATAGTCAATTTTAATGCATACTAGAAAGTTTCTTGAAAAGATCGAAATGCATTTGGTCACCTGTATTATACTTGCTTTAGAATTGTCTTAGTATTGGCTGATTACATTCAAATGACATCAATATTGTTGACATGCACTTGAAGATGTCTGCCTGGCGACTACCTGCCGCCTATTCAAGCCGTGTTAAGCCTGATGCCGAAAGAAGATTCCCGTTGCCTGCCGCCAGATGAACCCATGTGACCCCTGCCTCCAGAAGATGCCTCCTGATGACTGCCTCCTGAAGACGGATTGTTAAGCCTGCTGCCAGATGTCTCTCGATGTCTGCTGCTGCCTGAAGCCTGCTGCCAAAAGATGCCATGTGAAGCCTGCTGCCAGAAGAAATAGCGACATCTCTTGCCAGAATAGGTAAGAGACCATTTCCGATTAGATACCTACTTTAAAAACTAAGATCTATGATTTCAAAATTTGCTTGAATTTGAAACATTCAAAATACTTTCCTGAAAAAAAATCAAAATTCAGTGAGGCTCCTACGTTATATATTTCCTTTAGAATACTCTTAATATTAGCTGGTTTTCTTGAAATGATATGAAATATTGTTCCCATTTTATTTAACAGGACACAACTCAGTCGCCTACTGCATGGATGGTTGTGACTTCCTGGGGCGAGGCTGGGGCTCCAGGACCCATTTTCAAAAGAAGAAAAGCTAAGAGGTAGGAGACAATTTATAATTACATACCTAACCGAAAAATTCCCGTCTAGGACATAGGATTATAGTCAATTTCATTGCAATCCAAATAGTTTCTTGAAAAAATAGCAATGCATTTGGTCTCCTGTATTATACTTTCTTTGGAATTCTCTTAGTATTGGCTGATTACATTCAAATGACATCAATATTGTTGACATGCACTTGAAGATGTCTGCCTGGCGACTACCTGCCGCCCATTCAAGCCGTGTGAAGCCTGCTGCCGAAAGACGACTCCAGTTGGTTGCCGCCAGATGAAACCATGTGCAGCCTGCCTCTAGAAGATGCTTCCTGATGACTGCCTCCAGAAGACGGATTGTTAAGCCTGCTGCCAGAAGATGCCTCTCGATGTCTGCTGCCGCCTGAAGCCTGCTGCCAAAAGATGCCGTGTGAAGACTGCTGCCAGAAGAAACAGTGACATCTCTTGCCAGAATAGGTAAGAGACCATTTCCAATTGGATACCTACTTTAAAATCTAAGATCTATGACTTCAAAATTTACTTGAATTTGAAACGTTCAAAATACTTTCCTGAAAAAAAAATCAAAATTCAGTGGGCCTCCTACGTTATATATTTCCTTTAGAATACTCTTAATATTAGCTGGTTTTCTTGAAATGATATGAAATATTGTTCCCATTCTATTTAACAGGACACAACTCGGTCGCCTACTGCATGGATGGTTGTGACTTCCTGGGGCGAGGCTGGGGCTCCAGGACCCATTTTCAAAAGAAGAAAAGCCAAGAGGTAGGAGACAATTCATTATCACAAACCTAGTTAAAGAATTCCCGTCTAGAACATAGGATTATAGTCAATTTCATTGCATACCAGATAGTTTCTTGAAAAGACGGAAATGCATTTGGTCTCCTGTATTACGCTTTCTATAGAATTCTTTTAGTACCCGCTGTTTACATTCAAATGACATCAATATTGTTGACATGCAATTGCAGATATCTGCCTGACAACTGCCTGCCGCCTGTTCAAGCTGTGTGAAGCCTGCTGCCGAAAGATGACTCCCGCTGCCTGCTGCCAGATGACGCCATGTGAAGCCTGCCTCCAGAAGATCGCCCTGACGACTGCCTCTAGAAAACGGTGCGTTAAGCCTGCTGCCAGAAGACGCCTCTTGATGTCTGCTGCTGCTAAGTTTGGTTTGTTGTTTGCATTGTATGTCTTGTATGTTTTGTTTTGGTGGGATCCTGATTTTGTTTGTCTTATCATGTCAACTGTCATTGCTTGTCCTAACTGCTATTTGTTGCCAGATGTTTGTTTGCCATTGCCTGACTGCTGCGTTGCCTGCTGGAATCCCAAGTGAGCGATGCCGGTTTGCTGATCGTGTTTGAACCCTGCTGACTAATGCTGTCCCCTGTTGCCTGCCGCCAGAAGACGCCGCCTGAAGCCTGCTGCCAGAAGATGCCGTTCGAAGCCTGCTGCCAGAAGAAACAGTGACATCTCTTGACAAAATAGGTAGGAGACAATTTCTTATTACATACCGAATCGAAATTCTCTGATCTATGACTTCAAAATTTACTTAAATTTGAAACATCCAAAATAATTAGCTGAAATATTTAAAATTCAGTGGGGCTCCTATGTTATATATTTCTTTTAGTTCACTCTTAATACTAGCTGGTTTTCTTGAAATGATATGAAATATTGTTCCCATTCTATTTAACAGGACACAACTCGGTTGCCTACTGGTTGGATGGTTGTGACTTCCTGGGGCGAGGCTGGGGCTCCAGGAACCATTTTCAAAAGAAGAAAAGTGAAGAGGTAGGAGACAATTCATTATCACAAACCTAGTTAAAGAATTCCCATCTAGAACATAGGATTATAGTCAATTTTAATGCATACTAGAAAGTTTCTTGAAAAGATCGAAATGCATTTGGTCACCTGTATTATACTTGCTTTAGAATTGTCTTAGTATTGGCTGATTACATTCAAATGACATCAATATTGTTGACATGCACTTGAAGATGTCTGCCTGGCGACTACCTGCCGCCTATTCAAGCCGTGTTAAGCCTGATGCCGAAAGAAGATTCCCGTTGCCTGCCGCCAGATGAACCCATGTGACCCCTGCCTCCAGAAGATGCCTCCTGATGACTGCCTCCTGAAGACGGATTGTTAAGCCTGCTGCCAGATGTCTCTCGATGTCTGCTGCTGCCTGAAGCCTGCTGCCAAAAGATGCCATGTGAAGCCTGCTGCCAGAAGAAATAGCGACATCTCTTGCCAGAATAGGTAAGAGACCATTTCCGATTAGATACCTACTTTAAAAACTAAGATCTATGATTTCAAAATTTGCTTGAATTTGAAACATTCAAAATACTTTCCTGAAAAAAAATCAAAATTCAGTGAGGCTCCTACGTTATATATTTCCTTTAGAATACTCTTAATATTAGCTGGTTTTCTTGAAATGATATGAAATATTGTTCCCATTTTATTTAACAGGACACAACTCAGTCGCCTACTGCATGGATGGTTGTGACTTCCTGGGGCGAGGCTGGGGCTCCAGGACCCATTTTCAAAAGAAGAAAAGCTAAGAGGTAGGAGACAATTTATAATTACATACCTAACCGAAAAATTCCCGTCTAGGACATAGGATTATAGTCAATTTCATTGCAATCCAAATAGTTTCTTGAAAAAATAGCAATGCATTTGGTCTCCTGTATTATACTTTCTTTGGAATTCTCTTAGTATTGGCTGATTACATTCAAATGACATCAATATTGTTGACATGCACTTGAAGATGTCTGCCTGGCGACTACCTGCCGCCCATTCAAGCCGTGTGAAGCCTGCTGCCGAAAGACGACTCCAGTTGGTTGCCGCCAGATGAAACCATGTGCAGCCTGCCTCTAGAAGATGCTTCCTGATGACTGCCTCCAGAAGACGGATTGTTAAGCCTGCTGCCAGAAGATGCCTCTCGATGTCTGCTGCCGCCTGAAGCCTGCTGCCAAAAGATGCCGTGTGAAGCCTGCTGCCAGAAGAAACAGTGACATCTCTTGCCAGAATAGGTAAGAGACCATTTCCAATTGGATACCTACTTTAAAATCTAAGATCTATGACTTCAAAATTTACTTGAATTTGAAACGTTCAAAATACTTTCCTGAAAAAAAAATCAAAATTCAGTGGGCCTCCTACGTTATATATTTCCTTTAGAATACTCTTAATATTAGCTGGTTTTCTTGAAATGATATGAAATATTGTTCCCATTCTATTTAACAGGACACAACTCGGTCGCCTACTGCATGGATGGTTGTGACTTCCTGGGGCGAGGCTGGGGCTCCAGGACCCATTTTCAAAAGAAGAAAAGCCAAGAGGTAGGAGACAATTCATTATCACAAACCTAGTTAAAGAATTCCCGTCTAGGACATAGGATTATAGTCAATTTCATTGCATACCAGATAGTTTCTTGAAAAGACGGAAATGCATTTGGTCTCCTGTATTACGCTTTCTATAGAATTCTTTTAGTACCCGCTGTTTACATTCAAATGACATCAATATTGTTGACATGCAATTGCAGATATCTGCCTGACAACTGCCTGCCGTCTGTTCAAGCTGTGTGAAGCCTGCTGCCGAAAGATGACTCCCGCTGCCTGCTGCCAGATGACGCCATGTGAAGCCTGCCTCCAGAAGATCGCCCTGACGACTGCCTCTAGAAAACGGTGCGTTAAGCCTGCTGCCAGAAGACGCCTCTTGATGTCTGCTGCTGCTAAGTTTGGTTTGTTGTTTGCATTGTATGTCTTGTATGTTTTGTTTTGGTGGGATCCTGATTTTGTTTGTCTTATCATGTCAACTGTCATTGCTTGTCCTAACTGCTATTTGTTGCCAGATGTTTGTTTGCCATTGCCTGACTGCTGCGTTGCCTGCTGGAATCCCAAGTGAGCGATGCCGGTTTGCTGATCGTGTTTGAACCCTGCTGACTAATGCTGTCCCCTGTTGCCTGCCGCCAGAAGACGCCGCCTGAAGCCTGCTGCCAGAAGATGCCGTTCGAAGCCTGCTGCCAGAAGAAACAGTGACATCTCTTGACAAAATAGGTAGGAGACAATTTCTTATTACATACCGAATCGAAATTCTCTGATCTATGACTTCAAAATTTACTTAAATTTGAAACATCCAAAATAATTAGCTGAAATATTTAAAATTCAGTGGGGCTCCTATGTTATATATTTCTTTTAGTTCACTCTTAATACTAGCTGGTTTTCTTGAAATGATATGAAATATTGTTCCCATTCTATTTAACAGGACACAACTCGGTTGCCTACTGGTTGGATGGTTGTGACTTCCTGGGGCGAGGCTGGGGCTCCAGGACCCATTTTCAAAAGAAGAAAAGTGAAGAGGTAGGAGACAATTCATTATCACAAACCTAGTTAAAGAATTCCCATCTAGAACATAGGATTATAGTCAATTTTAATGCATACTAGAAAGTTTCTTGAAAAGATCGAAATGCATTTGGTCACCTGTATTATACTTGCTTTAGAATTGTCTTAGTATTGGCTGATTACATTCAAATGACATCAATATTGTTGACATGCACTTGAAGATGTCTGCCTGGCGACTACCTGCCGCCTATTCAAGCCGTGTTAAGCCTGATGCCGAAAGAAGATTCCCGTTGCCTGCCGCCAGATGAACCCATGTGACCCCTGCCTCCAGAAGATGCCTCCTGATGACTGCCTCCTGAAGACGGATTGTTAAGCCTGCTGCCAGATGTCTCTCGATGTCTGCTGCTGCCTGAAGCCTGCTGCCAAAAGATGCCATGTGAAGCCTGCTGCCAGAAGAAATAGCGACATCTCTTGCCAGAATAGGTAAGAGACCATTTCCGATTAGATACCTACTTTAAAAACTAAGATCTATGATTTCAAAATTTGCTTGAATTTGAAACATTCAAAATACTTTCCTGAAAAAAAATCAAAATTCAGTGAGGCTCCTACGTTATATATTTCCTTTAGAATACTCTTAATATTAGCTGGTTTTCTTGAAATGATATGAAATATTGTTCCCATTTTATTTAACAGGACACAACTCAGTCGCCTACTGCATGGATGGTTGTGACTTCCTGGGGCGAGGCTGGGGCTCCAGGACCCATTTTCAAAAGAAGAAAAGCTAAGAGGTAGGAGACAATTTATAATCACATACCTAACCGAAAAATTCCCGTCTAGGACATAGGATTATAGTCAATTTCATTGCAATCCAAATAGTTTCTTGAAAAAATAGCAATGCATTTGGTCTCCTGTATTATACTTTCTTTGGAATTCTCTTAGTATTGGCTGATTACATTCAAATGACATCAATATTGTTGACATGCACTTGAAGATGTCTGCCTGGCGACTACCTGCCGCCCATTCAAGCCGTGTGAAGCCTGCTGCCGAAAGACGACTCCAGTTGGTTGCCGCCAGATGAAACCATGTGCAGCCTGCCTCTAGAAGATGCTTCCTGATGACTGCCTCCAGAAGACGGATTGTTAAGCCTGCTGCCAGAAGATGCCTCTCGATGTCTGCTGCCGCCTGAAGCCTGCTGCCAAAAGATGCCGTGTGAAGACTGCTGCCAGAAAAAACAGTGACATCTCTTGCCAGAATAGGTAAGAGACCATTTCCAATTGGATACCTACTTTAAAATCTAAGATCTATGACTTCAAAATTTACTTGAATTTGAAACGTTCAAAATACTTTCCTGAAAAAAAAATCAAAATTCAGTGGGCCTCCTACGTTATATATTTCCTTTAGAATACTCTTAATATTAGCTGGTTTTCTTGAAATGATATGAAATATTGTTCCCATTCTATTTAACAGGACACAACTCGGTCGCCTACTGCATGGATGGTTGTGACTTCCTGGGGCGAGGCTGGGGCTCCAGGACCCATTTTCAAAAGAAGAAAAGCCAAGAGGTAGGAGACAATTCATTATCACAAACCTAGTTAAAGAATTCCCGTCTAGAACATAGGATTATAGTCAATTTCATTGCATACCAGATAGTTTCTTGAAAAGACGGAAATGCATTTGGTCTCCTGTATTACGCTTTCTATAGAATTCTTTTAGTACCCGCTGTTTACATTCAAATGACATCAATATTGTTGACATGCAATTGCAGATATCTGCCTGACAACTGCCTGCCGCCTGTTCAAGCTGTGTGAAGCCTGCTGCCGAAAGATGACTCCCGCTGCCTGCTGCCAGATGACGCCATGTGAAGCCTGCCTCCAGAAGATCGCCCTGACGACTGCCTCTAGAAAACGGTGCGTTAAGCCTGCTGCCAGAAGACGCCTCTTGATGTCTGCTGCTGCTAAGTTTGGTTTGTTGTTTGCATTGTATGTCTTGTATGTTTTGTTTTGGTGGGATCCTGATTTTGTTTGTCTTATCATGTCAACTGTCATTGCTTGTCCTAACTGCTATTTGTTGCCAGATGTTTGTTTGCCATTGCCTGACTGCTGCGTTGCCTGCTGGAATCCCAAGTGAGCGATGCCGGTTTGCTGATCGTGTTTGAACCCTGCTGACTAATGCTGTCCCCTGTTGCCTGCCGCCAGAAGACGCCGCCTGAAGCCTGCTGCCAGAAGATGCCGTTCGAAGCCTGCTGCCAGAAGAAACAGTGACATCTCTTGACAAAATAGGTAGGAGACAATTTCTTATTACATACCGAATCGAAATTCTCTGATCTATGACTTCAAAATTTACTTAAATTTGAAACATCCAAAATAATTAGCTGAAATATTTAAAATTCAGTGGGGCTCCTATGTTATATATTTCTTTTAGTTCACTCTTAATACTAGCTGGTTTTCTTGAAATGATATGAAATATTGTTCCCATTCTATTTAACAGGACACAACTCGGTTGCCTACTGGTTGGATGGTTGTGACTTCCTGGGGCGAGGCTGGGGCTCCAGGAACCATTTTCAAAAGAAGAAAAGTGAAGAGGTAGGAGACAATTCATTATCACAAACCTAGTTAAAGAATTCCCATCTAGAACATAGGATTATAGTCAATTTTAATGCATACTAGAAAGTTTCTTGAAAAGATCGAAATGCATTTGGTCACCTGTATTATACTTGCTTTAGAATTGTCTTAGTATTGGCTGATTACATTCAAATGACATCAATATTGTTGACATGCACTTAAAGATGTCTGCCTGGCGACTACCTGCCGCCTATTCAAGCCGTGTTAAGCCTGATGCCGAAAGAAGATTCCCGTTGCCTGCCGCCAGATGAACCCATGTGACCCCTGCCTCCAGAAGATGCCTCCTGATGACTGCCTCCTGAAGACGGATTGTTAAGCCTGCTGCCAGATGTCTCTCGATGTCTACTGCTGCCTGAAGCCTGCTGCCAAAAGATGCCATGTGAAGCCTGCTGCCAGAAGAAATAGCGACATCTCTTGCCAGAATAGGTAAGAGACCATTTCCGATTAGATACCTACTTTAAAAACTAAGATCTATGATTTCAAAATTTACTTTAATTTGAAACATTCAAAATACTTTCCTGAAAAAAAATCAAAATTCAGTGAGGCTCCTACGTTATATATTTCCTTTAGAATACTCTTAATATTAGCTGGTTTTCTTGAAATGATATGAAATATTGTTCCCATTTTATTTAACAGGACACAACTCGGTCGCCTACTGCATGGATGGTTGTGACTTCCTGGGGCGAGGCTGGGGCTCCAGGACCCATTTTCAAAAGAAGAAAAGCCAAGAGGTAGGAGACAATTTATAATCACTTACCTACCCGAAAAATTCCCGTCTAGGACATAGGATTATAGTCAATTTCATTGCAATCCAAATAGTTTCTTGAAAAAATAGCAATGCATTTGGTCTCCTGTATTATACTTTCTTTGGAATTCTCTTAGTATTGGCTGATTACATTCAAATGACATCAATATTGTTGACATGCACTTGAAGATGTCTGCCTGGCGACTACCTGCCGCCCATTCAAGCCGTGTGAAGCCTGCTGCCGAAAGACGACTCCAGTTGGTTGCCGCCAGATGAAACCATGTGCAGCCTGCCTCTAGAAGATGCTTCCTGATGACTGCCTCCAGAAGACGGATTGTTAAGCCTGCTGCCAGAAGATGCCTCTCGATGTCTGCTGCCGCCTGAAGCCTGCTGCCAAAAGATGCCGTGTGAAGCCTGCTGCCAGAAGAAACAGTGACATCTCTTGCCAGAATAGGTAAGAGACCATTTCCAATTGGATACCTACTTTAAAATCTAAGATCTATGACTTCAAAATTTACTTGAATTTGAAACGTTCAAAATACTTTCCTGAAAAAAAAATCAAAATTCAGTGGGCCTCCTACGTTATATATTTCCTTTAGAATACTCTTAATATTAGCTGGTTTTCTTGAAATGATATGAAATATTGTTCCCATTCTATTTAACAGGACACAACTCGGTCGCCTACTGCATGGATGGTTGTGACTTCCTGGGGCGAGGCTGGGGCTCCAGGACCCATTTTCAAAAGAAGAAAAGCCAAGAGGTAGGAGACAATTCATTATCACAAACCTAGTTAAAGAATTCCCGTCTAGGACATAGGATTATAGTCAATTTCATTGCATACCAGATAGTTTCTTGAAAAGACGGAAATGCATTTGGTCTCCTGTATTACGCTTTCTATAGAATTCTTTTAGTACCCGCTGTTTACATTCAAATGACATCAATATTGTTGACATGCAATTGCAGATATCTGCCTGACAACTGCCTGCCGTCTGTTCAAGCTGTGTGAAGCCTGCTGCCGAAAGATGACTCCCGCTGCCTGCTGCCAGATGACGCCATGTGAAGCCTGCCTCCAGAAGATCGCCCTGACGACTGCCTCTAGAAAACGGTGCGTTAAGCCTGCTGCCAGAAGACGCCTCTTGATGTCTGCTGCTGCTAAGTTTGGTTTGTTGTTTGCATTGTATGTCTTGTATGTTTTGTTTTGGTGGGATCCTGATTTTGTTTGTCTTATCATGTCAACTGTCATTGCTTGTCCTAACTGCTATTTGTTGCCAGATGTTTGTTTGCCATTGCCTGACTGCTGCGTTGCCTGCTGGAATCCCAAGTGAGCGATGCCGGTTTGCTGATCGTGTTTGAACCCTGCTGACTAATGCTGTCCCCTGTTGCCTGCCGCCAGAAGACGCCGCCTGAAGCCTGCTGCCAGAAGATGCCGTTCGAAGCCTGCTGCCAGAAGAAACAGTGACATCTCTTGACAAAATAGGTAGGAGACAATTTCTTATTACATACCGAATCGAAATTCTCTGATCTATGACTTCAAAATTTACTTAAATTTGAAACATCCAAAATAATTAGCTGAAATATTTAAAATTCAGTGGGGCTCCTATGTTATATATTTCTTTTAGTTCACTCTTAATACTAGCTGGTTTTCTTGAAATGATATGAAATATTGTTCCCATTCTATTTAACAGGACACAACTCGGTTGCCTACTGGTTGGATGGTTGTGACTTCCTGGGGCGAGGCTGGGGCTCCAGGACCCATTTTCAAAAGAAGAAAAGTGAAGAGGTAGGAGACAATTCATTATCACAAACCTAGTTAAAGAATTCCCATCTAGAACATAGGATTATAGTCAATTTTAATGCATACTAGAAAGTTTCTTGAAAAGATCGAAATGCATTTGGTCACCTGTATTATACTTGCTTTAGAATTGTCTTAGTATTGGCTGATTACATTCAAATGACATCAATATTGTTGACATGCACTTGAAGATGTCTGCCTGGCGACTACCTGCCGCCTATTCAAGCCGTGTTAAGCCTGATGCCGAAAGAAGATTCCCGTTGCCTGCCGCCAGATGAACCCATGTGACCCCTGCCTCCAGAAGATGCCTCCTGATGACTGCCTCCTGAAGACGGATTGTTAAGCCTGCTGCCAGATGTCTCTCGATGTCTGCTGCTGCCTGAAGCCTGCTGCCAAAAGATGCCATGTGAAGCCTGCTGCCAGAAGAAATAGCGACATCTCTTGCCAGAATAGGTAAGAGACCATTTCCGATTAGATACCTACTTTAAAAACTAAGATCTATGATTTCAAAATTTGCTTGAATTTGAAACATTCAAAATACTTTCCTGAAAAAAAATCAAAATTCAGTGAGGCTCCTACGTTATATATTTCCTTTAGAATACTCTTAATATTAGCTGGTTTTCTTGAAATGATATGAAATATTGTTCCCATTTTATTTAACAGGACACAACTCAGTCGCCTACTGCATGGATGGTTGTGACTTCCTGGGGCGAGGCTGGGGCTCCAGGACCCATTTTCAAAAGAAGAAAAGCTAAGAGGTAGGAGACAATTTATAATCACATACCTAACCGAAAAATTCCCGTCTAGGACATAGGATTATAGTCAATTTCATTGCAATCCAAATAGTTTCTTGAAAAAATAGCAATGCATTTGGTCTCCTGTATTATACTTTCTTTGGAATTCTCTTAGTATTGGCTGATTACATTCAAATGACATCAATATTGTTGACATGCACTTGAAGATGTCTGCCTGGCGACTACCTGCCGCCCATTCAAGCCGTGTGAAGCCTGCTGCCGAAAGACGACTCCAGTTGGTTGCCGCCAGATGAAACCATGTGCAGCCTGCCTCTAGAAGATGCTTCCTGATGACTGCCTCCAGAAGACGGATTGTTAAGCCTGCTGCCAGAAGATGCCTCTCGATGTCTGCTGCCGCCTGAAGCCTGCTGCCAAAAGATGCCGTGTGAAGACTGCTGCCAGAAAAAACAGTGACATCTCTTGCCAGAATAGGTAAGAGACCATTTCCAATTGGATACCTACTTTAAAATCTAAGATCTATGACTTCAAAATTTACTTGAATTTGAAACGTTCAAAATACTTTCCTGAAAAAAAAATCAAAATTCAGTGGGCCTCCTACGTTATATATTTCCTTTAGAATACTCTTAATATTAGCTGGTTTTCTTGAAATGATATGAAATATTGTTCCCATTCTATTTAACAGGACACAACTCGGTCGCCTACTGCATGGATGGTTGTGACTTCCTGGGGCGAGGCTGGGGCTCCAGGACCCATTTTCAAAAGAAGAAAAGCCAAGAGGTAGGAGACAATTCATTATCACAAACCTAGTTAAAGAATTCCCGTCTAGAACATAGGATTATAGTCAATTTCATTGCATACCAGATAGTTTCTTGAAAAGACGGAAATGCATTTGGTCTCCTGTATTACGCTTTCTATAGAATTCTTTTAGTACCCGCTGTTTACATTCAAATGACATCAATATTGTTGACATGCAATTGCAGATATCTGCCTGACAACTGCCTGCCGCCTGTTCAAGCTGTGTGAAGCCTGCTGCCGAAAGATGACTCCCGCTGCCTGCTGCCAGATGACGCCATGTGAAGCCTGCCTCCAGAAGATCGCCCTGACGACTGCCTCTAGAAAACGGTGCGTTAAGCCTGCTGCCAGAAGACGCCTCTTGATGTCTGCTGCTGCTAAGTTTGGTTTGTTGTTTGCATTGTATGTCTTGTATGTTTTGTTTTGGTGGGATCCTGATTTTGTTTGTCTTATCATGTCAACTGTCATTGCTTGTCCTAACTGCTATTTGTTGCCAGATGTTTGTTTGCCATTGCCTGACTGCTGCGTTGCCTGCTGGAATCCCAAGTGAGCGATGCCGGTTTGCTGATCGTGTTTGAACCCTGCTGACTAATGCTGTCCCCTGTTGCCTGCCGCCAGAAGACGCCGCCTGAAGCCTGCTGCCAGAAGATGCCGTTCGAAGCCTGCTGCCAGAAGAAACAGTGACATCTCTTGACAAAATAGGTAGGAGACAATTTCTTATTACATACCGAATCGAAATTCTCTGATCTATGACTTCAAAATTTACTTAAATTTGAAACATCCAAAATAATTAGCTGAAATATTTAAAATTCAGTGGGGCTCCTATGTTATATATTTCTTTTAGTTCACTCTTAATACTAGCTGGTTTTCTTGAAATGATATGAAATATTGTTCCCATTCTATTTAACAGGACACAACTCGGTTGCCTACTGGTTGGATGGTTGTGACTTCCTGGGGCGAGGCTGGGGCTCCAGGAACCATTTTCAAAAGAAGAAAAGTGAAGAGGTAGGAGACAATTCATTATCACAAACCTAGTTAAAGAATTCCCATCTAGAACATAGGATTATAGTCAATTTTAATGCATACTAGAAAGTTTCTTGAAAAGATCGAAATGCATTTGGTCACCTGTATTATACTTGCTTTAGAATTGTCTTAGTATTGGCTGATTACATTCAAATGACATCAATATTGTTGACATGCACTTAAAGATGTCTGCCTGGCGACTACCTGCCGCCTATTCAAGCCGTGTTAAGCCTGATGCCGAAAGAAGATTCCCGTTGCCTGCCGCCAGATGAACCCATGTGACCCCTGCCTCCAGAAGATGCCTCCTGATGACTGCCTCCTGAAGACGGATTGTTAATCCTGCTGCCAGATGTCTCTCGATGTCTACTGCTGCCTGAAGCCTGCTGCCAAAAGATGCCATGTGAAGCCTGCTGCCAGAAGAAATAGCGACATCTCTTGCCAGAATAGGTAAGAGACCATTTCCGATTAGATACCTACTTTAAAAACTAAGATCTATGATTTCAAAATTTACTTTAATTTGAAACATTCAAAATACTTTCCTGAAAAAAAATCAAAATTCAGTGAGGCTCCTACGTTATATATTTCCTTTAGAATACTCTTAATATTAGCTGGTTTTCTTGAAATGATATGAAATATTGTTCCCATTTTATTTAACAGGACACAACTCGGTCGCCTACTGCATGGATGGTTGTGACTTCCTGGGGCGAGGCTGGGGCTCCAGGACCCATTTTCAAAAGAAGAAAAGCCAAGAGGTAGGAGACAATTTATAATCACTTACCTACCCGAAAAATTCCCGTCTAGGACATAGGATTATAGTCAATTTCATTGCAATCCAAATAGTTTCTTGAAAAAATAGCAATGCATTTGGTCTCCTGTATTATACTTTCTTTGGAATTGTCTTAGTATTGGCTGATTACATTCAAATGACATCAATATTGTTGACATGCACTTGAAGATGTCTGCCTGGCGACTACCTGCCGCCCATTCAAGCCGTGTGAAGCCTGCTGCCGAAAGACGACTCCAGTTGGTTGCCGCCAGATGAAACCATGTGCAGCCTGCCTCTAGAAGATGCTTCCTGATGACTGCCTCCAGAAGACGGATTGTTAAGCCTGCTGCCAGAAGATGCCTCTCGATGTCTGCTGCCGCCTGAAGCCTGCTGCCAAAAGATGCCGTGTGAAGCCTGCTGCCAGAAGAAACAGTGACATCTCTTGCCAGAATAGGTAAGAGACCATTTCCGATCAGATACCTACTTTAAAATCTAGGATCTATGACTTCAAAATTTACTTGAATTTGAAACGTTCAAAATACTTTCCTGAAAAAAATCAAAATTCAGTGGGCCTCCTACGTTATATATTTCCTTTAGAATACTCTTAATATTAGCTGGTTTTCTTGAAATGATATGAAATATTGTTCCCATTCTATTTAACAGGACACAACTCGGTTGCCTACTGCATGGATGGTTGTGACTTCCTGGGGCGAGGCTGGGGCTCCAGGACCCATTTTCAAAAGAAGAAAAGCCAAGAGGTAGGAGACAATTCATTATCACAAACCTAGTTAAAGAATTCCCGTCTAGAACATAGGATTATAATTATTTTGGTAATACTTTAATAGGTTTGTTTTACAGGTTCTGACTGGCTTTGAAGTCGGTTCTTGTGGTTATTTAAAGTATTACCAAAATATGTCAAAAGACCTGAAAATCATTCTAGTATGTGAAAATTCCGTCTATATTACACTAAAGAAATATTAAATTGAGTTCCTGACACCTGAATTAACCATTCAAACCTTTTAAATTGCCAACGGCAAAGCCAGGACATAAAATCCAATCAACCCAATACCATTACCAATAGAATGGACATGAACGTAACCCTAATGTCATACCGGGCAATATAGCCTGAAAATTAAAATACATGCGATCTTTCCGAAATTCACACAGAATGATCCTGGAATAGTCCAAAACACATATCTAAAATAAAATTTTGGGGTCACTGTGTGACATTTTGAGCTAAAAATCAAAACGATGGTGATTTTACAATAGAACATGTATAGAGAAATCCGAAAAAGTTAATTTTCACATAGTAAAAATCGCTCTAAAGATCTGAAATTTTTACAGAATATAGCTGATGTATCCTGCTATACATTCCAATCTTAAAAACGATAGGCCATGACTAAAGATTTTGAAATAATCGAGAAAAACCGTACATCCAGCTTAGTTCTCATAGAAACGCCTAACCACTTCAACAGGGAACAACAACTCAGCCCACCATATCTAAAGCAAGGCACAAACGTAATAATGATATGTATCATCAAAAGTATATCAATTTCAACCAAGGGTTCAGCATAATCAAGCCAGTAAACCATACCTACAATAACCATAGCGTCTTCTATATAACCGGAGAGGTAACAGCTGGAGAGCAGGACATGCAACACAGTCAGCCGACGCACTGGAAGCCACAGACCACTGCAAACCGCACTTCCATTATAGACCTTAAAACAACAGTCTGTGTGGGAGAGATAGTATTATATCCAAACACACAAATAATATACCTGATATACAGAAATATTTCATTTTCAAAACCACAGAAAATAATAATAAAAATATACCCATAATACAGAACAAGTGCCGACCTTACCAGGCACATAGAAATTGAAAATGCCATGAGAACAGAATTAATACCCAAATTACGCACAATAATTAAAAACAACATTATGTCAAATTAAATAAGAAAACCACATGAATAATTAAAACCACAATGCTTATAAAACAGACCCTTGAGAGTCTATAACGAAGGAATTACAAAAACTAATAATATCAAAACCTGATTTTAGGAATCAAAACCCATAATTTTAAAATCATAAAACCAGAAATAAAGCTCAAGGCCCTCAAACAGCCATTACAGAACCACCTACAGGAATTAATAAAATTTACTGTCATTGTCAAAAAGGCAGCCTGCTAGTCTATAATTTCACCCATCTCTGAAGCACTGTATATCAGTCGTCATAGTGACGTCAGAGGGTCTATTCCCAGAAGCGCGGTGTTCCCCAAAGACTAGCTAGTAGTATAAGAAACATCGCTTCTGTCACGGCTATCTACCTCATAGGACGTTTAGCCTACAATGTGGCTTAGTAGACAAAATTGATCAATACCTTGATATATAACACTTAACACCAATACCCAATACCAACACTTGGTATTTAATACTAACACTTATGACAACACTTGATACTAACACCTGATATCAATACTCAATACTAACACTCAACGGTAACACACAATACTGATTCCCAACAATAACACTTCAAATACCAATACTTAACAATAAACTTCAAATACCAATACTTAATAATAACACTTGATATCAGATACAAACACTTGATATCATATTTTCTTCTTCTTGATACTTATACATCAAACCATACATATATTAGTGATACGTGATGTTTCAATACCCTTACGTAGATAGCACTTTATTTACATCTTATTTTCAATATTTAATAAAACAGTCTTTTAATACCTTTTAATAAACTTTCATCTTAAAACATCAATACTTTGTGCTTAACTTGGTTACAGCACAGGTAGGAGACAATTTCTTATTACATACCGAATCGAAAATCTCTGATCTATGACTTCAAATTTTACTTAAATTTGAAACATCCAACATAATTAGCTGAAATATTTAAAATAAAGTGAGGCTCCTATGTTATATATTTCTATTAGTTTACTCTTAATACTAGCTGGTTTTCTTGAAATGATAGAAAATATTTTTCCCATTTTATTTAACAGGACACAACTCGGTCGCCTACTGCATGGATGGTTGTGACTTCCTGGGGCGAGGCTGGGGCTCCAGGACCCATTTTCAAAAGAAGAAAAGCTAAGAGGTAGGAGACAATTTATAATCACAAACCTAGTTAAAGAATTCCCGTCTTGAAAAAATAGCAATGCATTTGGTCTCCTGTATTATACTTTCTTTGGAATTCTCTTAGTATTGGCTGATTACATTCAAATGACATCAATATTGTTGACATGCACTTGAAGATGTCTGCCTGGCGACTACCTGCCGCCCATTCAAGCCGTGTGAAGCCTGCTGCCGAAAGACGACTCCAGTTGGTTGCCGCCAGATGAAACCATGTGCAGCCTGCCTTTAGAAGATGCCTCCTGATGACTGCCTCCAGAAGACGGATTGTTAAGCCTGCTGCCAGAAGATGCCTCTCGATGTCTGCTGCTGCCTGAAGCCTGATGCCAAAAGATGCCATGTGAAGTCTACTGCCAGAAGAAATAGCGACATCTCTTGCCAGAATAGGTAAGAGACCATTTCCGATTGGATACCTACTTTAAAATCTAAGATCTATGACTTCAAAATTTACTTGAATCTGAAACGTTCAAAATACTTTCCTGAAAAAATCAAAATTCAGTGGGCCTCCTACGTTATATATTTCCTTTAGAATACTCTTAATATTAGCTGGTTTTCTTGAAATGACATGAAATATTGTTCCCATTCTATGTAACAGGACACAACTCGGTCGCCTACTGCATGGATGGTTGTGACTTCCTGGGGCGAGGCTGGGGCTCCAGGACCCATTTTCAAAAGAAGAAAAGCCAAGAGGTAGGAGACATTTCATTATCACAAACCTAGTTAAAGAATTCCCGTCTAGAACATAGGATTATAGTCAATTTCATTGCATACCAGATAGTTTCTTGAAAAGACGGAAATGCATTTGGTCTCCTGTATTACGCTTTCTATAGAATTCTCTTAGTACCCGCTGATTACATTCAAATGACATCAATATTGTTGACATGCAATTGCAGATATCTGCCTGACAACTGCCTGTCGCCTGTTCAAGCTGTGTGAAGCCTGCTGCCGAAAGATGACTCCCGCTGCCTGCTGCCAGATGACGCCATGTGAAGCCTGCCTCCAGAAGATCGCCCTGACGACTGCCTCTAGAAAACGGTGCGTTAAGCCTGCTGCCAGAAGACGCCTCTTGATGTCTGCTGCTGCTAAGTTTGGTTTGTTGTTTGCATTGTATGTCTTGTATGTTTTGTTTTGGTGGGATCCTGATTTTGTTTGTCTTATCATGTCAACTGTCATTGCTTGTCCTAACTGCTATTTGTTGCCAGATGTTTGTTTGCCATTGCCTGACTGCTGCGTTGCCTGCTGGAATCACAAGTGAGCGATGCCGGTTTGCTGATCGTTTTTGAACCCTGCTGACTAATGCTGTCCCCTGTTGCTTGCCGCCAGAAGACGCCGCCTGAAGCCTGCTGCTAGAAGATGCCGTTCGAAGCCTGCTGCCAGAAGAAACAGTGACATCTCTTGACAAAATAGGTAGGAGACAATTTCTTATTACATACCGAATCGAAAATCTCTGATCTATGACTTCAAAATTTACTTAAATTTGAAACATCCAAAATAATTACCTGAAATATTTAAAATTCAGTGGGGCTCCTATGTTATATATTTCTTTTAGTTCACTCTTAATACTAGCTGGTTTTCTTGAAATGATATGAAATATTGTTCCCATTCTATTTAACAGGACACAACTCGGTTGCCTACTGGTTGGATGGTTGTGACTTCCTGGGGCGAGGCTGGGGCTCCAGGAACCATTTTCAAAAGAAGAAAAGTGAAGAGGTAGGAGACAATTCATTATCACAAACCTAGTTAAAGAATTCCCATCTAGAACATAGGATTATAGTCAATTTTAATGCATACTAGAAAGTTTCTTGAAAAGATCGAAATGCATTTGGTCACCTGTATTATACTTGCTTTAGAATTGTCTTAGTATTGGCTGATTACATTCAAATGACATCAATATTGTTGACATGCACTTGAAGATGTCTGCCTGGCGACTACCTGCCGCCTATTCAAGCCGTGTTAAGCCTGATGCCGAAAGAAGATTCCCGTTGCCTGCCGCCAGATGAAGCCATGTGACCCCTGCCTCCAGAAGATGCCTCCTGATGACTGCCTCCTGAAGACGGATTGTTAAGCCTGCTGCCAGATGTCTCTCGATGTCTGCTGCTGCCTGAAGCCTGCTGCCAAAAGATGCCATGTGAAGCCTGCTGCCAGAAGAAATAGCGACATCTCTTGCCAGAATAGGTAAGAGACCATTTCCGATTGGATACCTACTTTAAAAACTAAGATCTATGATTTCTAAATTTACTTGAATTTGAAACATTCAAAATACTTTCCTGAAAAAAAATCAAAATTCAGTGAGGCTCCTACGTTATATATTTCCTTTAGAATACTCTTAATATTAGCTGGTTTTCTTGAAATGATATGAAATATTGTTCCCATTTTATTTAACAGGACACAACTCGGTCGCCTACTGCATGGATGGTTGTGACTTCCTGGGGCGAGGCTGGGGCTCCAGGACCCATTTTCAAAAGAAGAAAAGCCAAGAGGTAGGAGACAATTCATTATCACAAACCTAGTTAAAGAATTCCCGTCTAGAACATAGGATTATAGTTATTTTGGTAATACTTTAATAGGTTTGTTTTACAGGTTCTGACTGGCTTTAAAGTCGGTTCTTGTGGTTATCTAAAGTATTACCAAAATATGTCAAAAGACCTGAAAATCATTCTAGTATGTGAAAATTCCGTCTATATTACACTAAAGAAATATTAAATTGAGTTCCTGACACCTGAATTAACCATTCAAACCTTTTAAATTGCCAACGGCAAAGCCAGGACATAAAATCCAATCAACCCAATACCATTACCAATAGAATGGACATGAACGTAACCCTAATGTCATACCGGGCAATATAGCCTGAAAATTAAAATACATGCGATCTTTCCGAAATTCACACAGAATGATCCTGGAATAGTCCAAAACACATATCTAAAATAAAATTTTGGGGTCACTGTGTGACATTTTGAGCTAAAAATCAAAACGATGGTGATTTTACAATAGAACATGTATAGAGAAATCCGAAAAAGTTAATTTTCACATAGTAAAAATCGCTCTAAAGATCTGAAATTTGTACAGAATATAGCTGATGTATCCTGCTACACATTCCAATCTTAAAAACGATAGGCCATGACTAAAGATTTTGAAATAATCGAGAAAAACCGTATATCCAGCTTAGTTCTCATAGAAACGCCTAACCACTTCAACAGGGAACAACAACTCAGCCCACCAGATCTAAAGCAAGGCACAAACGTAATAATGATATGTATCATCAAAAGTATATCAATTTCAACCAAGGGTTCAGCATAATCAAGCCAGTAAACCATACCTACAATAACCATAGCGTCTTCTATATAACCGGAGAGGTAACAGCTGGAGAGCAGGACATGCAACACAGTCAGCCGACGCACTGGAAGCCACAGACCACTGCAAACCGCACTTCCATTATAGACCTTAAAACAACAGTCTGTGTGGGAGAGATAGTATTATATCCAAACACACAAATAATATACCTGATATACAGAAATATTTCATTTTCAAAACCACAGAAAATAATAATAAAAATATACCCATAATACAGAACAAGTGCCGACCTTACCAGGCACATAGAAATTGAAAATGCCATGAGAACAGAATTAATACCCAAATTACGCACAATAATTAAAAACAACATTATGTCAAATTAAATAAGAAAACCACATGAATAATTAAAACCACAATGCTTATAAAACAGACCCTTGAGAGCCTATTACGAAGGAATTACAAAAACTAATAATATCAAAACCTGATTTTAGGAATCAAAACCCATAATTTTAAAATCAAAAACCAGAAATAAAGCTCAAGGCCCTCAAACAGGCATTACAGAACCACCTACAGGAATTAATAAAATGTACTGTCATTGTCAAAAAGGCGGCCTGCTAGTCTATAATTTCACCCATCTCTGAAGCACTGTATATCAGTCGTCATAGTGACGTCAGAGGGTCTATTCCCAGAAGCGCGGTGTTCCCCAAAGACTAGCTAGTAGTATAAGAAACATCGCTTCTGTCACGGCTATCTACCTAATAGGACGTTTAGCCTACAATGTGGCTTAGTAGACAAAATTGATCAATACCTTGATATATAACACTTAACACCAATACCCAATACCAACACTTGGTATTTAATACTAACACTTATGACAACACTTGATACTAACACCTGATATCAATACTCAATACTAACACTCAACGGTAACACACAATACTGATTCCCAACAATAACACTTCAAATACCAATACTCAACAATACACTTCAAATACCAATACTTAATAATAACACTTGATATCAGATACAAACACTTGATATCATATTTTCTTCTTCTTGATACTTATACATCAAACCATACATATATTAGTGATACGTGATGTTTCAATACCCTTACGTAGATAGCACTTTATTTACATCTTATTTTCAATATTTAATAAAACAGTCTTTTAATACCTTTTAATAAACTTTCATCTTAAAACATCAATACTTTGTGCTTAACTTGGTTACAGCACAGGTAGGAGACAATTTCTTATTACATACCGAATCGAAAATCTCTGATCTATGACTTCAAATTTTACTTAAATTTGAAACATCCAACATAATTAGCTGAAATATTTAAAATAAAGTGAGGCTCCTATGTTATATATTTCTATTAGTTTACTCTTAATACTAGCTGGTTTTCTTGAAATGATAGAAAATATTTTTCCCATTTTATTTAACAGGACACAACTCGGTCGCCTACTGCATGGATGGTTGTGACTTCCTGGGGCGAGGCTGGGGCTCCAGGACCCATTTTCAAAAGAAGAAAAGCCAAGAGGTAGGAGACAATTCATTATCACAAACCTAGTTAAAGAATTCCCGTCTAGGACATAGGATTATAGTCAATTTCATTGCAATCCAAATAGTTTCTTGAAAAAATAGCAATGCATTTGGTCTCCTGTATTATACTTTCTTTGGAATTCTCTTAGTATTGGCTGATTACATTCAAATGACATCAATATTGTTGACATGCACTTGAAGATGTCTGCCTGGCGACTACCTGCCGCCCATTCAAGCCGTGTGAAGCCTGCTGCCGAAAGACGACTCCAGTTGGTTGCCGCCAGATGAAACCATGTGCAGCCTGCCTTTAGAAGATGCCTCCTGATGAATGCCTCCAGAAGACGGATTGTTAAGCCTGCTGCCAGAAGATGCCTCTCGATGTCTGCTGCTGCCTGAAGCCTGATGTCAAAAGATGCCATGTGAAGCCTACTGCCAGAAGAAATAGCGACATCTCTTGCCAGAATAGGTAAGAGACCATTTCCGATTGGATACCTACTTTAAAATCTAAGATCTATGACTTCAAAATTTACTTGAATCTGAAACGTTCAAAATACTTTCCTGAAAAAAATCAAAATTCAGTGGGCCTCCTACGTTATATATTTCCTTTAGAATACTCTTAATATTAGCTGGTTTTCTTGAAATGATATGAAATATTGTTCCCATTTTATTTAACAGGACACAACTCGGTCGCCTACTGCATGGATGGTTGTGACTTCCTGGGGCGAGGCTGGGGCTCCAGGACCCATTTTCAAAAGAAGAAAAGCCAAGAGGTAGGAGACAATTCATTATCACAAACCTAGTTAAAGAATTCCCGTCTAGAACATAGGATTATAGTTATTTTGGTAATACTTTAATAGGTTTGTTTTACAGGTTCTGACTGGCTTTAAAGTCGGTTCTTGTGGTTATCTAAAGTATTACCAAAATATGTCAAAAGACCTGAAAATCATTCTAGTATGTGAAAATTCCGTCTATATTACACTAAAGAAATATTAAATTGAGTTCCTGACACCTGAATTAACCATTCAAACCTTTTAAATTGCCAACGGCAAAGCCAGGACATAAAATCCAATCAACCCAATACCATTACCAATAGAATGGACATGAACGTAACCCTAATGTCATACCGGGCAATATAGCCTGAAAATTAAAATACATGCGATCTTTCCGAAATTCACACAGAATGATCCTGGAATAGTCCAAAACACATATCTAAAATAAAATTTTGGGGTCACTGTGTGACATTTTGAGCTAAAAATCAAAACGATGGTGATTTTACAATAGAACATGTATAGAGAAATCCGAAAAAGTTAATTTTCACATAGTAAAAATCGCTCTAAAGATCTGAAATTTGTACAGAATATAGCTGATGTATCCTGCTACACATTCCAATCTTAAAAACGATAGGCCATGACTAAAGATTTTGAAATAATCGAGAAAAACCGTATATCCAGCTTAGTTCTCATAGAAACGCCTAACCACTTCAACAGGGAACAACAACTCAGCCCACCAGATCTAAAGCAAGGCACAAACGTAATAATGATATGTATCATCAAAAGTATATCAATTTCAACCAAGGGTTCAGCATAATCAAGCCAGTAAACCATACCTACAATAACCATAGCGTCTTCTATATAACCGGAGAGGTAACAGCTGGAGAGCAGGACATGCAACACAGTCAGCCGACGCACTGGAAGCCACAGACCACTGCAAACCGCACTTCCATTATAGACCTTAAAACAACAGTCTGTGTGGGAGAGATAGTATTATATCCAAACACACAAATAATCTACCTGATATACAGAAATATTTCATTTTCAAAACCACAGAAAATAATAATAAAAATATACCCATAATACAGAACAAGTGCCGACCTTACCAGGCACATAGAAATTGAAAATGCCATGAGAACAGAATTAATACCCAAATTACGCACAATAATTAAAAACAACATTATGTCAAATTAAATAAGAAAACCACATGAATAATTAAAACCACAATGCTTATAAAACAGACCCTTGAGAGCCTATTACGAAGGAATTACAAAAACTAATAATATCAAAACCTGATTTTAGGAATCAAAACCCATAATTTTAAAATCAAAAACCAGAAATAAAGCTCAAGGCCCTCAAACAGGCATTACAGAACCACCTACAGGAATTAATAAAATGTACTGTCATTGTCAAAAAGGCGGCCTGCTAGTCTATAATTTCACCCATCTCTGAAGCACTGTATATCAGTCGTCATAGTGACGTCAGAGGGTCTATTCCCAGAAGCGCGGTGTTCCCCAAAGACTAGCTAGTAGTATAAGAAACATCGCTTCTGTCACGGCTATCTACCTAATAGGACGTTTAGCCTACAATGTGGCTTAGTAGACAAAATTGATCAATACCTTGATATATAACACTTAACACCAATACCCAATACCAACACTTGGTATTTAATACTAACACTTATGACAACACTTGATACTAACACCTGATATCAATACTCAATACTAACACTCAACGGTAACACACAATACTGATTCCCAACAATAACACTTCAAATACCAATACTCAACAATACACTTCAAATACCAATACTTAATAATAACACTTGATATCAGATACAAACACTTGATATCATATTTTCTTCTTCTTGATACTTATACATCAAACCATACATATATTAGTGATACGTGATGTTTCAATACCCTTACGTAGATAGCACTTTATTTACATCTTATTTTCAATATTTAATAAAACAGTCTTTTAATACCTTTTAATAAACTTTCATCTTAAAACATCAATACTTTGTGCTTAACTTGGTTACAGCACAGGTAGGAGACAATTTCTTATTACATACCGAATCGAAAATCTCTGATCTATGACTTCAAATTTTACTTAAATTTGAAACATCCAACATAATTAGCTGAAATATTTAAAATAAAGTGAGGCTCCTATGTTATATATTTCTATTAGTTTACTCTTAATACTAGCTGGTTTTCTTGAAATGATAGAAAATATTTTTCCCATTTTATTTAACAGGACACAACTCGGTCGCCTACTGCATGGATGGTTGTGACTTCCTGGGGCGAGGCTGGGGCTCCAGGACCCATTTTCAAAAGAAGAAAAGCCAAGAGGTAGGAGACAATTCATTATCACAAACCTAGTTAAAGAATTCCCGTCTAGGACATAGGATTATAGTCAATTTCATTGCAATCCAAATAGTTTCTTGAAAAAATAGCAATGCATTTGGTCTCCTGTATTATACTTTCTTTGGAATTCTCTTAGTATTGGCTGATTACATTCAAATGACATCAATATTGTTGACATGCACTTGAAGATGTCTGCCTGGCGACTACCTGCCGCCCATTCAAGCCGTGTGAAGCCTGCTGCCGAAAGACGACTCCAGTTGGTTGCCGCCAGATGAAACCATGTGCAGCCTGCCTTTAGAAGATGCCTCCTGATGACTGCCTCCAGAAGACGGATTGTTAAGCCTGCTGCCAGAAGATGCCTCTCGATGTCTGCTGCTGCCTGAAGCCTGATGCCAAAAGATGCCATGTGAAGTCTACTGCCAGAAGAAATAGCGACATCTCTTGCCAGAATAGGTAAGAGACCATTTCCGATTAGATACCTACTTTAAAAACTAAGATCTATGATTTCAAAATTTACTTGAATTTGAAATCATAGATAGAATCCCAAGATGCCATGTGAAGCCTGCTGCCAGAAGAATTAGCAAAATCTCTTGCCAGAATAGGTAAGAGACCATTTCCGATTGGATACCTACTTTAAAATCTAAGATCTATGACTTCAAAATTTACTTGAATCTGAAACGTTCAAAATACTTTCCTGAAAAAATCAAAATTCAGTGGGCCTCCTACGTTATATATTTCCTTTAGAATACTCTTAATATTAGCTGGTTTTCTTGAAATGACATGAAATATTGTTCCCATTCTATGTAACAGGACACAACTCGGTCGCCTACTGCATGGATGGTTGTGACTTCCTGGGGCGAGGCTGGGGCTCCAGGACCCATTTTCAAAAGAAGAAAAGCCAAGAGGTAGGAGACAATTCATTATCACAAACCTAGTTAAAGAATTCCCGTCTAGACATAGGATTATAGTCAATTTCATTGCATACCAGATAGTTTCTTGAAAAAACGGAAATGCATTTGGTCTCCTGTATTACGCTTTCTATAGAATTCTCTTAGTACCCGCTGATTACATTCAAATGACATCAATACTGTTGACATGCAATTGCAGATATCTGCCTGACAACTGCCTGCCGCCTGTTCAAGCTGTGTGAAGCCTGCTGCCGAAAGATGACTCCCGCTGCCTGCTGCCAGATGACGCCATGTGAAGCCTGCCTCCAGAAGATCGCCCTGACGACTGCCTCTAGAAAACGGTGCGTTAAGCCTGCTGCCAGAAGACGCCTCTTGATGTCTGCTGCTGCTAAGTTTGGTTTGTTGTTTGCATTGTATGTCTTGTATGTTTTGTTTTGGTGGGATCCTGATTTTGTTTGTCTTATCATGTCAACTGTCATTGCTTGTCCTAACTGCTATTTGTTGCCAGATGTTTGTTTGCCATTGCCTGACTGCTGCGTTGCCTGCTGGAATCCCAAGTGAGCGATGCCGGTTTGCTGATCGTGTATGAACCCTGCTGACTAATGCTGTCCCCTGTTGCCTGCCGCCAGAAGACGCCGCCTGAAGCCTGCTGCCAGAAGATGCCGTTCGAAGCCTGCTGCCAGAAGAAACAGTGACATCTCTTGACAAAATAGGTAGGAGACAATTTCTTATTACATACCGAATCGAAATTCTCTGATCTATGACTTCAAAATTTACTTAAATTTGAAACATCCAAAATAATTAGCTGAAATATTTAAAATTAAGAGGGGCTCCTATGTTATATATTTCTTTTAGTTCACTCTTAATACTAGCTGGTTTTCTTGAAATGATATGAAATATTGTTCCCATTCTATTTAACAGGACACAACTCGGTTGCCTACTGGTTGGATGGTTGTGACTTCCTGGGGCGAGGCTGGGGCTCCAGGAACCATTTTCAAAAGAAGAAAAGTGAAGAGGTAGGAGACAATTCATTATCACAAACCTAGTTAAAGAATTCCCATCTAGAACATAGGATTATTGTCAATTTTAATGCATACTAGAAAGTTTCTTGAAAAGATCGAAATGCATTTGGTCACCTGTATTATACTTGCTTTAGAATTGTCTTAGTATTGGCTGATTACATTCAAATGACATCAATATTGTTGACATGCACTTGAAGATGTCTGCCTGGCGACTACCTGCCGCCTATTCAAGCAGTGTTAAGCCTGATGCCGAAAGAAGATTCCCGTTGCCTGCCGCCAGATGAAGCCATGTGACCCCTGCCTCCAGAAGATGCCTCCTGATGACTGCCTCCTGAAGACGGATTGTTAAGCCTGCTGCCAGATGTCTCTCGATGTCTGCTGCTGCCTGAAGCCTGCTGCCAAAAGATGCCATGTGAAGCCTGCTGCCAGAAGAAATAGCGACATCTCTTGCCAGAATAGGTAAGAGACCATTTCCGATTGGATACCTACTTTAAAAACTAAGATCTATGATTTCTAAATTTACTTGAATTTGAAACATTCAAAATACTTTCCTGAAAAAAAATCAAAATTCAGTGAGGCTCCTACGTTATATATTTCCTTTAGAATACTCTTAATATTAGCTGGTTTTCTTGAAATGACATGAAATATTGTTCCCATTTTATTTAACAGGACACAACTCGGTCGCCTACTGCATGGATGGTTGTGACTTCCTGGGGCGAGGCTGGGGCTCCAGGACCCATTTTCAAAAGAAGAAAAGCCAAGAGGTAGGAGACAATTCATTATCACAAACCTAGTTAAAGAATTCCCGTCTAGAACATAGGATTATAGTTATTTTGGTAATACTTTAATAGGTTTGTTTTACAGGTTCTGACTGGCTTTAAAGTCGGTTCTTGTGGTTATCTAAAGTATTACCAAAATATGTCAAAAGACCTGAAAATCATTCTAGTATGTGAAAATTCCGTCTATATTACACTAAAGAAATATTAAATTGAGTTCCTGACACCTGAATTAACCATTCAAACCTTTTAAATTGCCAACGGCAAAGCCAGGACATAAAATCCAATAAACCCAATACCATTACCAATAGAATGGACATGAACGTAACCCTAATGTCATACCGGGCAATATAGCCTGAAAATTAAAATACATGCGATCTTTCCGAAATTCACACAGAATGATCCTGGAATAGTCCAAAACACATATCTAAAATAAAATTTTGGGGTCACTGTGTGACATTTTGAGCTAAAAATCAAAACGATGGTGATTTTACAATAGAACATGTATAGAGAAATCCGAAAAAGTTAATTTTCACATAGTAAAAATCGCTCTAAAGATCTGAAATTTGTACAGAATATAGCTGATGTATCCTGCTACACATTCCAATCTTAAAAACGATAGGCCATGACTAAAGATTTTGAAATAATCGAGAAAAACCGTATATCCAGCTTAGTTCTCATAGAAACGCCTAACCACTTCAACAGGGAACAACAACTCAGCCCACCAGATCTAAAGCAAGGCACAAACGTAATAATGATATGTATCATCAAAAGTATATCAATTTCAACCAAGGGTTCAGCATAATCAAGCCAGTAAACCATACCTACAATAACCATAGCGTCTTCTATATAACCGGAGAGGTAACAGCTGGAGAGCAGGACATGCAACACAGTCAGCCGACGCACTGGAAGCCACAGACCACTGCAAACCGCACTTCCATTATAGACCTTAAAACAACAGTCTGTGTGGGAGAGATAGTATTATATCCAAACACACAAATAATATACCTGATATACAGAAATATTTCATTTTCAAAACCACAGAAAATAATAATAAAAATATACCCATAATACAGAACAAGTGCCGACCTTACCAGGCACATAGAAATTGAAAATGCCATGAGAACAGAATTAATACCCAAATTACGCACAATAATTAAAAACAACATTATGTCAAATTAAATAAGAAAACCACATGAATAATTAAAACCACAATGCTTATAAAACAGACCCTTGAGAGCCTATAACGAAGGAATTACAAAAACTAATAATATCAAAACCTGATTTTAGGAATCAAAACCCATAATTTTAAAATCAAAAACCAGAAATAAAGCTCAAGGCCCTCAAACAGGCATTACAGAACCACCTACAGGAATTAATAAAATGTACTGTCATTGTCAAAAAGGCGGCCTGCTAGTCTATAATTTCACCCATCTCTGAAGCACTGTATATCAGTCGTCATAGTGACGTCAGAGGGTCTATTCCCAGAAGCGCGGTGTTCCCCAAAGACTAGCTAGTAGTATAAGAAACATCGCTTCTGTCACGGCTATCTACCTCATAGGACGTTTAGCCTACAATGTGGCTTAGTAGACAAAATTGATCAATACCTTGATATATAACACTTAACACCAATACCCAATACCAACACTTGGTATTTAATACTAACACTTATGACAACACTTGATACTAACACCTGATATCAATACTCAATACTAACACTCAACGGTAACACACAATACTGATTCCCAACAATAACACTTTAAATACCAATACTTACCAATAAACTTCAAATACCAATACTTAATAATAACACTTGATATCAGATACAAACACTTGATATCATATTTTCTTCTTCTTGATACTTATACATCAAACCATACATATATTAGTGATACGTGATGTTTCAATACCCTTACGTAGATAGCACTTTATTTACATCTTATTTTCAATATTTAATAAAACAGTCTTTTAATACCTTTTAATAAACTTTCATCTTAAAACATCAATACTTTGTGCTTAACTTGGTTACAGCACAGGTAGGAGACAATTTCTTATTACATACCGAATCGAAAATCTCTGATCTATGACTTCAAATTTTACTTAAATTTGAAACATCCAACATAATTAGCTGAAATATTTAAAATAAAGTGAGGCTCCTATGTTATATATTTCTATTAGTTTACTCTTAATACTAGCTGGTTTTCTTGAAATGATAGAAAATATTTTTCCCATTTTATTTAACAGGACACAACTCGGTCGCCTACTGCATCAATGGTTGTGACTTCCTGGGGCGAGGCTGGGGCTCCAGGACCCATTTTCAAAAGAAGAAAAGCCAAGAGGTAGGAGACAATTCATTATCACAAACCTAGTTAAAGAATTCCCGTCTAGGACATAGGATTATAGTCAATTTCATTGCAATCCAAATAGTTTCTTGAAAAAATAGCAATGCATTTGGTCTCCTGTATTATACTTTCTTTGGAATTCTCTTAGTATTGGCTGATTACATTCAAATGACATCAATATTGTTGACATGCACTTGAAGATGTCTGCCTGGCGACTAACTGCCGCCCATTCAAGCCGTGTGAAGCCTGCTGCCGAAAGACGACTCCAGTTTGTTGCCGCCAGATGAAACCATGTGCAGCCTGCCTTTAGAAGATGCCTCCTGATGACTGCCTCCAGAAGACGGATTGTTAAGCCTGCTGCCAGAAGATGCCTCTCGATGTCTGCTGCTGCCTGAAGCCTGATGCCAAAAGATGCCATGTGAAGCCTACTGCCAGAAGAAATAGCGACATCTCTTGCCAGAATAGGTAAGAGACCATTTCCGATTGGATACCTACTTTAAAATCTAAGATCTATGACTTCAAAATTTACTTGAATCTGAAACGTTCAAAATACTTTCCTGAAAAAAATCAAAATTCAGTGGGCCTCCTACGTTATATATTTCCTTTAGAATACTCTTAATATTAGCTGGTTTTCTTGAAATGATATGAAATATTGTTCCCATTTTATTTAACAGGACACAACTCGGTCGTCTACTGCATGGATGGTGGTGACTTCCTGGGGCGAGGCTGGGGCTCCAGGACCCATTTTCAAAAGAAGAAAAGCTAAGAGGTAGGAGACAATTTATAATCACATACCTAACCGAAAAATTCCCGTCTAGGACATAGGATTATAGTCAATTTCATTGCAATCCAAATAGTTTCTTGAAAAAATAGCAATGCATTTGGTCTCCTGTATTATACTTTCTTTGGAATTCTCTTAGTATTGGCTGATTACATTCAAATGACATCAATATTGTTGACATGCACTTGAAGATGTCTGCCTGGCGACTACCTGCCGCCCATTCAAGCCGTGTGAAGCCTGCTGCCGAAAGACGACTCCAGTTGGTTGCCGCCAGATGAAACCATGTGCAGCCTGCCTCTAGAATATGCCTCCTGATGACTGCCTCCAGAAGACGGATTGTTAAGCCTGCTGCCAGAAGATGCCTCTCGATGTCTGCTGCTGCCTGAAGCCTGCTGCCAAAGGATGCCGTGTGAAGCCTGCTGCCAGAAGAAACAGTGACATCTCTTGCCAGAATAGGTAAGAGACCATTTCCGATTGGATACCTACTTTAAAATCTAAGATCTATGACTTCAAAATTTACTTGAATCTGAAACGTTCAAAATACTTTCCTGAAAAAATCAAAATTCAGTGGGCCTCCTACGTTATATATTTCCTTTAGAATACTCTTAATATTAGCTGGTTTTCTTGAAATGACATGAAATATTGTTCCCATTCTATGTAACAGGACACAACTCGGTCGCCTACTGCATGGATGGTTGTGACTTCCTGGGGCGAGGCTGGGGCTCCAGGACCCATTTTCAAAAGAAGAAAAGCCAAGAGGTAGGAGACAATTCATTATCACAAACCTAGTTAAAGAATTCCCGTCTAGGACATAGGATTATAGTCAATTTCATTGCATACCAGATAGTTTCTTGAAAAGACGGAAATGCATTTGGTATCCTGTATTACGCTTTCTATAGAATTCTTTTAGTACCCGCTGTTTACATTCAAATGACATCAATATTGTTGACATGCAATTGCAGATATCTGCCTGACAACTGCCTGTCGCCTGTTCAAGCTGTGTGAAGCCTGCTGCCGAAAGATGACTCCCGCTGCCTGCTGCCAGATGACGCCATGTGAAGCCTGCCTCCAGAAGATCGCCCTGACGACTGCCTCTAGAAAACGGTGCGTTAAGCCTGCTGCCAGAAGACGCCTCTTAATGTCTGCTGCTGCTAAGTTTGGTTTGTTGTTTGCATTGTATGTCTTGTATGTTTTGTTTTGGTGGGATCCTGATTTTGTTTGTCTTATCATGTCAACTGTCATTGCTTGTCCTAACTGCTATTTGTTGCCAGATGTTTGTTTGCCATTGCCTGACTGCTGCGTTGCCTGCTGGAATCCCAAGTGAGCGATGCCGGTTTGCTGATCGTGTTTGAACCCTGCTGACTAATGCTGTCCCCTGTTGCCTGCCGCCAGAAGACGCCGCCTGAAGCCTGCTGCCAGAAGATGCCGTTCGAAGCCTGCTGCCAGAAGAAACAGTGACATCTCTTGACAAAATAGGTAGGAGACAATTTCTTATTACATACCGAATCGAAATTCTCTGATCTATGACTTCAAAATTTACTTAAATTTGAAACATCCAAAATAATTAGCTGAAATATTTAAAATTCAGTGGGGCTCCTATGTTATATATTTCTTTTAGTTCACTCTTAATACTAGCTGGTTTTCTTGAAATGATATGAAATATTGTTCCCATTCTATTTAACAGGACACAACTCGGTTGCCTACTGGTTGGATGGTTGTGACTTCCTGGGGCGAGGCTGGGGCTCCAGGAACCATTTTCAAAAGAAGAAAAGTGAAGAGGTAGGAGACAATTCATTATCACAAACCTAGTTAAAGAATTCCCATCTAGAACATAGGATTATAGTCAATTTTAATGCATACTAGAAAGTTTCTTGAAAAGATCGAAATGCATTTGGTCACCTGTATTATACTTGCTTTAGAATTGTCTTAGTATTGGCTGATTACATTCAAATGACATCAATATTGTTGACATGCACTTGAAGATGTCTGCCTGGCGACTACCTGCCGCCTATTCAAGCCGTGTTAAGCCTGATGCCGAAAGAAGATTCCCGTTGCCTGCCGCCAGATGAACCCATGTGACCCCTGCCTCCAGAAGATGCCTCCTGATGACTGCCTCCTGAAGACGGATTGTTAAGCCTGCTGCCAGATGTCTCTCGATGTCTGCTGCTGCCTGAAGCCTGCTGCCAAAAGATGCCATGTGAAGCCTGCTGCCAGAAGAAATAGCGACATCTCTTGCCAGAATAGGTAAGAGACCATTTCCGATTAGATACCTACTTTAAAAACTAAGATCTATGATTTCAAAATTTGCTTGAATTTGAAACATTCAAAATACTTTCCTGAAAAAAAATCAAAATTCAGTGAGGCTCCTACGTTATATATTTCCTTTAGAATACTCTTAATATTAGCTGGTTTTCTTGAAATGATATGAAATATTGTTCCCATTTTATTTAACAGGACACAACTCAGTCGCCTACTGCATGGATGGTTGTGACTTCCTGGGGCGAGGCTGGGGCTCCAGGACCCATTTTCAAAAGAAGAAAAGCTAAGAGGTAGGAGACAATTTATAATCACATACCTAACCGAAAAATTCCCGTCTAGGACATAGGATTATAGTCAATTTCATTGCAATCCAAATAGTTTCTTGAAAAAATAGCAATGCATTTGGTCTCCTGTATTATACTTTCTTTGGAATTCTCTTAGTATTGGCTGATTACATTCAAATGACATCAATATTGTTGACATGCACTTGAAGATGTCTGCCTGGCGACTACCTGCCGCCCATTCAAGCCGTGTGAAGCCTGCTGCCGAAAGACGACTCCAGTTGGTTGCCGCCAGATGAAACCATGTGCAGCCTGCCTCTAGAAGATGCTTCCTGATGACTGCCTCCAGAAGACGGATTGTTAAGCCTGCTGCCAGAAGATGCCTCTCGATGTCTGCTGCCGCCTGAAGCCTGCTGCCAAAAGATGCCGTGTGAAGACTGCTGCCAGAAAAAACAGTGACATCTCTTGCCAGAATATGTAAGAGACCATTTCCAATTGGATACCTACTTTAAAATCTAAGATCTATGACTTCAAAATTTACTTGAATTTGAAACGTTCAAAATACTTTCCTGAAAAAAAAATCAAAATTCAGTGGGCCTCCTACGTTATATATTTCCTTTAGAATACTCTTAATATTAGCTGGTTTTCTTGAAATGATATGAAATATTGTTCCCATTCTATTTAACAGGACACAACTCGGTCGCCTACTGCATGGATGGTTGTGACTTCCTGGGGCGAGGCTGGGGCTCCAGGACCCATTTTCAAAAGAAGAAAAGCCAAGAGGTAGGAGACAATTCATTATCACAAACCTAGTTAAAGAATTCCCGTCTAGAACATAGGATTATAGTCAATTTCATTGCATACCAGATAGTTTCTTGAAAAGACGGAAATGCATTTGGTCTCCTGTATTACGCTTTCTATAGAATTCTTTTAGTACCCGCTGTTTACATTCAAATGACATCAATATTGTTGACATGCAATTGCAGATATCTGCCTGACAACTGCCTGCCGCCTGTTCAAGCTGTGTGAAGCCTGCTGCCGAAAGATGACTCCCGCTGCCTGCTGCCAGATGACGCCATGTGAAGCCTGCCTCCAGAAGATCGCCCTGACGACTGCCTCTAGAAAACGGTGCGTTAAGCCTGCTGCCAGAAGACGCCTCTTGATGTCTGCTGCTGCTAAGTTTGGTTTGTTGTTTGCATTGTATGTCTTGTATGTTTTGTTTTGGTGGGATCCTGATTTTGTTTGTCTTATCATGTCAACTGTCATTGCTTGTCCTAACTGCTATTTGTTGCCAGATGTTTGTTTGCCATTGCCTGACTGCTGCGTTGCCTGCTGGAATCCCAAGTGAGCGATGCCGGTTTGCTGATCGTGTTTGAACCCTGCTGACTAATGCTGTCCCCTGTTGCCTGCCGCCAGAAGACGCCGCCTGAAGCCTGCTGCCAGAAGATGCCGTTCGAAGCCTGCTGCCAGAAGAAACAGTGACATCTCTTGACAAAATAGGTAGGAGACAATTTCTTATTACATACCGAATCGAAATTCTCTGATCTATGACTTCAAAATTTACTTAAATTTGAAACATCCAAAATAATTAGCTGAAATATTTAAAATTCAGTGGGGCTCCTATGTTATATATTTCTTTTAATTCACTCTTAATACTAGCTGGTTTTCTTGAAATGATATGAAATATTGTTCCCATTCTATTTAACAGGACACAACTCGGTTGCCTACTGGTTGGATGGTTGTGACTTCCTGGGGCGAGGCTGGGGCTCCAGGAACCATTTTCAAAAGAAGAAAAGTGAAGAGGTAGGAGACAATTCATTATCACAAACCTAGTTAAAGAATTCCCATCTAGAACATAGGATTATAGTCAATTTTAATGCATACTAGAAAGTTTCTTGAAAAGATCGAAATGCATTTGGTCACCTGTATTATACTTGCTTTAGAATTGTCTTAGTATTGGCTGATTACATTCAAATGACATCAATATTGTTGACATGCACTTAAAGATGTCTGCCTGGCGACTACCTGCCGCCTATTCAAGCCGTGTTAAGCCTGATGCCGAAAGAAGATTCCCGTTGCCTGCCGCCAGATGAACCCATGTGACCCCTGCCTCCAGAAGATGCCTCCTGATGACTGCCTCCTGAAGACGGATTGTTAAGCCTGCTGCCAGATGTCTCTCGATGTCTACTGCTGCCTGAAGCCTGCTGCCAAAAGATGCCATGTGAAGCCTGCTGCCAGAAGAAATAGCGACATCTCTTGCCAGAATAGGTAAGAGACCATTTCCGATTAGATACCTACTTTAAAAACTAAGATCTATGATTTCAAAATTTACTTTAATTTGAAACATTCAAAATACTTTCCTGAAAAAAAATCAAAATTCAGTGAGGCTCCTACGTTATATATTTCCTTTAGAATACTCTTAATATTAGCTGGTTTTCTTGAAATGATATGAAATATTGTTCCCATTTTATTTAACAGGACACAACTCGGTCGCCTACTGCATGGATGGTTGTGACTTCCTGGGGCGAGGCTGGGGCTCCAGGACCCATTTTCAAAAGAAGAAAAGCCAAGAGGTAGGAGACAATTTATAATCACTTACCTAACCGAAAAATTCCCGTCTAGGACATAGGATTATAGTCAATTTCATTGCAATCCAAATAGTTTCTTGAAAAAATAGCAATGCATTTGGTCTCCTGTATTATACTTTCTTTGGAATTGTCTTAGTATTGGCTGATTACATTCAAATGACATCAATATTGTTGACATGCACTTGAAGATGTCTGCCTGGCGACTACCTGCCGCCCATTCAAGCCGTGTGAAGCCTGCTGCCGAAAGACGACTCCAGTTGGTTGCCGCCAGATGAAACCATGTGCAGCCTGCCTCTAGAAGATGCTTCCTGATGACTGCCTCCAGAAGACGGATTGTTAAGCCTGCTGCCAGAAGATGCCTCTCGATGTCTGCTGCCGCCTGAAGCCTGCTGCCAAAAGATGCCGTGTGAAGCCTGCTGCCAGAAGAAACAGTGACATCTCTTGCCAGAATAGGTAAGAGACCATTTCCGATTGGATACCTACTTTAAAATCTAAGATCTATGACTTCAAAATTTACTTGAATCTGAAACGTTCAAAATACTTTCCTGAAAAAAATCAAAATTCAGTGGGCCTCCTACGTTATATATTTCCTTTAGAATACTCTTAATATTAGCTGGTTTTCTTGAAATGATATGGTTTGTTGTTTGCATTGTATATCTTGTATGTTTTGTTTGTTCGGGATCCAACCATTGTTTGTCTAATCATGTCAACTGTCATTGCTTGTCCTAACTGCTATTTGTTGCCAGATGTTTGTTTGCCATTGCCTGACTGCTGCGTTGCCTGCTGGAATCCCAAGTGAGCGATGCCGGTTTGCTGATCGTGTTTGAACCCTGCTGACTAATGCTGTCCCCTGTTGCCTGCCGCCAGAAGATGCCGCCTGAAGCCTGCTGCCAGAAGATGCCGTTCGAAGCCTGCTGCCAGAAGAAACAGTGACATCTCTTGACAAAATAGGTAGGAGACAATTTCTTATTACATACCGAATCGAAAATCTCTGATCTATGACTTCAAATTTTACTTAAATTTGAAACATCCAACATAATTAGCTGAAATATTTAAAATTCAGTGGGGCTCCTATGTTATATATTTCTTTTAGTTCACTCTTAATACTAGCTGGTTTTCTTGAAATGATATGAAATATTGTTCCCATTCTATTTAACAGGACACAACTCGGTTGCCTACTGGTTGGATGGTTGTGACTTCCTGGGGCGAGGCTGGGGCTCCAGGACCCATTTTCAAAAGAAGAAAAGCCAAGAGGTAGGAGACAATTCATTATCACAAACCTAGTTAAAGAATTCCCGTTTAGGACATAGGATTATAGTCAATTTCATTGCAATCCAAATAGTTTCTTGAAAAAATAGCAATGCATTTGGTCTCCTGTATTATACTTTCTTTGGAATTCTCTTAGTATTGGCTGATTACATTCAAATGACATCAATATTGTTGACATGCACTTGAAGATGTCTGCCTGGCGACTACCTGCCGCCTATTCAAGCCATGTGAAGCCTGATGCCGAAAGAAGATTCCCGTTGCCTGCCGCCAGATGAAGCCATGTGACCCCTGCCTCCAGAAGATGCCTCCTGATGACTGCCTCCTGAAGACGGATTGTTAAGCCTGCTGCCAGATGTCTCTCGATGTCTGCTGCTGCCTGAAGCCTGCTGCCAAAAGATGCCATGTGAAGCCTGCTGCCAGAAGAAATAGCGACATCTCTTGCCAGAATAGGTAAGAGACCATTTCCGATTAGATACCTACTTTAAAAACTAAGATCTATGATTTCAAAATTTACTTGAATTTGAAACGTTCAAAATACTTTCCTGAAAAAAATCAAAATTCAGTGGGCCTCCTACGTTATATATTTCCTTTAGAATACTCTTAATATTAGCTGGTTTTCTTGAAATGATATGAAATATTGTTCCCATTTTATTTAACAGGACACAACTCGGTCGTCTACTGCATGGATGGTTGTGACTTCCTGGGGCGAGGCTGGGGCTCCAGGACCCATTTTCAAAAGAAGAAAAGCTAAGAGGTAGGAGACAATTTATAATCACATACCTAACCGAAAAATTCCCGTCTAGGACATAGGATTATAGTCAATTTCATTGCAATCCAAATAGTTTCTTGAAAAGACGGAAATGCATTTGGTCTCCTGTATTATACTTGCTTTAGAATTGTCTTAGTATTGGCTGATTACATTCAAATGACATCAATATTGTTGACATGCACTTAAAGATGTCTGCCTGGCGACTACCTGCCGCCTATTCAAGCCGTGTTAAGCCTGATGCCGAAAGAAGATTCCCGTTGCCTGCCGCCAGATGAAGCCATGTGACCCCTGCCTCCAGAAGATGCCTCCTGATGACTGCCTCCTGAAGACGGATTGTTAAGCCTGCTGCCAGATGTCTCTCGATGTCTGCTGCTGCCTGAAGCCTGCTGCCAAAAGATGCCATGTGAAGCCTGCTGCCAGAAGAAATAGCGACATCTCTTGCCAGAATAGGTAAGAGACCATTTCCGATTAGATACCTACTTTAAAAACTAAGATCTATGATTTCAAAATTTACTTGAATTTGAAATCATAGATAGAATCCCAAGATGCCATGTGAAGCCTGCTGCCAGAAGAATTAGCAAAATCTCTTGCCAGAATAGGTAAGAGACCATTTCCGATTGAATACCTACTTTAAAATCTAAGATCTATGACTTCAAAATTTACTTGAATCTGAAACGTTCAAAATACTTTCCTGAAAAAATCAAAATTCAGTGGGCCTCCTACGTTATATATTTCCTTTAGAATACTCTTAATATTAGCTGGTTTTCTTGAAATGACATGAAATATTGTTCCCATTCTATGTAACAGGACACAACTCGGTCGCCTACTGCATGGATGGTTGTGACTTCCTGGGGCGAGGCTGGGGCTCCAGGACCCATTTTCAAAAGAAGAAAAGCCAAGAGGTAGGAGACAATTCATTATCACAAACCTAGTTAAAGAATTCCCGTCTAGACATAGGATTATAGTCAATTTCATTGCATACCAGATAGTTTCTTGAAAAAACGGAAATGCATTTGGTCTCCTGTATTACGCTTTCTATAGAATTCTCTTAGTACCCGCTGATTACATTCAAATGACATCAATACTGTTGACATGCAATTGCAGATATCTGCCTGACAACTGCCTGCCGCCTGTTCAAGCTGTGTGAAGCCTGCTGCCGAAAGATGACTCCCGCTGCCTGCTGCCAGATGACGCCATGTGAAGCCTGCCTCCAGAAGATCGCCCTGACGACTGCCTCTAGAAAACGGTGCGTTAAGCCTGCTGCCAGAAGACGCCTCTTGATGTCTGCTGCTGCTAAGTTTGGTTTGTTGTTTGCATTGTATGTCTTGTATGTTTTGTTTTGGTGGGATCCTGATTTTGTTTGTCTTATCATGTCAACTGTCATTGCTTGTCCTAACTGCTATTTGTTGCCAGATGTTTGTTTGCCATTGCCTGACTGCTGCGTTGCCTGCTGGAATCCCAAGTGAGCGATGCCGGTTTGCTGATCGTGTATGAACCCTGCTGACTAATGCTGTCCCCTGTTGCCTGCCGCCAGAAGACGCCGCCTGAAGCCTGCTGCCAGAAGATGCCGTTCGAAGCCTGCTGCCAGAAGAAACAGTGACATCTCTTGACAAAATAGGTAGGAGACAATTTCTTATTACATACCGAATCGAAATTCTCTGATCTATGACTTCAAAATTTACTTAAATTTGAAACATCCAAAATAATTAGCTGAAATATTTAAAATTCAGAGGGGCTCCTATGTTATATATTTCTTTTAGTTCACTCTTAATACTAGCTGGTTTTCTTGAAATGATATGAAATATTGTTCCCATTCTATTTAACAGGACACAACTCGGTTGCCTACTGGTTGGATGGTTGTGACTTCCTGGGGCGAGGCTGGGGCTCCAGGAACCATTTTCAAAAGAAGAAAAGTGAAGAGGTAGGAGACAATTCATTATCACAAACCTAGTTAAAGAATTCCCATCTAGAACATAGGATTATTGTCAATTTTAATGCATACTAGAAAGTTTCTTGAAAAGATCGAAATGCATTTGGTCACCTGTATTATACTTGCTTTAGAATTGTCTTAGTATTGGCTGATTACATTCAAATGACATCAATATTGTTGACATGCACTTGAAGATGTCTGCCTGGCGACTACCTGCCGCCTATTCAAGCAGTGTTAAGCCTGATGCCGAAAGAAGATTCCCGTTGCCTGCCGCCAGATGAAGCCATGTGACCCCTGCCTCCAGAAGATGCCTCCTGATGACTGCCTCCTGAAGACGGATTGTTAAGCCTGCTGCCAGATGTCTCTCGATGTCTGCTGCTGCCTGAAGCCTGCTGCCAAAAGATGCCATGTGAAGCCTGCTGCCAGAAGAAATAGCGACATCTCTTGCCAGAATAGGTAAGAGACCATTTCCGATTGGATACCTACTTTAAAAACTAAGATCTATGATTTCTAAATTTACTTGAATTTGAAACATTCAAAATACTTTCCTGAAAAAAAATCAAAATTCAGTGAGGCTCCTACGTTATATATTTCCTTTAGAATACTCTTAATATTAGCTGGTTTTCTTGAAATGATATGAAATATTGTTCCCATTTTATTTAACAGGACACAACTCGGTCGCCTACTGCATGGATGGTTGTGACTTCCTGGGGCGAGGCTGGGGCTCCAGGACCCATTTTCAAAAGAAGAAAAGCCAAGAGGTAGGAGACAATTCATTATCACAAACCTAGTTAAAGAATTCCCGTCTAGAACATAGGATTATAGTTATTTTGGTAATACTTTAATAGGTTTGTTTTACAGGTTCTGACTGGCTTTAAAGTCGGTTCTTGTGGTTATCTAAAGTATTACCAAAATATGTCAAAAGACCTGAAAATCATTCTAGTATGTGAAAATTCCGTCTATATTACACTAAAGAAATATTAAATTGAGTTCCTGACACCTGAATTAACCATTCAAACCTTTTAAATTGCCAACGGCAAAGCCAGGACATAAAATCCAATCAACCCAATACCATTACCAATAGAATGGACATGAACGTAACCCTAATGTCATACCGGGCAATATAGCCTGAAAATTAAAATACATGCGATCTTTCCGAAATTCACACAGAATGATCCTGGAATAGTCCAAAACACATATCTAAAATAAAATTTTGGGGTCACTGTGTGACATTTTGAGCTAAAAATCAAAACGATGGTGATTTTACAATAGAACATGTATAGAGAAATCCGAAAAAGTTAATTTTCACATAGTAAAAATCGCTCTAAAGATCTGAAATTTGTACAGAATATAGCTGATGTATCCTGCTACACATTCCAATCTTAAAAACGATAGGCCATGACTAAAGATTTTGAAATAATCGAGAAAAACCGTATATCCAGCTTAGTTCTCATAGAAACGCCTAACCACTTCAACAGGGAACAACAACTCAGCCCACCAGATCTAAAGCAAGGCACAAACGTAATAATGATATGTATCATCAAAAGTATATCAATTTCAACCAAGGGTTCAGCATAATCAAGCCAGTAAACCATACCTACAATAACCATAGCGTCTTCTATATAACCGGAGAGGTAACAGCTGGAGAGCAGGACATGCAACACAGTCAGCCGACGCACTGGAAGCCACAGACCACTGCAAACCGCACTTCCATTATAGACCTTAAAACAACAGTCTGTGTGGGAGAGATAGTATTATATCCAAACACACAAATAATCTACCTGATATACAGAAATATTTCATTTTCAAAACCACAGAAAATAATAATAAAAATATACCCATAATACAGAACAAGTGCCGACCTTACCAGGCACATAGAAATTGAAAATGCCATGAGAACAGAATTAATACCCAAATTACGCACAATAATTAAAAACAACATTATGTCAAATTAAATAAGAAAACCACATGAATAATTAAAACCACAATGCTTATAAAACAGACCCTTGAGAGCCTATAACGAAGGAATTACAAAAACTAATAATATCAAAACCTGATTTTAGGAATCAAAACCCATAATTTTAAAATCAAAAACCAGAAATAAAGCTCAAGGCCCTCAAACAGGCATTACAGAACCACCTACAGGAATTAATAAAATGTACTGTCATTGTCAAAAAGGCGGCCTGCTAGTCTATAATTTCACCCATCTCTGAAGCACTGTATATCAGTCGTCATAGTGACGTCAGAGGGTCTATTCCCAGAAGCGCGGTGTTCCCCAAAGACTAGCTAGTAGTATAAGAAACATCGCTTCTGTCACGGCTATCTACCTAATAGGACGTTTAGCCTACAATGTGGCTTAGTAGACAAAATTGATCAATACCTTGATATATAACACTTAACACCAATACCCAATACCAACATTTGGTATTTAATACTAACACTTATGACAACACTTGATACTAACACCTGATATCAATACTCAATACTAACACTCAACGGTAACACACAATACTGATTCCCAACAATAACACTTTAAATACCAATACTTACCAATAAACTTCAAATACCAATACTTAATAATAACACTTGATATCAGATACAAACACTTGATATCATATTTTCTTCTTCTTGATACTTATACATCAAACCATACATATATTAGTGATACGTGATGTTTCAATACCCTTACGTAGATAGCACTTTATTTACATCTTATTTTCAATATTTAATAAAACAGTCTTTTAATACCTTTTAATAAACTTTCATCTTAAAACATCAATACTTTGTGCTTAACTTGGTTACAGCACAGGTAGGAGACAATTTCTTATTACATACCGAATCGAAAATCTCTGATCTATGACTTCAAATTTTACTTAAATTTGAAACATCCAACATAATTAGCTGAAATATTTAAAATAAAGTGAGGCTCCTATGTTATATATTTCTATTAGTTTACTCTTAATACTAGCTGGTTTTCTTGAAATGATAGAAAATATTTTTCCCATTTTATTTAACAGGACACAACTCGGTCGCCTACTGCATCAATGGTTGTGACTTCCTGGGGCGAGGCTGGGGCTCCAGGACCCATTTTCAAAAGAAGAAAAGCCAAGAGGTAGGAGACAATTCATTATCACAAACCTAGTTAAAGAATTCCCGTCTAGGACATAGGATTATAGTCAATTTCATTGCAATCCAAATAGTTTCTTGAAAAAATAGCAATGCATTTGGTCTCCTGTATTATACTTTCTTTGGAATTCTCTTAGTATTGGCTGATTACATTCAAATGACATCAATATTGTTGACATGCACTTGAAGATGTCTGCCTGGCGACTAACTGCCGCCCATTCAAGCCGTGTGAAGCCTGCTGCCGAAAGACGACTCCAGTTGGTTGCCGCCAGATGAAACCATGTGCAGCCTGCCTTTAGAAGATGCCTCCTGATGACTGCCTCCAGAAGACGGATTGTTAAGCCTGCTGCCAGAAGATGCCTCTCGATGTCTGCTGCTGCCTGAAGCCTGCTGCCAAAAGATGCCATGTGAAGCCTACTGCCAGAAGAAATAGCGACATCTCTTGCCAGAATAGGTAAGAGACCATTTCCGATTGGATACCTACTTTAAAATCTAAGATCTATGACTTCAAAATTTACTTGAATCTGAAACGTTCAAAATACTTTCCTGAAAAAAATCAAAATTCAGTGGGCCTCCTACGTTATATATTTCCTTTAGAATACTCTTAATATTAGCTGGTTTTCTTGAAATGATATGAAATATTGTTCCCATTTTATTTAACAGGACACAACTCGGTCATCTACTGCATGGATGGTGGTGACTTCCTGGGGCGAGGCTGGGGCTCCAGGACCCATTTTCAAAAGAAGAAAAGCTAAGAGGTAGGAGACAATTTATAATCACATACCTAACCGAAAAATTCCCGTCTAGGACATAGGATTATAGTCAATTTCATTGCAATCCAAATAGTTTCTTGAAAAAATAGCAATGCATTTGGTCTCCTGTATTATACTTTCTTTGGAATTCTCTTAGTATTGGCTGATTACATTCAAATGACATCAATATTGTTGACATGCACTTGAAGATGTCTGCCTGGCGACTACCTGCCGCCCATTCAAGCCGTGTGAAGCCTGCTGCCGAAAGACGACTCCAGTTGGTTGCCGCCAGATGAAACCATGTGCAGCCTGCCTCTAGAAGATGCTTCCTGATGACTGCCTCCAGAAGACGGATTGTTAAGCCTGCTGCCAGAAGATGCCTCTCGATGTCTGCTGCCGCCTGAAGCCTGCTGCCAAAAGATGCCGTGTGAAACCTGCTGCCAGAAGAAACAGTGACATCTCTTGCCAGAATAGGTAAGAGACCATTTCCGATTGGATACCTACTTTAAAATCTAAGATCTATGACTTCAAAATTTACTTGAATTTGAAACGTTCAAAATACTTTCCTGAAAAAAATCAAAATTCAGTGGGCCTCCTACGTTATATATTTCCTTTAGAATACTCTTAATATTAGCTGGTTTTCTTGAAATGATATGAAATATTGTTCCCATTCTATTTAACAGGACACAACTCGGTCGCCTACTGCATGGATGGTTGTGACTTCCTGGGGCGAGGCTGGGGCTCCAGGACCCATTTTCAAAAGAAGAAAAGCCAAGAGGTAGGAGACAATTCATTATCACAAACCTAGTTAAAGAATTCCCGTCTAGAACATAGGATTATAGTTATTTTGGTAATACTTCAATAGGTTTGTTTTACAGGTTCTGACTGGCTTTAAAGTTAGTTCTTGTGGCTATTTAAAGTATTACCAAAATATGTCAAAAGACCTGAAAATCATTCTAGTATGTGAAAATTCCGTCTATATTACACTAAAGAAATATTAAATTAAGTTCCTGACACCTGAATTAACCATTCAAACCTTTTAAATTGCCAACGGCAAAGCCAGGACATAAAATCCAATCAACCCAATACCATTACCAATAGAATGGACATGAACGTAACCCTAATGTCATACCGGGCAATATAGCCTGAAAATTAAAATACATGCGATCTTTCCGAAATTCACACAGAATGATCCTGGAATAGTCCAAAACACATATCTAAAATAAAATTTTGGGGTCACTGTGTGACATTTTGAGCTAAAAATCAAAACGATGGTGATTTTACAATAGAACATGTATAGAGAAATCCGAAAAAGTTAATTTTCACATAGAAAAAATCGCTCTAAAGATCTGAAATTTTTACAGAATATAGCTGATGTATCCTGCTACACATTCCAATCTTAAAAACGATAGGCCATGACTAAAGATTTTGAAATAATCGAGAAAAACCGTATATCCAGCTTAGTTCTCATAGAAACGCCTAACCACTTCAACAGGGAACAACAACTCAGCCCACCAGATCTAAAGCAAGGCACAAACGTAATAATGATATGTATCATCAAAAGTATATCAATTTCAACCAAGGGTTCAGCATAATCAAGCCAGTAAACCATACCTACAATAACCATAGCGTCTTCTATATAACCGGAGAGGTAACAGCTGGAGAGCAGGACATGCAACACAGTCAGCCGACGCACTGGAAGCCACAGACCACTGCAAACCGCACTTCCATTATAGACCTTAAAACAACAGTCTGTGTGGGAGAGATAGTATTATATCCAAACACACAAATAATATACCTGATATACAGAAATATTTCATTTTCAAAACCACAGAAAATAATAATAAAAATATACCCATAATACAGAACAAGTGCCGACCTTACCAGGCACATAGAAATTGAAAATGCCATGAGAACAGAATTAATACCCAAATTACGCACAATAATTAAAAACAACATTATGTCAAATTAAATAAGAAAACCACATGAATAATTAAAACCACAATGCTTATAAAACAGACCCTTGAGAGTCTATAACGAAGGAATTACAAAAACTAATAATATCAAAACCTGATTTTAGGAATCAAAACCCATAATTTTAAAATCATAAAACCAGAAATAAAGCTCAAGGCCCTCAAACAGCCATTACAGAACCACCTACAGGAATTAATAAAATTTACTGTCATTGTCAAAAAGGCAGCCTGCTAGTCTATAATTTCACCCATCTCTGAAGCACTGTATATCAGTCGTCATAGTGACGTCAGAGGGTCTATTCCCAGAAGCGCGGTGTTCCCCAAAGACTAGCTAGTAGTATAAGAAACATCGCTTCTGTCACGGCTATCTACCTCATAGGACGTTTAGCCTACAATGTGGCTTAGTAGACAAAATTGATCAATACCTTGATATATAACACTTAACACCAATACCCAATACCAACACTTGGTATTTAATACTAACACTTATGACAACACTTGATACTAACACCTGATATCAATACTCAATACTAACACTCAACGGTAACACACAATACTGATTCCCAACAATAACACTTCAAATACCAATACTTAACAATAAACTTCAAATACCAATACTTAATAATAACACTTGATATCAGATACAAACACTTGATATCATATTTTCTTCTTCTTGATACTTATACATCAAACCATACATATATTAGTGATACGTGATGTTTCAATACCCTTACGTAGATAGCACTTTATTTACATCTTATTTTCAATATTTAATAAAACAGTCTTTTAATACCTTTTAATAAACTTTCATCTTAAAACATCAATACTTTGTGCTTAACTTGGTTACAGCACAGGTAGGAGACAATTTCTTATTACATACCGAATCGAAAATCTCTGATCTATGACTTCAAATTTTACTTAAATTTGAAACATCCAACATAATTAGCTGAAATATTTAAAATAAAGTGAGGCTCCTATGTTATATATTTCTATTAGTTTACTCTTAATACTAGCTGGTTTTCTTGAAATGATAGAAAATATTTTTCCCATTTTATTTAACAGGACACAACTCGGTCGCCTACTGCATGGATGGTTGTGACTTCCTGGGGCGAGGCTGGGGCTCCAGGACCCATTTTCAAAAGAAGAAAAGCCAAGAGGTAGGAGACAATTCATTATCACAAACCTAGTTAAAGAATTCCCGTCTAGGACATAGGATTATAGTCAATTTCATTGCAATCCAAATAGTTTCTTGAAAAAATAGCAATGCATTTGGTCTCCTGTATTATACTTTCTTTGGAATTCTCTTAGTATTGGCTGATTACATTCAAATGACATCAATATTGTTGACATGCACTTGAAGATGTCTGCCTGGCGACTACCTGCCGCCCATTCAAGCCGTGTGAAGCCTGCTGCCGAAAGACGACTCCAGTTGGTTGCCGCCAGATGAAACCATGTGCAGCCTGCCTTTAGAAGATGCCTCCTGATGAATGCCTCCAGAAGACGGATTGTTAAGCCTGCTGCCAGAAGATGCCTCTCGATGTCTGCTGCTGCCTGAAGCCTGATGTCAAAAGATGCCATGTGAAGCCTACTGCCAGAAGAAATAGCGACATCTCTTGCCAGAATAGGTAAGAGACCATTTCCGATTGGATACCTACTTTAAAATCTAAGATCTATGACTTCAAAATTTACTTGAATCTGAAACGTTCAAAATACTTTCCTGAAAAAAATCAAAATTCAGTGGGCCTCCTACGTTATATATTTCCTTTAGAATACTCTTAATATTAGCTGGTTTTCTTGAAATGATATGAAATATTGTTCCCATTTTATTTAACAGGACACAACTCGGTCGCCTACTGCATGGATGGTTGTGACTTCCTGGGGCGAGGCTGGGGCTCCAGGACCCATTTTCAAAAGAAGAAAAGCCAAGAGGTAGGAGACAATTCATTATCACAAACCTAGTTAAAGAATTCCCGTCTAGAACATAGGATTATAGTTATTTTGGTAATACTTTAATAGGTTTGTTTTACAGGTTCTGACTGGCTTTAAAGTCGGTTCTTGTGGTTATCTAAAGTATTACCAAAATATGTCAAAAGACCTGAAAATCATTCTAGTATGTGAAAATTCCGTCTATATTACACTAAAGAAATATTAAATTGAGTTCCTGACACCTGAATTAACCATTCAAACCTTTTAAATTGCCAACGGCAAAGCCAGGACATAAAATCCAATCAACCCAATACCATTACCAATAGAATGGACATGAACGTAACCCTAATGTCATACCGGGCAATATAGCCTGAAAATTAAAATACATGCGATCTTTCCGAAATTCACACAGAATGATCCTGGAATAGTCCAAAACACATATCTAAAATAAAATTTTGGGGTCACTGTGTGACATTTTGAGCTAAAAATCAAAACGATGGTGATTTTACAATAGAACATGTATAGAGAAATCCGAAAAAGTTAATTTTCACATAGTAAAAATCGCTCTAAAGATCTGAAATTTGTACAGAATATAGCTGATGTATCCTGCTACACATTCCAATCTTAAAAACGATAGGCCATGACTAAAGATTTTGAAATAATCGAGAAAAACCGTATATCCAGCTTAGTTCTCATAGAAACGCCTAACCACTTCAACAGGGAACAACAACTCAGCCCACCAGATCTAAAGCAAGGCACAAACGTAATAATGATATGTATCATCAAAAGTATATCAATTTCAACCAAGGGTTCAGCATAATCAAGCCAGTAAACCATACCTACAATAACCATAGCGTCTTCTATATAACCGGAGAGGTAACAGCTGGAGAGCAGGACATGCAACACAGTCAGCCGACGCACTGGAAGCCACAGACCACTGCAAACCGCACTTCCATTATAGACCTTAAAACAACAGTCTGTGTGGGAGAGATAGTATTATATCCAAACACACAAATAATCTACCTGATATACAGAAATATTTCATTTTCAAAACCACAGAAAATAATAATAAAAATATACCCATAATACAGAACAAGTGCCGACCTTACCAGGCACATAGAAATTGAAAATGCCATGAGAACAGAATTAATACCCAAATTACGCACAATAATTAAAAACAACATTATGTCAAATTAAATAAGAAAACCACATGAATAATTAAAACCACAATGCTTATAAAACAGACCCTTGAGAGCCTATTACGAAGGAATTACAAAAACTAATAATATCAAAACCTGATTTTAGGAATCAAAACCCATAATTTTAAAATCAAAAACCAGAAATAAAGCTCAAGGCCCTCAAACAGGCATTACAGAACCACCTACAGGAATTAATAAAATGTACTGTCATTGTCAAAAAGGCGGCCTGCTAGTCTATAATTTCACCCATCTCTGAAGCACTGTATATCAGTCGTCATAGTGACGTCAGAGGGTCTATTCCCAGAAGCGCGGTGTTCCCCAAAGACTAGCTAGTAGTATAAGAAACATCGCTTCTGTCACGGCTATCTACCTAATAGGACGTTTAGCCTACAATGTGGCTTAGTAGACAAAATTGATCAATACCTTGATATATAACACTTAACACCAATACCCAATACCAACACTTGGTATTTAATACTAACACTTATGACAACACTTGATACTAACACCTGATATCAATACTCAATACTAACACTCAACGGTAACACACAATACTGATTCCCAACAATAACACTTCAAATACCAATACTCAACAATACACTTCAAATACCAATACTTAATAATAACACTTGATATCAGATACAAACACTTGATATCATATTTTCTTCTTCTTGATACTTATACATCAAACCATACATATATTAGTGATACGTGATGTTTCAATACCCTTACGTAGATAGCACTTTATTTACATCTTATTTTCAATATTTAATAAAACAGTCTTTTAATACCTTTTAATAAACTTTCATCTTAAAACATCAATACTTTGTGCTTAACTTGGTTACAGCACAGGTAGGAGACAATTTCTTATTACATACCGAATCGAAAATCTCTGATCTATGACTTCAAATTTTACTTAAATTTGAAACATCCAACATAATTAGCTGAAATATTTAAAATAAAGTGAGGCTCCTATGTTATATATTTCTATTAGTTTACTCTTAATACTAGCTGGTTTTCTTGAAATGATAGAAAATATTTTTCCCATTTTATTTAACAGGACACAACTCGGTCGCCTACTGCATGGATGGTTGTGACTTCCTGGGGCGAGGCTGGGGCTCCAGGACCCATTTTCAAAAGAAGAAAAGCCAAGAGGTAGGAGACAATTCATTATCACAAACCTAGTTAAAGAATTCCCGTCTAGGACATAGGATTATAGTCAATTTCATTGCAATCCAAATAGTTTCTTGAAAAAATAGCAATGCATTTGGTCTCCTGTATTATACTTTCTTTGGAATTCTCTTAGTATTGGCTGATTACATTCAAATGACATCAATATTGTTGACATGCACTTGAAGATGTCTGCCTGGCGACTACCTGCCGCCCATTCAAGCCGTGTGAAGCCTGCTGCCGAAAGACGACTCCAGTTGGTTGCCGCCAGATGAAACCATGTGCAGCCTGCCTTTAGAAGATGCCTCCTGATGACTGCCTCCAGAAGACGGATTGTTAAGCCTGCTGCCAGAAGATGCCTCTCGATGTCTGCTGCTGCCTGAAGCCTGATGCCAAAAGATGCCATGTGAAGTCTACTGCCAGAAGAAATAGCGACATCTCTTGCCAGAATAGGTAAGAGACCATTTCCGATTAGATACCTACTTTAAAAACTAAGATCTATGATTTCAAAATTTACTTGAATTTGAAATCATAGATAGAATCCCAAGATGCCATGTGAAGCCTGCTGCCAGAAGAATTAGCAAAATCTCTTGCCAGAATAGGTAAGAGACCATTTCCGATTGGATACCTACTTTAAAATCTAAGATCTATGACTTCAAAATTTACTTGAATCTGAAACGTTCAAAATACTTTCCTGAAAAAATCAAAATTCAGTGGGCCTCCTACGTTATATATTTCCTTTAGAATACTCTTAATATTAGCTGGTTTTCTTGAAATGACATGAAATATTGTTCCCATTCTATGTAACAGGACACAACTCGGTCGCCTACTGCATGGATGGTTGTGACTTCCTGGGGCGAGGCTGGGGCTCCAGGACCCATTTTCAAAAGAAGAAAAGCCAAGAGGTAGGAGACAATTCATTATCACAAACCTAGTTAAAGAATTCCCGTCTAGACATAGGATTATAGTCAATTTCATTGCATACCAGATAGTTTCTTGAAAAAACGGAAATGCATTTGGTCTCCTGTATTACGCTTTCTATAGAATTCTCTTAGTACCCGCTGATTACATTCAAATGACATCAATACTGTTGACATGCAATTGCAGATATCTGCCTGACAACTGCCTGCCGCCTGTTCAAGCTGTGTGAAGCCTGCTGCCGAAAGATGACTCCCGCTGCCTGCTGCCAGATGACGCCATGTGAAGCCTGCCTCCAGAAGATCGCCCTGACGACTGCCTCTAGAAAACGGTGCGTTAAGCCTGCTGCCAGAAGACGCCTCTTGATGTCTGCTGCTGCTAAGTTTGGTTTGTTGTTTGCATTGTATGTCTTGTATGTTTTGTTTTGGTGGGATCCTGATTTTGTTTGTCTTATCATGTCAACTGTCATTGCTTGTCCTAACTGCTATTTGTTGCCAGATGTTTGTTTGCCATTGCCTGACTGCTGCGTTGCCTGCTGGAATCCCAAGTGAGCGATGCCGGTTTGCTGATCGTGTATGAACCCTGCTGACTAATGCTGTCCCCTGTTGCCTGCCGCCAGAAGACGCCGCCTGAAGCCTGCTGCCAGAAGATGCCGTTCGAAGCCTGCTGCCAGAAGAAACAGTGACATCTCTTGACAAAATAGGTAGGAGACAATTTCTTATTACATACCGAATCGAAATTCTCTGATCTATGACTTCAAAATTTACTTAAATTTGAAACATCCAAAATAATTAGCTGAAATATTTAAAATTAAGAGGGGCTCCTATGTTATATATTTCTTTTAGTTCACTCTTAATACTAGCTGGTTTTCTTGAAATGATATGAAATATTGTTCCCATTCTATTTAACAGGACACAACTCGGTTGCCTACTGGTTGGATGGTTGTGACTTCCTGGGGCGAGGCTGGGGCTCCAGGAACCATTTTCAAAAGAAGAAAAGTGAAGAGGTAGGAGACAATTCATTATCACAAACCTAGTTAAAGAATTCCCATCTAGAACATAGGATTATTGTCAATTTTAATGCATACTAGAAAGTTTCTTGAAAAGATCGAAATGCATTTGGTCACCTGTATTATACTTGCTTTAGAATTGTCTTAGTATTGGCTGATTACATTCAAATGACATCAATATTGTTGACATGCACTTGAAGATGTCTGCCTGGCGACTACCTGCCGCCTATTCAAGCAGTGTTAAGCCTGATGCCGAAAGAAGATTCCCGTTGCCTGCCGCCAGATGAAGCCATGTGACCCCTGCCTCCAGAAGATGCCTCCTGATGACTGCCTCCTGAAGACGGATTGTTAAGCCTGCTGCCAGATGTCTCTCGATGTCTGCTGCTGCCTGAAGCCTGCTGCCAAAAGATGCCATGTGAAGCCTGCTGCCAGAAGAAATAGCGACATCTCTTGCCAGAATAGGTAAGAGACCATTTCCGATTGGATACCTACTTTAAAAACTAAGATCTATGATTTCTAAATTTACTTGAATTTGAAACATTCAAAATACTTTCCTGAAAAAAAATCAAAATTCAGTGAGGCTCCTACGTTATATATTTCCTTTAGAATACTCTTAATATTAGCTGGTTTTCTTGAAATGACATGAAATATTGTTCCCATTTTATTTAACAGGACACAACTCGGTCGCCTACTGCATGGATGGTTGTGACTTCCTGGGGCGAGGCTGGGGCTCCAGGACCCATTTTCAAAAGAAGAAAAGCCAAGAGGTAGGAGACAATTCATTATCACAAACCTAGTTAAAGAATTCCCGTCTAGAACATAGGATTATAGTTATTTTGGTAATACTTTAATAGGTTTGTTTTACAGGTTCTGACTGGCTTTAAAGTCGGTTCTTGTGGTTATCTAAAGTATTACCAAAATATGTCAAAAGACCTGAAAATCATTCTAGTATGTGAAAATTCCGTCTATATTACACTAAAGAAATATTAAATTGAGTTCCTGACACCTGAATTAACCATTCAAACCTTTTAAATTGCCAACGGCAAAGCCAGGACATAAAATCCAATAAACCCAATACCATTACCAATAGAATGGACATGAACGTAACCCTAATGTCATACCGGGCAATATAGCCTGAAAATTAAAATACATGCGATCTTTCCGAAATTCACACAGAATGATCCTGGAATAGTCCAAAACACATATCTAAAATAAAATTTTGGGGTCACTGTGTGACATTTTGAGCTAAAAATCAAAACGATGGTGATTTTACAATAGAACATGTATAGAGAAATCCGAAAAAGTTAATTTTCACATAGTAAAAATCGCTCTAAAGATCTGAAATTTGTACAGAATATAGCTGATGTATCCTGCTACACATTCCAATCTTAAAAACGATAGGCCATGACTAAAGATTTTGAAATAATCGAGAAAAACCGTATATCCAGCTTAGTTCTCATAGAAACGCCTAACCACTTCAACAGGGAACAACAACTCAGCCCACCAGATCTAAAGCAAGGCACAAACGTAATAATGATATGTATCATCAAAAGTATATCAATTTCAACCAAGGGTTCAGCATAATCAAGCCAGTAAACCATACCTACAATAACCATAGCGTCTTCTATATAACCGGAGAGGTAACAGCTGGAGAGCAGGACATGCAACACAGTCAGCCGACGCACTGGAAGCCACAGACCACTGCAAACCGCACTTCCATTATAGACCTTAAAACAACAGTCTGTGTGGGAGAGATAGTATTATATCCAAACACACAAATAATATACCTGATATACAGAAATATTTCATTTTCAAAACCACAGAAAATAATAATAAAAATATACCCATAATACAGAACAAGTGCCGACCTTACCAGGCACATAGAAATTGAAAATGCCATGAGAACAGAATTAATACCCAAATTACGCACAATAATTAAAAACAACATTATGTCAAATTAAATAAGAAAACCACATGAATAATTAAAACCACAATGCTTATAAAACAGACCCTTGAGAGCCTATAACGAAGGAATTACAAAAACTAATAATATCAAAACCTGATTTTAGGAATCAAAACCCATAATTTTAAAATCAAAAACCAGAAATAAAGCTCAAGGCCCTCAAACAGGCATTACAGAACCACCTACAGGAATTAATAAAATGTACTGTCATTGTCAAAAAGGCGGCCTGCTAGTCTATAATTTCACCCATCTCTGAAGCACTGTATATCAGTCGTCATAGTGACGTCAGAGGGTCTATTCCCAGAAGCGCGGTGTTCCCCAAAGACTAGCTAGTAGTATAAGAAACATCGCTTCTGTCACGGCTATCTACCTCATAGGACGTTTAGCCTACAATGTGGCTTAGTAGACAAAATTGATCAATACCTTGATATATAACACTTAACACCAATACCCAATACCAACACTTGGTATTTAATACTAACACTTATGACAACACTTGATACTAACACCTGATATCAATACTCAATACTAACACTCAACGGTAACACACAATACTGATTCCCAACAATAACACTTTAAATACCAATACTTACCAATAAACTTCAAATACCAATACTTAATAATAACACTTGATATCAGATACAAACACTTGATATCATATTTTCTTCTTCTTGATACTTATACATCAAACCATACATATATTAGTGATACGTGATGTTTCAATACCCTTACGTAGATAGCACTTTATTTACATCTTATTTTCAATATTTAATAAAACAGTCTTTTAATACCTTTTAATAAACTTTCATCTTAAAACATCAATACTTTGTGCTTAACTTGGTTACAGCACAGGTAGGAGACAATTTCTTATTACATACCGAATCGAAAATCTCTGATCTATGACTTCAAATTTTACTTAAATTTGAAACATCCAACATAATTAGCTGAAATATTTAAAATAAAGTGAGGCTCCTATGTTATATATTTCTATTAGTTTACTCTTAATACTAGCTGGTTTTCTTGAAATGATAGAAAATATTTTTCCCATTTTATTTAACAGGACACAACTCGGTCGCCTACTGCATCAATGGTTGTGACTTCCTGGGGCGAGGCTGGGGCTCCAGGACCCATTTTCAAAAGAAGAAAAGCCAAGAGGTAGGAGACAATTCATTATCACAAACCTAGTTAAAGAATTCCCGTCTAGGACATAGGATTATAGTCAATTTCATTGCAATCCAAATAGTTTCTTGAAAAAATAGCAATGCATTTGGTCTCCTGTATTATACTTTCTTTGGAATTCTCTTAGTATTGGCTGATTACATTCAAATGACATCAATATTGTTGACATGCACTTGAAGATGTCTGCCTGGCGACTAACTGCCGCCCATTCAAGCCGTGTGAAGCCTGCTGCCGAAAGACGACTCCAGTTTGTTGCCGCCAGATGAAACCATGTGCAGCCTGCCTTTAGAAGATGCCTCCTGATGACTGCCTCCAGAAGACGGATTGTTAAGCCTGCTGCCAGAAGATGCCTCTCGATGTCTGCTGCTGCCTGAAGCCTGATGCCAAAAGATGCCATGTGAAGCCTACTGCCAGAAGAAATAGCGACATCTCTTGCCAGAATAGGTAAGAGACCATTTCCGATTGGATACCTACTTTAAAATCTAAGATCTATGACTTCAAAATTTACTTGAATCTGAAACGTTCAAAATACTTTCCTGAAAAAAATCAAAATTCAGTGGGCCTCCTACGTTATATATTTCCTTTAGAATACTCTTAATATTAGCTGGTTTTCTTGAAATGATATGAAATATTGTTCCCATTTTATTTAACAGGACACAACTCGGTCGTCTACTGCATGGATGGTGGTGACTTCCTGGGGCGAGGCTGGGGCTCCAGGACCCATTTTCAAAAGAAGAAAAGCTAAGAGGTAGGAGACAATTTATAATCACATACCTAACCGAAAAATTCCCGTCTAGGACATAGGATTATAGTCAATTTCATTGCAATCCAAATAGTTTCTTGAAAAAATAGCAATGCATTTGGTCTCCTGTATTATACTTTCTTTGGAATTCTCTTAGTATTGGCTGATTACATTCAAATGACATCAATATTGTTGACATGCACTTGAAGATGTCTGCCTGGCGACTACCTGCCGCCCATTCAAGCCGTGTGAAGCCTGCTGCCGAAAGACGACTCCAGTTGGTTGCCGCCAGATGAAACCATGTGCAGCCTGCCTCTAGAATATGCCTCCTGATGACTGCCTCCAGAAGACGGATTGTTAAGCCTGCTGCCAGAAGATGCCTCTCGATGTCTGCTGCTGCCTGAAGCCTGCTGCCAAAGGATGCCGTGTGAAGCCTGCTGCCAGAAGAAACAGTGACATCTCTTGCCAGAATAGGTAAGAGACCATTTCCGATTGGATACCTACTTTAAAATCTAAGATCTATGACTTCAAAATTTACTTGAATCTGAAACGTTCAAAATACTTTCCTGAAAAAATCAAAATTCAGTGGGCCTCCTACGTTATATATTTCCTTTAGAATACTCTTAATATTAGCTGGTTTTCTTGAAATGACATGAAATATTGTTCCCATTCTATGTAACAGGACACAACTCGGTCGCCTACTGCATGGATGGTTGTGACTTCCTGGGGCGAGGCTGGGGCTCCAGGACCCATTTTCAAAAGAAGAAAAGCCAAGAGGTAGGAGACAATTCATTATCACAAACCTAGTTAAAGAATTCCCGTCTAGGACATAGGATTATAGTCAATTTCATTGCATACCAGATAGTTTCTTGAAAAGACGGAAATGCATTTGGTATCCTGTATTACGCTTTCTATAGAATTCTTTTAGTACCCGCTGTTTACATTCAAATGACATCAATATTGTTGACATGCAATTGCAGATATCTGCCTGACAACTGCCTGTCGCCTGTTCAAGCTGTGTGAAGCCTGCTGCCGAAAGATGACTCCCGCTGCCTGCTGCCAGATGACGCCATGTGAAGCCTGCCTCCAGAAGATCGCCCTGACGACTGCCTCTAGAAAACGGTGCGTTAAGCCTGCTGCCAGAAGACGCCTCTTAATGTCTGCTGCTGCTAAGTTTGGTTTGTTGTTTGCATTGTATGTCTTGTATGTTTTGTTTTGGTGGGATCCTGATTTTGTTTGTCTTATCATGTCAACTGTCATTGCTTGTCCTAACTGCTATTTGTTGCCAGATGTTTGTTTGCCATTGCCTGACTGCTGCGTTGCCTGCTGGAATCCCAAGTGAGCGATGCCGGTTTGCTGATCGTGTTTGAACCCTGCTGACTAATGCTGTCCCCTGTTGCCTGCCGCCAGAAGACGCCGCCTGAAGCCTGCTGCCAGAAGATGCCGTTCGAAGCCTGCTGCCAGAAGAAACAGTGACATCTCTTGACAAAATAGGTAGGAGACAATTTCTTATTACATACCGAATCGAAATTCTCTGATCTATGACTTCAAAATTTACTTAAATTTGAAACATCCAAAATAATTAGCTGAAATATTTAAAATTCAGTGGGGCTCCTATGTTATATATTTCTTTTAGTTCACTCTTAATACTAGCTGGTTTTCTTGAAATGATATGAAATATTGTTCCCATTCTATTTAACAGGACACAACTCGGTTGCCTACTGGTTGGATGGTTGTGACTTCCTGGGGCGAGGCTGGGGCTCCAGGAACCATTTTCAAAAGAAGAAAAGTGAAGAGGTAGGAGACAATTCATTATCACAAACCTAGTTAAAGAATTCCCATCTAGAACATAGGATTATAGTCAATTTTAATGCATACTAGAAAGTTTCTTGAAAAGATCGAAATGCATTTGGTCACCTGTATTATACTTGCTTTAGAATTGTCTTAGTATTGGCTGATTACATTCAAATGACATCAATATTGTTGACATGCACTTGAAGATGTCTGCCTGGCGACTACCTGCCGCCTATTCAAGCCGTGTTAAGCCTGATGCCGAAAGAAGATTCCCGTTGCCTGCCGCCAGATGAACCCATGTGACCCCTGCCTCCAGAAGATGCCTCCTGATGACTGCCTCCTGAAGACGGATTGTTAAGCCTGCTGCCAGATGTCTCTCGATGTCTGCTGCTGCCTGAAGCCTGCTGCCAAAAGATGCCATGTGAAGCCTGCTGCCAGAAGAAATAGCGACATCTCTTGCCAGAATAGGTAAGAGACCATTTCCGATTAGATACCTACTTTAAAAACTAAGATCTATGATTTCAAAATTTGCTTGAATTTGAAACATTCAAAATACTTTCCTGAAAAAAAATCAAAATTCAGTGAGGCTCCTACGTTATATATTTCCTTTAGAATACTCTTAATATTAGCTGGTTTTCTTGAAATGATATGAAATATTGTTCCCATTTTATTTAACAGGACACAACTCAGTCGCCTACTGCATGGATGGTTGTGACTTCCTGGGGCGAGGCTGGGGCTCCAGGACCCATTTTCAAAAGAAGAAAAGCTAAGAGGTAGGAGACAATTTATAATCACATACCTAACCGAAAAATTCCCGTCTAGGACATAGGATTATAGTCAATTTCATTGCAATCCAAATAGTTTCTTGAAAAAATAGCAATGCATTTGGTCTCCTGTATTATACTTTCTTTGGAATTCTCTTAGTATTGGCTGATTACATTCAAATGACATCAATATTGTTGACATGCACTTGAAGATGTCTGCCTGGCGACTACCTGCCGCCCATTCAAGCCGTGTGAAGCCTGCTGCCGAAAGACGACTCCAGTTGGTTGCCGCCAGATGAAACCATGTGCAGCCTGCCTCTAGAAGATGCTTCCTGATGACTGCCTCCAGAAGACGGATTGTTAAGCCTGCTGCCAGAAGATGCCTCTCGATGTCTGCTGCCGCCTGAAGCCTGCTGCCAAAAGATGCCGTGTGAAGACTGCTGCCAGAAAAAACAGTGACATCTCTTGCCAGAATAGGTAAGAGACCATTTCCAATTGGATACCTACTTTAAAATCTAAGATCTATGACTTCAAAATTTACTTGAATTTGAAACGTTCAAAATACTTTCCTGAAAAAAAAATCAAAATTCAGTGGGCCTCCTACGTTATATATTTCCTTTAGAATACTCTTAATATTAGCTGGTTTTCTTGAAATGATATGAAATATTGTTCCCATTCTATTTAACAGGACACAACTCGGTCGCCTACTGCATGGATGGTTGTGACTTCCTGGGGCGAGGCTGGGGCTCCAGGACCCATTTTCAAAAGAAGAAAAGCCAAGAGGTAGGAGACAATTCATTATCACAAACCTAGTTAAAGAATTCCCGTCTAGAACATAGGATTATAGTCAATTTCATTGCATACCAGATAGTTTCTTGAAAAGACGGAAATGCATTTGGTCTCCTGTATTACGCTTTCTATAGAATTCTTTTAGTACCCGCTGTTTACATTCAAATGACATCAATATTGTTGACATGCAATTGCAGATATCTGCCTGACAACTGCCTGCCGCCTGTTCAAGCTGTGTGAAGCCTGCTGCCGAAAGATGACTCCCGCTGCCTGCTGCCAGATGACGCCATGTGAAGCCTGCCTCCAGAAGATCGCCCTGACGACTGCCTCTAGAAAACGGTGCGTTAAGCCTGCTGCCAGAAGACGCCTCTTGATGTCTGCTGCTGCTAAGTTTGGTTTGTTGTTTGCATTGTATGTCTTGTATGTTTTGTTTTGGTGGGATCCTGATTTTGTTTGTCTTATCATGTCAACTGTCATTGCTTGTCCTAACTGCTATTTGTTGCCAGATGTTTGTTTGCCATTGCCTGACTGCTGCGTTGCCTGCTGGAATCCCAAGTGAGCGATGCCGGTTTGCTGATCGTGTTTGAACCCTGCTGACTAATGCTGTCCCCTGTTGCCTGCCGCCAGAAGACGCCGCCTGAAGCCTGCTGCCAGAAGATGCCGTTCGAAGCCTGCTGCCAGAAGAAACAGTGACATCTCTTGACAAAATAGGTAGGAGACAATTTCTTATTACATACCGAATCGAAATTCTCTGATCTATGACTTCAAAATTTACTTAAATTTGAAACATCCAAAATAATTAGCTGAAATATTTAAAATTCAGTGGGGCTCCTATGTTATATATTTCTTTTAATTCACTCTTAATACTAGCTGGTTTTCTTGAAATGATATGAAATATTGTTCCCATTCTATTTAACAGGACACAACTCGGTTGCCTACTGGTTGGATGGTTGTGACTTCCTGGGGCGAGGCTGGGGCTCCAGGAACCATTTTCAAAAGAAGAAAAGTGAAGAGGTAGGAGACAATTCATTATCACAAACCTAGTTAAAGAATTCCCATCTAGAACATAGGATTATAGTCAATTTTAATGCATACTAGAAAGTTTCTTGAAAAGATCGAAATGCATTTGGTCACCTGTATTATACTTGCTTTAGAATTGTCTTAGTATTGGCTGATTACATTCAAATGACATCAATATTGTTGACATGCACTTAAAGATGTCTGCCTGGCGACTACCTGCCGCCTATTCAAGCCGTGTTAAGCCTGATGCCGAAAGAAGATTCCCGTTGCCTGCCGCCAGATGAACCCATGTGACCCCTGCCTCCAGAAGATGCCTCCTGATGACTGCCTCCTGAAGACGGATTGTTAAGCCTGCTGCCAGATGTCTCTCGATGTCTACTGCTGCCTGAAGCCTGCTGCCAAAAGATGCCATGTGAAGCCTGCTGCCAGAAGAAATAGCGACATCTCTTGCCAGAATAGGTAAGAGACCATTTCCGATTAGATACCTACTTTAAAAACTAAGATCTATGATTTCAAAATTTACTTTAATTTGAAACATTCAAAATACTTTCCTGAAAAAAAATCAAAATTCAGTGAGGCTCCTACGTTATATATTTCCTTTAGAATACTCTTAATATTAGCTGGTTTTCTTGAAATGATATGAAATATTGTTCCCATTTTATTTAACAGGACACAACTCGGTCGCCTACTGCATGGATGGTTGTGACTTCCTGGGGCGAGGCTGGGGCTCCAGGACCCATTTTCAAAAGAAGAAAAGCCAAGAGGTAGGAGACAATTTATAATCACTTACCTAACCGAAAAATTCCCGTCTAGGACATAGGATTATAGTCAATTTCATTGCAATCCAAATAGTTTCTTGAAAAAATAGCAATGCATTTGGTCTCCTGTATTATACTTTCTTTGGAATTGTCTTAGTATTGGCTGATTACATTCAAATGACATCAATATTGTTGACATGCACTTGAAGATGTCTGCCTGGCGACTACCTGCCGCCCATTCAAGCCGTGTGAAGCCTGCTGCCGAAAGACGACTCCAGTTGGTTGCCGCCAGATGAAACCATGTGCAGCCTGCCTCTAGAAGATGCTTCCTGATGACTGCCTCCAGAAGACGGATTGTTAAGCCTGCTGCCAGAAGATGCCTCTCGATGTCTGCTGCCGCCTGAAGCCTGCTGCCAAAAGATGCCGTGTGAAGCCTGCTGCCAGAAGAAACAGTGACATCTCTTGCCAGAATAGGTAAGAGACCATTTCCGATTGGATACCTACTTTAAAATCTAAGATCTATGACTTCAAAATTTACTTGAATCTGAAACGTTCAAAATACTTTCCTGAAAAAAATCAAAATTCAGTGGGCCTCCTACGTTATATATTTCCTTTAGAATACTCTTAATATTAGCTGGTTTTCTTGAAATGATATGGTTTGTTGTTTGCATTGTATATCTTGTATGTTTTGTTTGTTCGGGATCCAACCATTGTTTGTCTAATCATGTCAACTGTCATTGCTTGTCCTAACTGCTATTTGTTGCCAGATGTTTGTTTGCCATTGCCTGACTGCTGCGTTGCCTGCTGGAATCCCAAGTGAGCGATGCCGGTTTGCTGATCGTGTTTGAACCCTGCTGACTAATGCTGTCCCCTGTTGCCTGCCGCCAGAAGATGCCGCCTGAAGCCTGCTGCCAGAAGATGCCGTTCGAAGCCTGCTGCCAGAAGAAACAGTGACATCTCTTGACAAAATAGGTAGGAGACAATTTCTTATTACATACCGAATCGAAAATCTCTGATCTATGACTTCAAATTTTACTTAAATTTGAAACATCCAACATAATTAGCTGAAATATTTAAAATTCAGTGGGGCTCCTATGTTATATATTTCTTTTAGTTCACTCTTAATACTAGCTGGTTTTCTTGAAATGATATGAAATATTGTTCCCATTCTATTTAACAGGACACAACTCGGTTGCCTACTGGTTGGATGGTTGTGACTTCCTGGGGCGAGGCTGGGGCTCCAGGACCCATTTTCAAAAGAAGAAAAGCCAAGAGGTAGGAGACAATTCATTATCACAAACCTAGTTAAAGAATTCCCGTTTAGGACATAGGATTATAGTCAATTTCATTGCAATCCAAATAGTTTCTTGAAAAAATAGCAATGCATTTGGTCTCCTGTATTATACTTTCTTTGGAATTATCTTAGTATTGGCTGATTACATTCAAATGACATCAATATTGTTGACATGCACTTGAAGATGTCTGCCTGGCGACTACCTCCCGCCTATTCAAGCCATGTGAAGCCTGATGCCGAAAGAAGATTCCCGCTGCCTGCCGCCAGATGAAGCCATGTGACCCCTGCCTCCAGAAGATGCCTCCTGATGACTGCCTCCTGAAGACGGATTGTTAAGCCTGCTGCCAGATGTCTCTCGATGTCTGCTGCTGCCTGAAGCCTGCTGCCAAAAGATGCCATGTGAAGCCTGCTGCCAGAAGAAATAGCGACATCTCTTGCCAGAATAGGTAAGAGACCATTTCCGATTGGATACCTACTTTAAAAACTAAGATCTATGATTTCTAAATTTACTTGAATTTGAAACATTCAAAATACTTTCCTGAAAAAAAATCAAAATTCAGTGAGGCTCCTACGTTATATATTTCCTTTAGAATACTCTTAATATTAGCTGGTTTTCTTGAAATGATAGAAAATATTGTTCCCATTTTATTTAACAGGACACAACTCGGTCGCCTACTGCATGGATGGTTGTGACTTCCTGGGGCGAGGCTGGGGCTCCAGGACCCATTTTCAAAAGAAGAAAAGCTAAGAGGTAGGAGACAATTTATAATCACATACCTAACCGAAAAATTCCCGTCTAGGACATAGGATTATAGTCAATTTCATTGCAATCCAAATAGTTTCTTGAAAAAATAGCAATGCATTTGGTCTCCTGTATTATACTTTCTTTGGAATTCTCTTAGTATTGGCTGATTACATTCAAATGACATCAATATTGTTGACATGCACTTGAAGATGTCTGCCTGGCGACTAACTGCCGCCCATTCAAGCTGTGTGAAGCCTGCTGCCGAAAGATGATGCCTCCAGAAGACGGTGCTTTAAACCTGCTGCCAGAAGATGCCTCTCGATGTCTGCCTGCCGCCTGTCCAAGCTGTGTGAAGCCTGCTGCCGAAAGATGACTCCCGTAGCCTGCCACCAGATGACGCCATGTGACGCCTGCCTCCAGAAGATGTCTCCTGATGACTGCCTCCAGAAGACGGATTGTTAAGCCTGCTGCCAGAAGATGCCTCTCGATGTCTGCCGCTGCCTGAAGCCTGCTGCCAAAAGATGCCAGAAGAAACAGCGACATCTCTTGCCAGAATAGGTAAGAGACCATTTCTGATTAGATACCTACTTTAAAAACTAAGATCTATGACTTTGAAATTGATTTGAATTTGAAACGTTCAAAATACTTTCCTGAAAAAAAGCAAAATTGAGTGGGGCTCCTAAGTTATATATATCCTTTATGGTAATCTTAATATTAGCTGGTTTTCTTGAAATGATATGAAATATCGTTTCCATTCTATTTAACAGGACACAACTCGGTCGCCTACTGCATGGATGGTTGTGACTTCCTGGAGCGAGGCTGGGGCTCCAGGACCCATTTTCAAAAGAAGAAAAGTCAAGAGGTAGGAGACTCTTCTGGTAGTGGTATGGTTAATTCATAAAGATATGATATAACCAAGGTAATGGTCACGTAATATGAATAGAATTGTAGACTATAGAATAAGAAACGCCCTAGTACGGAATCGTGGAGACATCTAGCGGAATACGGGTGTACCACAGGTCGGGCCAGACGGTAGAGACGCCCTGTGGAGAGTTTATGAACCAACTCGCCGTTTTGATATACCGCAACGTGCGCGGCCGCGTTGGTTAGGACCAATAGAACTTTTGATTAATTATAACTTGATTAAGACAGTGTCGACACCTAGCGGGTAATTCTGGAACCCTTCAGTAGAATATCAATGTATAAATACGGGAGAGAAATGATTCTAACCTTGTTAATTAATTATTAATCTTAACAACATTCAATGAACCTATTTCATTATGATCTTATTCTAAATACGTGGGGATTATTCTATCTCCCATGCTCGTCTATTACTATTAAGCACATTCAACCTTAATGAATCCGATTGTAATTAATAAATCCTTAAATATATATGTAGATCTTCAATTCATTACGTGAGGCTTTTCATAGGAATCATGAATATGAACCTGAGTTAATTATAATATGTTAATTAGATCTTTTCACTAATTATAAATGTGGGGAAGGTAGAATTACTCTAGGCAGTGTGTGATATCGGCTACCAGAATCTATTTAATTCCAATCCACAACGAGGTGCACTTTGGGAATATTAAGATCTTAATTAATTGTTAATTAATTAATATAATATGAATCTAATTCGATTCTAAGTGTATCATAATTCATTTCCTAAAGTTCCAAGTCAAGTAATAATGATCTAGACCATGTATATTAATCTATTTCCTTTCTGCAACTATTCTATTTCATTTCTATTAAGTTAGTTCGCTTCCATTATACTTCTACTTCGTTTCTATTAAGTTATTTCGTTTTATCATAAAGATATTTCGTTTCTGTTATAATTCTATTTCGTTTCAACGTGTCTTTCTATGAGTAAGAAGGCCAGAGAGTGAAATAAAGTTCAAATCTTTAATCAACAGTTCCTTAACAGCTTCAGACAGTCTTCAATGCATTCAGGAGTAATCTTGAGTAATACATAGAGTCATTGGTCACTGGTCCTCACTAATAGTTCAAATATTATAACACACTTCTGAGAGTCCCATATGAATATGGGCATCAAGAGGCACACTTCAAGGTATTGACAGCCCAGTCAGTTCATAAGACACTGGGTCTGATATGACTGGGTGTCTATTGTCTGTTGTCAGTGGATAAGTTCATAAGGTGTCTCAAGACTGATATCAAAACGTTTCAGTAAGTCCAAATCATGGATAGTCAATGATAGAACTCACAGGGTATCTCACAGTATAGACATGTATCAATGGCATATAGTCAACAGTATCTATGGCATAAATCAAAGCATGAATAGCATAACTCACCAATTAATGTGAAATCCTAGGTGACTCAAAACTCTGAGAACTGACTTACAAGTCAAGTCCTGAACCAATCCTGATGATATCAATCTCGGATCCTAAGATCACTCTACTCTCAAGATGAGAAGTAAAGGTGAGATGTGATCCAATGAAAGTTCCTATGATATCTGGAGAGTACCCAAGTCAGCCGTGTGTAGTGAAAGTAAGCTTGATCTGAGTCTCAGGATCAAGCTCACTAAACACCAACTCCCTATAGGCGTTCTTGCTATAGCTGAAGCCTATAGAACGAATTTCACTACTGTATGTATCAGTCTCTACTCGGAGAGAAATCTGCTGACGGTCTTGACAGTAGGTGATGGTAAAGGAGACTGAATCCCCACAGTGCGCGGATCCAGCTCAGAGATGCGCGGGAGGCTTATTTGGGACACTCCAGAACTTTCTTAATTTATGCTAATTTATTCATTTGCTCAGAGGGACCAGAGAGAGGCTTCCCTGTGACTCACAAACGCCTACGCATCACTCTAGACCTTAATACCAACAAATCCCGGCAGGGGGAAGCGGCGGCGTCGCGGTGACGTCCTACACCGGCATGAGTACCGTACACCCGCTTCTGTATGTCCCCAAGCTTTACCATAAACTCCACACGTGATATAACTATAATACATAGTCAAACCGCTATACACTAGCTAAACAACGCTATTAAATATTATGATAAATACACACAGAACCGGGACACTCTGATACTTATTTGCAAATAATCAATAATTCCAGAGATTCAATAATAATCCAAATAATAATACATAAACATTCTTTCTTCAAATAAATACCTCAATCCGGTACCGTACTAGCTACGGTACAAGACAATTCATTATCACAAGCCTAGTTGAAGAATTCCAATCTAGGACATAGGATTATAGTCAATTTTAATGCATACCAGATAGTTTCTTGAAAAGATCGAAATGCATTTGATCTCCTGTATTGCACTTTCTTTAGAATTGCCTTAGTACTGGCTGTTTACATTCAAATGACATTAATATTGTTGAAATGCAATTGCAGATATCCGCCTGACGACTGCCTGCCACCTGTTTGAGCCGTGTGAAGCCTGCTGCCGAAAGATGACTCCCGCTGCCTGCTGCCAGATGACGCCATGTGAAGCCTGCCTCCAGAAGATGCCTCCTGACGACTGCCTCCAGAAAACGGTGCGTTAAGCCTGCTGCCAGAAGACGCCTCTTGATGTCCGCTGCTGCTAAGTTTGGTTTGTTGTTTGCATTGTATGTCTTGTATGTTTTGTTTGTTTGGGATCCCACCATTGTTCGTCTTATCATGTCAACTGTCATTGCTTGTCCTAACTGCTATTTGTTGCCAGATGTTTGTTTGCCGTTGCCTGACTGCTGCGTTGCCTGCTGGAATCCAAGTGAGCGATGTCGGTTTGCTGATCGTGTTTGAACCCTGCTAATTAATGCTGTCCCGTTGCCTGCCGCCAGAAGACGCCGCCCGAAGCCTGCTGCCAGAAGATGCTGTTCGAAGCCTGCTGCCGAAAGATGACTCCCGCTGCCTGCCGCCAGATGACGCCATGTGAAGCCTGCCTCCAGAAGATGCCTCCTGACGACTGCCTCCAGAAAACGGTGCGTTAAGCCTGCTGCCAGAAGACGCCTCTTGCTGTCCGCTGCTGCTAAGTTTGGTTTGTTGTTTGCATTGTATGTCTTGTATGTTTTGTTTGTTTGGGATCCCACCATTGTTCGTCTTATCATGTCAACTGTCATTGCTTGTCCTAACTGCTATTTGTTGCCAGATGTTTGTTTGCCGTTGCCTGACTGCTGCGTTGCCTGCTGGAATCCAAGTGAGCGATGTCGGTTTGCTGATCGTGTTTGAACCCTGCTAACTAATGCTGTCCCGTTGCCTGCCGCCAGAAGACGCCGCCCGAAGCCTGCTGCCAGAAGATGCCGTTCGAAGCCTGCTGCCGAAAGATGACTCCCGCTGCCTGCCGCCAGATGACGCCATGTGAAGCCTGCCTCCAGAAGATGCCTCCTGACGACTGCCTCCAGAAAACGGTGCGTTAAGCCTGCTGCCAGAAGACGCCTCTTGCTGTCCGCTGCTGCTAAGTTTGGTTTGTTGTTTGCATTGTATATCTTGTATGTTTTGTTTGTTTGGGATCCCACCATTGTTCGTCTTATCATGTCAACTGTCATTGCTTGTCCTAACTGCTATTTGTTGCCAGATGTTTGTTTGCCGTTGCCTGACTGCTGCGTTGCCTGCTGGAATCCAAGTGAGCGATGCCGGTTTGCTGATCGTGTTTGAACCCTGCTAACTAATGCTGTCCCCTGTTGCCTGCCGCCAGAAGACGCCGCCTGAAGCCTGCTGCCAGAAGATGCCGTTCGAAGCCTGCTGCCGAAAGATGACTCCCGCTGCCTGCCGCCAGATGACGCCATGTGAAGCCTGCCTCCAGAAGATGCCTCCTGACGACTGCCTCCAGAAAACGGTGCGTTAAGCCTGCTGCCAGAAGACGCCTCTTGCTGTCCGCTGCTGCTAAGTTTGGTTTGTTGTTTGCATTGTATGTCTTGTATGTTTTGTTTGTTTGGGATCCCACCATTGTTCGTCTTATCATGTCAACTGTCATTGCTTGTCCTAACTGCTATTTGTTGCCAGATGTTTGTTTGCCGTTGCCTGACTGCTGCGTTGCCTGCTGGAATCCAAGTGAGCGATGCCGGTTTGCTGATCGTGTTTGAACCCTGCTAACTAATGCTGTCCCCTGTTGCCTGCCGCCAGAAGACGCCGCCTGAAGCCTGCTGCCAGAAGATGCCGTTCGAAGCCTGCTGCCGAAAGATGACTCCCGCTGCCTGCCGCCAGATGACGCCATGTGAAGCCTGCCTCCAGAAGATGCCTCCTGACGACTGCCTCCAGAAAACGGTGCGTTAAGCCTGCTGCCAGAAGACGCCTCTTGCTGTCCGCTGCTGCTAAGTTTGGTTTGTTGTTTGCATTGTATATCTTGTATGTTTTGTTTGTTCGGGATCCAACCATTGTTTGTCTAATCATGTCAACTGTCATTGCTTGTCCTAACTGCTATTTGTTGCCAGATGTTTGTTTGCCATTGCCTGACTGCTGCGTTGCATGCTGGAATCCCAAGTGAGCGATGCCGGTTTGCTGATCGTGTTTGAACCCTGCTGACTAATGCTGTCCCCTGTTGCCTGCCGCCAGAAGATGCCGCCTGAAGCCTGCTGCCAGAAGATGCCGTTCGAAGCCTGCTGCCAGAAGAAACAGTGACATCTCTTGACAAAATAGGTAGGAGACAATTTCTTATTACATACCGAATCGAAAATCTCTGATCTATGACTTCAAATTTTACTTAAATTTGAAACATCCAACATAATTAGCTGAAATATTTAAAATTCAGTGGGGCTCCTATGTTATATATTTCTTTTAGTTCACTCTTAATAGTAGCTGGTTTTCTTGAAATGATATGAAATATTGTTCCCATTCTATTTAACAGGACACAACTCGGTTGCCTACTGGTTGGATGGTTGTGACTTCCTGGGGCGAGGCTGGGGCTCCAGGAACCATTTTCAAAAGAAGAAAAGTGAAGAGGTAGGAGACAATTCATTATCACAAACCTAGTTAAAGAATTCCCATCTAGAACATAGGATTATAGTCAATTTTAATGCATACTAGAAAGTTTCTTGTAAAGATCGAAATGCATTTGGTCACCTGTATTATACTTGCTTTAGAATTGTCTTAGTATTGGCTGATTACATTCAAATGACATCAATATTGTTGACATGCACTTGAAGATGTCTGCCTAGCGACTACCTGCCGTCTATTCAAGCCGTGTTAAGCCTGATGCCGAAAGAAGATTCCCGTTGCCTGCCGCCAGATGAAGCCATGTGACCCCTGCCTCCAGAAGATGCCTCCTGATGACTGCCTCCTGAAGGTACATTCTCAGTTAAGTCTTGCAATTACATGGTGTAAAAAAGAAAAAAAATGAAATTACTCCTTTGCATATAGTACCCACATTTGCAGAAACTGCAACTCTTTTGTGGTCTTTCTGTAAAAAAATTAGAACGTCAAGTCTTATGATTAAGATTTTATCATAGTTTAGATAAGGTATCCATTATTTGTACTTTTTCACATTTTCGACCTCTGAGATCTGGAAATTGTTGTATAGTGATACAACTTCTGAGAAAAAAGGACCATTTTTTTTCAGGATCTCTTTAGAATCTGGCAACCCAATATAACCAGACAAATTTTATACCAAATAAACGTTTGGAGTGTTCTCTGTTGGACTAAAGTCAATGAAGGTTAATATTACATATAACATTTATGTAAATTTTGGTTTCCATGGCAACAGAACAATCTCTCAAAAACCAATAAAATTAGTATTTTGGGGATAACTTTATTGATTTTGCTTATTTTCCATTCATATTTGGCAGGAATAAGGTCCTTGTGAGGCACATCTATTATAACTTAACTTATTGTAAAATGGAATGTTTCTGTGTTGCCATGGCAACCAAATATTATCTTTTTCCAATAGTCCCCCAGCCATACACGCCCATCAGTGACTAATACCATCTTAGCAACTTATGATTCCATGAGGGGGCACCTTTTTAGGTGGCTGGGGGGGGGGGGGGGGGGGGCAAATTTTGTCAGTATTTTTATGAATGGAACAGGGAACTGCTTTTTTTGGGGGGGGGGGGGGTGGGGGATGCTTCCTTACCTTCCCAACTTTTTTTTCTTTTACACTAGGATAAGTCATATACCAGGGCTCTGATCATATTTTCTTTTTTTTAAAGGCATATCAGGTCCACAATTCACAGTGGCGCCACCTGCTGATTTTTTTAAAATAATGTCAATTATTGGTCAAAACTGGCTTCTTGGGATTTATTCTAATTCTACCTGAGTAAATTCAACATTTTGTCCAGGCAGGTAAAATAGGCCAATTCTTATTGACTTGATTTACATAGGAAATATAGGCCTACTGAAGAATAAGGTTTTCTTCAATTCTTTCAAAAACAAGGACGGTGACCTATAGATTTTAAAAGATAATAAGTAGTACTGCATATATATACTATATTCTGTGAAAGTTGTCCGATATGGCTTTAAATTATCATTTATTATCTAATGCCAGGTGGGGGAAAGGGCTAGTATATGACTATGTGGTGTAGTGGATAAGGCGTCGGTCTCTGGTCGGTAGGTGTCTGGTGTCAAGGGTTCGAATCCCTGTTGTGGCAGATGTTTTACATTTTTTGCCATTATTTCTTTTTACCTTTCAATGCCTCTAATTATAGATTACACTTTCAGATTACATGTCTACCTACTTTTATATCTTACACATCTATATATAATACAGATTAATCAATGTGTATTGTGATACAAGTGACATTGTTTAATAATACATCGGGTGGCCGATGGTCTCACACTCGCGGCAGAATGCACAACGGAAAACGGCAAATAATCCCATGTTGCCTTTGGGTAATCAAAATATAAACTTCAAGACTGTTTTCCGCATGTCTTTAGCTACTTCCTAGTCTTTAGAGGGAGGTTCTACATATATTATTGACCGAGTTATGACATAAAACGTACATAGTATCTGAACAAGTTCCCCAGCTTTCCGCTAGCAAAGGTGGCGCCACCTTGTGTATTATAGCTGTAACTAGCATCTCGGAGGTGTTAAAAGTCTCGGAGGTGTAAATCTCGGAGGTGTAATTTTGTCTTTGTAGCTTTCTAGAGATTTGAAAATGTAAAGTGCAGTAAAGGTTTAAATGTGATTATTATGTATTTCGATGGATCTTTCTAATGGTGTGTTTTTATTTTTGAGAATTTAATCATATTTTTGATTTTGAGGGCATCTCGGAGGTGAGTCCTTAAATAATCTACCAAAAACTGAAACTTCAATTGCTTATCATTGAAAGCACAGTCTACCTAGAACCTTAAATTAAAAAGTTTCAGATACAGATTTTTGAGTGCTTTAATTTCATATATAATGGGGGCTACTTCATCAAGTTAATAAATGTGTATCCAACCTTATATGGCAATATCTCGGAGGTGAGTGAAAACTGTGGACATTTACAAATAGACACAAAACTATATTTTCCATTAAATGAAAATGTTAAAAAATATGTCTATATCAAAAAGAGATGTCATTTTAGGGTTAGGATATGACTTTGTATCCCTCCGATTGATATTTTTCAAGAATATCAGCCATTGAACATAAAAAATATGATAAAAGACATGTCATTTTCCAGGGGTATGCAATCTCCTACACACGAACAAAATAAGTAACATATCATGAACAGGGGCATGTGGTGTGTGAAAAATATGTCAAAAATACCAGGAATCATAAACAACTGATAATGATTGAAAGAAAATATTTTCAAATTGCTAAATACAAATCTAATACCAAAGACACGGTTTGCCTCTAAATGCAAGACTTAACAGAGAATACACCTCAAGACGGATTGTTAAGCCTGCTGCCAGATGTCTCTCGATGTCTGCTGCTGTCTGAAGCCTGCTGCCAAAAGATGCCATGTGAAGCCTGCTGCCAGAAGAAATAGCGACATCTCTTGCCAGAATAGGTAAGAGACCATTTCCGATTAGATACCTACTTTAAAAACTAAGATCTATGATTTCAAAATTTACTTGAATTTGAAACATTCAAAATACTTTCCTGAAAAAAAATCGAAATTCAGTGAGGCTCCTACGTTATATATTTCCTTTAGAATACTCTTAATATTAGCTGGTTTTCTTGAAATGATATGAAATATTGTTCCCATTCTATTTAACAGGACACAACTCGGTCGCCTACTGCATGGATGGTTGTGACTTCCTGGGGCGAGGCTGGGGCTCCAGGACCCATTTTCAAAAGAAGAAAAGCAAAGAGGTAGGAGACAATTCATTATCACAAACCTAGTTAAAGAGTTCCCGTCTAGGACATAGGATTATAGTCAATTTCATTGCAATCCAAATAGTTTCTTGAAAAAATAGCAATGCATTTGGTCTCCTGTATTATACTTTCTTTGGAATTCTCTTAGTATTGGCTGATTACATTCAAATGACATCAATATTGTTGACATACACTTGAAGATGTCTGCCTGGCGACTAACTGCCGCCCATTCAAGCCGTGTGAAGCCTGCTGCCGAAAGACGACTCCAGTTGGTTGCCGCCAGATGAAACCATGTGCAGCCTGCCTCTAGAAGATGCGTCCTGATGACTGCCTCCAGAAGACGGATTGTTAAGCCTGCTGCCAGAAGATGCCTCTCGATGTCTGCTGCTGCCTGAAGCCTGCTGCCAAAAGATGCCATGTGAAGCCTGCTGCCAGAAGAAATAGCGACATCTCTTGCCATAATAGGTAAGAGACCATTTCCGATTAGATACCTACTTTAAAAACTAAGATCTATGACTTCAAAATTTACTTGAATTTGAAACGTTCAAAATACTTTCCTGAAAAAATCAAAATTCAGTGGGCCTCCTACGTTATATATTTCCTTTAGAATACTCTTAATATTAGCTGGTTTTCTTGAAATGATATGAAATATTGTTCCCATTCTATTTAACAGGACACAACTCGGTCGCCTACTGCATGGATGGTTGTGACTTCCTGGGGCGAGGCTGGGGCTCCAGGACCCATTTTCAAAAGAAGAAAAGCCAAGAGGTAGGAGACAATTCATTATCACAAACCTAGTTAAAGAATTCCCGTCTAGAACATAGGATTATAGTTATTTTGGTAATACTTTAATAGGTTTGTTTTACAGGTTCTGACTGGCTTTAAAGTCGGTTCTTGTGGTTATTTAAAGTATTACCAAAATATGTCAAAAGACCTGAAAATCATTCTAGTATGTGAAAATTCCGTCTATATTACACTAAAGAAATATTAAATTGAGTTCCTGACACCTGAATTAACCATTCAAACCTCATAAATTGCCAACGGCAAAGCCAGGACATAAAATCCAATAAACCCAATACCATTACCAATAGAATGGACATGAACGTAACCCTAATGTCATACCGGGCAATATAGCCTGAAAATTAAAATACATGCGATCTTTCCGAAATTCACACAGAATGATCCTGGAATAGTCCAAAAACACATATCTAAAATAAAATTTAGGGGTCACCGTGTGACATTTTGAGCTAAAAATCAAAACGATGGTGATTTTACAATAGAACATGTATAGAGAAATCCGAAAAAGTTAATTTTCACATAGTAAAAATCGCTCTAAAGATATGAGATTTTTACAGAATATAGCTGATGTATCCTGCTACACATTCCAATCTTAAAAACGATAGGCCATGACTAAAGATTTTGAAATAATCGAGAAAAACCGTATATCCAGCTTAGTTCTCATAGAAACGCCTAACCAGTTCAACAGGCAAGAACAACTCAGCCCACCAGATCTAGAGCAAGGCACAAACGTAATAATGATATGTATCATCAAAAGTATATCATTTTCAACCAAGGGTTCAGCATAATCAAGCCAGTAAACCATACCTACAATAACCATAGCGTCTTCTATATAACCGGAGAGGTAACAGCTGGAGAGCAGGACATGCAACACAGTCAGCTGACGCACTGGAAGCCACAGACCACTGCAAACCGCACTTCCATTATAGACCTTAAAACAACAGTCTGTGTGGGAGAGATAGTATTATATCCAAACAAACAAATAATATACCTGATATACAGAAATATTTCATTTTCAAAACCACAGAAAATAATAATAAAAATATACCCATAATACAGAACAAGTGCCGACCTTACCAGGCACATAGAAATTGAAAATGCCATGAGAACAGAATTAATACCCAAATTACGCACAATAATTAAAAACAACATTATGTCAAATTAAATAAGAAAACCACATGAATTATTAAACCACAATGCTTATAAAACAGACCCTTGAGAGTCTATAACGAAGGAATTACAAAAACTAATAATATCAAAACCTGATTTTAGGAATCAAAACCCATAATTTTAAAATCAAAAACCAGAAATAAAGCTCAAGGCCCTCAAACAGCCATTACAGAACCACCTACAGGAATTAATAAAATTTACTGTCATTGTCAAAAAGGCGGCCTGCTAGTCTATAATTTCACCCATCTCTGAAGCACTGTATATCAGTCGTCATGGTGACGTCAGAGGGTCTATTCCCAGAAGCGCGGTGTTCCCCAAAGACTAGCTAGTAGTATAAGGAACATCGCTTCTGTCACGGCTATCTACTTCATAGGACGTTTAGCCTACAATGTGGCTTAGTAGACAAAATTGATCAATACCTTGATATATAACACTTAACACCAATACCCAATACCAACACTTGGTATTTAATACTAACACTTATGACAACACTTGATACTAACACCTGATATCAATACTCAATACTAACACTCAACGGTAACACACAATACTGATTCCCAACAATAACACTTCAAATACCAATACTCAACAATACAATTCAAATACCAATACTTAATAATAACACTTGATATCAGATACAAACACTTGATATCATATTTTCTTCTTCTTGATACTTATACATCAAACCATACATATATTAGTGATACGTGATGTTTCAATACCCTTACGTAGATAGCACTTTATTTACATCTTATTTTCAATATTTAATAAAACAGTATTTTATTACCTTTTAATAAACTTTCATCTTAAAACATCAATACTTTGTGCTTAACTTGGTTACAGCACAGGTAGGAGACAATTTCTTACTACATACCGAATCGAAAATCTCTGATCTATGACTTCAAAATTTACTTAAATTTGAAACATCCAAAATAATTAGCTGAAATATTTAAAATTCAGTGGGGCTCCTATGTTATATATTTCTATTAGTTTACTCTTAATATTAGCTGGTTTTCTTGAAATGATATGCAATATTGTTCCCATTCTATTTAACAGGACACAACTCGGTTGCCTACTGGTTGGATGGTTGTGACTTCCTGGGGCGAGGCTGGGGCTCCAGGAACCATTTTCAAAAGAAGAAAAGTGAAGAGGTAGGAGACAATTCATTATCACAAACCTAGTTAAAGAATTCCCGTCTAGGACATAGGATTATAGTCAATTTCATTGCAATCCAAATAGTTTCTTGAAAAAATAGCAATGCATTTGGTCTCCTGTATTATACTTTCTTTGGAATTCTCTTAGTATTGGCTGATTACATTCAAATGACATCAATATTGTTGACATGCACTTGAAGATGTCTGCCTGGCGACTAACTGCCGCCCATTCAAGCCGTGTGAAGCCTGCTGCCGAAAGACGACTCCAGTTGGTTGCCGCCAGATGAAACCATGTGCAGCCTGCCTCTAGAATATGCCTCCTGATGACTGCCTCCAGAAGACGGATTGTTAAGCCTGCTGCCAGAAGATGCCTCTCGATGTCTGCTGCTGCCTGAAGCCTGCTGCCAAAAGATGCCGTGTGAAGCCTGCTGCCAGAAGAAACAGTGACATCTCTTGCCAGAATAGGTAAGAGACCATTTCCGATTGGATACCTACTTTAAAAACTAAGATCTATGACTTCAAAATTTACTTGAATTTGAAACGTTCAAAATACTTTCCTGAAAAAATCAAAATTCAGTGGGCCTCCTACGTTATATATTTCCTTTAGAATACTCTTAATATTAGCTGGTTTTCTTGAAATGATATGAAATATTGTTCCCATTCTATTTAACAGGACACAACTCGGTCGCCTACTGCATGGATGGTTGTGACTTCCTGGGGCGAGGCTGGGGCTCCAGGACCCATTTTCAAAAGAAGAAAAGCCAAGAGGTAGGAGACAATTCATTATCACAAACCTAGTTAAAGAGTTCCCGTCTAGAACATAGGATTATAGTCAATTTCATTGCATACCAGATAGTTTCTTGAAAAGACGGAAATGCATTTGGTCTCCTGTACTACGCTTTCTATAGAATTCTCTTAGTACCCGCTGTTTACATTCAAATGACATCAATATTGTTGACATGCAATTGCAGATATCTGCCTGACAACTGCCTGCCGCCTGTTCAAGCTTTGTGAAGCCTGCTGCCGAAAGATGACTCCCGCTGCCTGCTGCAAGATGACGCCATGTGAAGCCTGCCTCCAGAAGATGCCTCCTGACGACTGCCTCCAGAAAACGGTGTGTTAAGCCTGCTGCCAGAAGACGCCTCTTGATGTCCGCTGCTGCTAAGTTTGGTTTGTTGTTTGCATTGTATGTCTTGTATGTTTTGTTTGTTCGGGATCCAACCATTGTTTGTCTAATCATGTCAACTGTCATTGCTTGTCCTAACTGCTATTTGTTGCCAGATGTTTGTTTGCCATTGCCTGACTGCTGCGTTGCCTGCTGGAATCCCAAGTGAGCGATGCCGGTTTGCTGATCGTGTTTGAACCCTGCTGACTAATGCTGTCCCCTGTTGCCTGCCGCCAGAAGATGCCGCCTGAAGCCTGCTGCCAGAAGATGCCGTTCGAAGCCTGCTGCCAGAAGAAACAGTGACATCTTTTGACAAAATAGGTAGGAGACAATTTCTTATTACATACGGAATCGAAAATCTCTGATCTATGACTTCAAATTTTACTTAAATTTGAAACATCCAACATAATTAGCTGAAATATTTAAAATTCAGTGGGGCTCCTATGTTATATATTTCTTTTAGTTCACTCTTAATACTAGCTGGTTTTCTTGAAATGATATGAAATATTGTTCCCATTCTATTTAACAGGACACAACTCGGTTGCCTACCGGTTGGATGGTTGTGACTTCCTGGGGCGAGGCTGGGGCTCCAGGAACCATTTTCAAAAGAAGAAAAGTGAAGAGGTAGGAGACAATTCATTATCACAAACCTAGTTAAAGAATTCCCATCTAGAACATAGGATTATAGTCAATTTTAATGCATACTAGAAAGTTTCTTGAAAAGATCGAAATGCATTTGGTCACCTGTATTATACTTGCTTTAGAATTGTCTTAGTATTGGCTGATTACATTCAAATGACATCAATATTGTTGACATGCACTTGAAGATGTCTGCCTGGCGACTACCTCCCGCCTATTCAAGCCGTGTTAAGCCTGATGCCGAAAGAAGATTCCCGTTGCCTGCCGCCAGATGAAGCCATGTGACCCCTGCCTCCAGAAGATGCCTCCTGATGACTGCCTCCTGAAGACGGATTGTTAAGCCTGCTGCCAGATGTCTCTCGATGTCTGCTGCTGCCTGAAGCCTGCTGCCAAAAGATGCCATGTGAAGCCTGCTGCCAGAAGAAATAGCGACATCTCTTGCCAGAATAGGTAAGAGACCATTTCCGATTAGATACCTACTTTAAAAACTAAGATCTATGATTTCAAAATTTACTTGAATTTGAAACATTCAAAATACTTTCCTGAAAAAAAATCAAAATTCAGTGAGGCTCCTACGTTATATATTTCCTTTAGAATACTCTTAATATTAGCTGGTTTTCTTGAAATGATAGAAAATATTGTTCCCATTTTATTTAACAGGACACAACTCGGTCGCCTACTGCATGGATGGTTGTGACTTCCTGGGGCGAGGCTGGGGCTCCAGGACCCATTTTCAAAAGAAGAAAAGCTAAGAGGTAGGAGACAATTTATAATCACATACCTAACCGAAAAATTCCCGTCTAGGACATAGGATTATAGTCAATTTCATTGCAATCCAAATAGTTTCTTGAAAAAATAGCAATGCATTTGGTCTCCTGTATTATACTTTCTTTGGAATTCTCTTAGTATTGGCTGATTACATTCAAATGACATCAATATTGTTGACATGCACTTGAAGATGTCTGCCTGGCGACTAACTGCCGCCCATTCAAGCTGTGTGAAGCCTGCTGCCGAAAGATGATGCCTCCAGAAGACGGTGCTTTAAACCTGCTGCCAGAAGATGCCTCTCGATGTCTGCCTGCCGCCTGTCCAAGCTGTGTGAAGCCTGCTGCCGAAAGATGACTCCCGTAGCCTGCCACCAGATGACGCCATGTGACGCCTGCCTCCAGAAGATGTCTCCTGATGACTGCCTCCAGAAGACGGATTGTTAAGCCTGCTGCCAGAAGATGCCTCTCGATGTCTGCCGCTGCCTGAAGCCTGCTGCCAAAAGATGCCAGAAGAAACAGCGACATCTCTTGCCAGAATAGGTAAGAGACCATTTCTGATTAGATACCTACTTTAAAAACTAAGATCTATGACTTTGAAATTGATTTGAATTTGAAACGTTCAAAATACTTTCCTGAAAAAAAGCAAAATTGAGTGGGGCTCCTAAGTTATATATATCCTTTATGGTAATCTTAATATTAGCTGGTTTTCTTGAAATGATATGAAATATCGTTTCCATTCTATTTAACAGGACACAACTCGGTCGCCTACTGCATGGATGGTTGTGACTTCCTGGAGCGAGGCTGGGGCTCCAGGACCCATTTTCAAAAGAAGAAAAGTCAAGAGGTAGGAGACTCTTCTGGTAGTGGTATGGTTAATTCATAAAGATATGATATAACCAAGGTAATGGTCACGTAATATGAATAGAATTGTAGACTATAGAATAAGAAACGCCCTAGTACGGAATCGTGGAGACATCTAGCGGAATACGGGTGTACCACAGGTCGGGCCAGACGGTAGAGACGCCCTGTGGAGAGTTTATGAACCAACTCGCCGTTTTGATATACCGCAACGTGCGCGGCCGCGTTGGTTAGGACCAATAGAACTTTTGATTAATTATAACTTGATTAAGACAGTGTCGACACCTAGCGGGTAATTCTGGAACCCTTCAGTAGAATATCAATGTATAAATACGGGAGAGAAATGATTCTAACCTTGTTAATTAATTATTAATCTTAACAACATTCAATGAACCTATTTCATTATGATCTTATTCTAAATACGTGGGGATTATTCTATCTCCCATGCTCGTCTATTACTATTAAGCACATTCAACCTTAATGAATCCGATTGTAATTAATAAATCCTTAAATATATATGTAGATCTTCAATTCATTACGTGAGGCTTTTCATAGGAATCATGAATATGAACCTGAGTTAATTATAATATGTTAATTAGATCTTTTCACTAATTATAAATGTGGGGAAGGTAGAATTACTCTAGGCAGTGTGTGATATCGGCTACCAGAATCTATTTAATTCCAATCCACAACGAGGTGCACTTTGGGAATATTAAGATCTTAATTAATTGTTAATTAATTAATATAATATGAATCTAATTCGATTCTAAGTGTATCATAATTCATTTCCTAAAGTTCCAAGTCAAGTAATAATGATCTTGACCATGTATATTAATCTATTTCCTTTCTGCAACTATTCTATTTCATTTCTATTAAGTTAGTTCGCTTCCATTATACTTCTATTTCGTTTCTATTAAGTTATTTCGTTTTATCATAAAGATATTTCGTTTCTGTTATAATTCTATTTCGTTTCAACGTGTCTTTCTATGAGTAAGAAGGCCAGAGAGTGAAATAAAGTTCAAATCTTTAATCAACAGTTCCTTAACAGCTTCAGACAGTCTTCAATGCATTCAGGAGTAATCTTGAGTAATACATAGAGTCATTGGTCACTGGTCCTCACTAATAGTTCAAATATTATAACACACTTCTGAGAGTCCCATATGAATATGGGCATCAAGAGGCACACTTCAAGGTATTGACAGCCCAGTCAGTTCATAAGACACTGGGTCTGATATGACTGGGTGTCTATTGTCTGTTGTCAGTGGATAAGTTCATAAGGTGTCTCAAGACTGATATCAAAACGTTTCAGTAAGTCCAAATCATGGATAGTCAATGATAGAACTCACAGGGTATCTCACAGTATAGACATGTATCAATGGCATATAGTCAACAGTATCTATGGCATAAATCAAAGCATGAATAGCATAACTCACCAATTAATGTGAAATCCTAGGTGACTCAAAACTCTGAGAACTGACTTACAAGTCAAGTCCTGAACCAATCCTGATGATATCAATCTCGGATCCTAAGATCACTCTACTCTCAAGATGAGAAGTAAAGGTGAGATGTGATCCAATGAAAGTTCCTATGATATCTGGAGAGTACCCAAGTCAGCCGTGTGTAGTGAAAGTAAGCTTGATCTGAGTCTCAGGATCAAGCTCACTAAACACCAACTCCCTATAGGCGTTCTTGCTATAGCTGAAGCCTATAGAACGAATTTCACTACTGTATGTATCAGTCTCTACTCGGAGAGAAATCTGCTACAGGTCTTGACAGTAGGTGATGGTAAAGGAGACTGAATCCCCACAGTGCGCGGATCCAGCTCAGAGATGCGCGGGAGGCTTATTTGGGACACTCCAGAACTTTCTTAATTTATGCTAATTTATTCATTTGCTCAGAGGGACCAGAGAGAGGCTTCCCTGTGACTCACAAACGCCTACGCATCACTCTAGACCTTAATAATGACATTAATATTGTTGAAATGCAATTGCAGATATCCGCCTGACGACTGCCTGCCACCTGTTTGAGCCGTGTGAAGCCTGCTGCCGAAAGATGACTTCCGCTGCCTGCTGCCAGATGACGCCATGTGAAGCCTGCCTCCAGAAGATGCCTCCTGACGACTGCCTCCAGAAAACGGTGCGTTAAGCCTGCTGCCAGAAGACGCCTCTTGATGTCCGCTGCTGCTAAGTTTGGTTTGTTGTTTGCATTGTATGTCTTGTATGTTTTGTTTGTTTGGGATCCCACCATTGTTCGTCTTATCATGTCAACTGTCATTGCTTGTCCTAACTGCTATTTGTTGCCAGATGTTTGTTTGCCGTTGCCTGACTGCTGCGTTGCCTGCTGGAATCCAAGTGAGCGATGTCGGTTTGCTGATCGTGTTTGAACCCTGCTAATTAATGCTGTCCCGTTGCCTGCCGCCAGAAGACGCCGCCCGAAGCCTGCTGCCAGAAGATGCTGTTCGAAGCCTGCTGCCGAAAGATGACTCCCGCTGCCTGCCGCCAGATGACGCCATGTGAAGCCTGCCTCCAGAAGATGCCTCCTGACGACTGCCTCCAGAAAACGGTGCGTTAAGCCTGCTGCCAGAAGACGCCTCTTGCTGTCCGCTGCTGCTAAGTTTGGTTTGTTGTTTGCATTGTATGTCTTGTATGTTTTGTTTGTTTGGGATCCCACCATTGTTCGTCTTATCATGTCAACTGTCATTGCTTGTCCTAACTGCTATTTGTTGCCAGATGTTTGTTTGCCGTTGCCTGACTGCTGCGTTGCCTGCTGGAATCCAAGTGAGCGATGTCGGTTTGCTGATCGTGTTTGAACCCTGCTAATTAATGCTGTCCCGTTGCCTGCCGCCAGAAGACGCCGCCCGAAGCCTGCTGCCAGAAGATGCCGTTCGAAGCCTGCTGCCGAAAGATGACTCCCGCTGCCTGCCGCCAGATGACGCCATGTGAAGCCTGCCTCCAGAAGATGCCTCCTGACGACTGCCTCCAGAAAACGGTGCGTTAAGCCTGCTGCCAGAAGACGCCTCTTGCTGTCCGCTGCTGCTAAGTTTGGTTTGTTGTTTGCATTGTATATCTTGTATGTTTTGTTTGTTTGGGATCCCACCATTGTTCGTCTTATCATGTCAACTGTCATTGCTTGTCCTAACTGCTATTTGTTGCCAGATGTTTGTTTGCCGTTGCCTGACTGCTGCGTTGCCTGCTGGAATCCAAGTGAGCGATGCCGGTTTGCTGATCGTGTTTGAACCCTGCTAACTAATGCTGTCCCCTGTTGCCTGCCGCCAGAAGACGCCGCCTGAAGCCTGCTGCCAGAAGATGCCGTTCGAAGCCTGCTGCCGAAAGATGACTCCCGCTGCCTGCCGCCAGATGACGCCATGTGAAGCCTGCCTCCAGAAGATGCCTCCTGACGACTGCCTCCAGAAAACGGTGCGTTAAGCCTGCTGCCAGAAGACGCCTCTTGCTGTCCGCTGCTGCTAAGTTTGGTTTGTTGTTTGCATTGTATGTCTTGTATGTTTTGTTTGTTTGGGATCCCACCATTGTTCGTCTTATCATGTCAACTGTCATTGCTTGTCCTAACTGCTATTTGTTGCCAGATGTTTGTTTGCCGTTGCCTGACTGCTGCGTTGCCTGCTGGAATCCAAGTGAGCGATGCCGGTTTGCTGATCGTGTTTGAACCCTGCTAACTAATGCTGTCCCCTGTTGCCTGCCGCCAGAAGACGCCGCCTGAAGCCTGCTGCCAGAAGATGCCGTTCGAAGCCTGCTGCCGAAAGATGACTCCCGCTGCCTGCCGCCAGATGACGCCATGTGAAGCCTGCCTCCAGAAGATGCCTCCTGACGACTGCCTCCAGAAAACGGTGCGTTAAGCCTGCTGCCAGAAGACGCCTCTTGCTGTCCGCTGCTGCTAAGTTTGGTTTGTTGTTTGCATTGTATATCTTGTATGTTTTGTTTGTTCGGGATCCAACCATTGTTTGTCTAATCATGTCAACTGTCATTGCTTGTCCTAACTGCTATTTGTTGCCAGATGTTTGTTTGCCATTGCCTGACTGCTGCGTTGCCTGCTGGAATCCCAAGTGAGCGATGCCGGTTTGCTGATCGTGTTTGAACCCTGCTGACTAATGCTGTCCCCTGTTGCCTGCCGCCAGAAGATGCCGCCTGAAGCCTGCTGCCAGAAGATGCCGTTCGAAGCCTGCTGCCAGAAGAAACAGTGACATCTCTTGACAAAATAGGTAGGAGACAATTTCTTATTACATACCGAATCGAAAATCTCTGATCTATGACTTCAAATTTTACTTAAATTTGAAACATCCAACATAATTAGCTGAAATATTTAAAATTCAGTGGGGCTCCTATGTTATATATTTCTTTTAGTTCACTCTTAATAGTAGCTGGTTTTCTGGAAATGATATGAAATATTGTTACCATTCTATTTAACAGGACACAACTCGGTTGCCTACTGGTTGGATGGTTGTGACTTCCTGGGGCGAGGCTGGGGCTCCAGGAACCATTTTCAAAAGAAGAAAAGTGAAGAGGTAGGAGACAATTCATTATCACAAACCTAGTTAAAGAATTCCCATCTAGAACATAGGATTATAGTCAATTTTAATGCATACTAGAAAGTTTCTTGTAAAGATCGAAATGCATTTGGTCACCTGTATTATACTTGCTTTAGAATTGTCTTAGTATTGGCTGATTACATTCAAATGACATCAATATTGTTGACATGCACTTGAAGATGTCTGCCTAGCGACTACCTGCCGTCTATTCAAGCCGTGTTAAGCCTGATGCCGAAAGAAGATTCCCGTTGCCTGCCGCCAGATGAAGCCATGTGACCCCTGCCTCCAGAAGATGCCTCCTGATGACTGCCTCCTGAAGACGGATTGTTAAGCCTGCTGCCAGATGTCTCTCGATGTCTGCTGCTGCCTGAAGCCTGCTGCCAAAAGATGCCATGTGAAGCCTGCTGCCAGAAGAAATAGCGACATCTCTTGCCAGAATAGGTAAGAGACCATTTCCGATTAGATACCTACTTTAAAAACTAAGATCTATGATTTCAAAATTTACTTGAATTTGAAACATTCAAAATACTTTCCTGAAAAAAAATCGAAATTCAGTGAGGCTCCTACGTTATATATTTCCTTTAGAATACTCTTAATATTAGCTGGTTTTCTTGAAATGATATGAAATATTGTTCCCATTCTATTTAACAGGACACAACTCGGTCGCCTACTGCATGGATGGTTGTGACTTCCTGGGGCGAGGCTGGGGCTCCAGGACCCATTTTCAAAAGAAGAAAAGCAAAGAGGTAGGAGACAATTCATTATCACAAACCTAGTTAAAGAGTTCCCGTCTAGGACATAGGATTATAGTCAATTTCATTGCAATCCAAATAGTTTCTTGAAAAAATAGCAATGCATTTGGTCTCCTGTATTATACTTTCTTTGGAATTCTCTTAGTATTGGCTGATTACATTCAAATGACATCAATATTGTTGACATACACTTGAAGATGTCTGCCTGGCGACTAACTGCCGCCCATTCAAGCCGTGTGAAGCCTGCTGCCGAAAGATGACTCCAGTTGGTTGCCGCCAGATGAAACCATGTGCAGCCTGCCTCTAGAAGATGCCTCCTGATGACTGCCTCCAGAAGACGGATTGTTAAGCCTGCTGCCAGAAGATGCCTCTCGATGTCTGCTGCTGCCTGAAGCCTGCTGCCAAAAGATGCCATGTGAAGCCTGCTGCCAGAAGAAATAGCGACATCTCTTGCCATAATAGGTAAGAGACCATTTCCGATTAGATACCTACTTTAAAAACTAAGATCTATGACTTCAAAATTTACTTGAATTTGAAACGTTCAAAATACTTTCCTGAAAAAATCAAAATTCAGTGGGCCTCCTACGTTATATATTTCCTTTAGAATACTCTTAATATTAGCTGGTTTTCTTGAAATGATATGAAATATTGTTCCCATTCTATTTAACAGGACACAACTCGGTCGCCTACTGCATGGATGGTTGTGACTTCCTGGGGCGAGGCTGGGGCTCCAGGACCCATTTTCAAAAGAAGAAAAGCCAAGAGGTAGGAGACAATTCATTATCACAAACCTAGTTAAAGAATTCCCGTCTAGAACATAGGATTATAGTTATTTTGGTAATACTTTAATAGGTTTGTTTTACAGGTTCTGACTGGCTTTAAAGTCGGTTCTTGTGGTTATTTAAAGTATTACCAAAATATGTCAAAAGACCTGAAAATCATTCTAGTATGTGAAAATTCCGTCTATATTACACTAAAGAAATATTAAATTGAGTTCCTGACACCTGAATTAACCATTCAAACCTCATAAATTGCCAACGGCAAAGCCAGGACATAAAATCCAATAAACCCAATACCATTACCAATAGAATGGACATGAACGTAACCCTAATGTCATACCGGGCAATATAGCCTGAAAATTAAAATACATGCGATCTTTCCGAAATTCACACAGAATGATCCTGGAATAGTCCAAAACACATATCTAAAATAAAATTTAGGGGTCACCGTGTGACATTTTGAGCTAAAAATCAAAACGATGGTGATTTTACAATAGAACATGTATAGAGAAATCCGAAAAAGTTAATTTTCACATAGTAAAAATCGCTCTAAAGATCTGAGATTTTTACAGAATATAGCTGATGTATCCTGCTACACATTCCAATCTTAAAAACGATAGGCCATGACTAAAGATTTTGAAATAATCGAGAAAAACCGTATATCCAGCTTAGTTCTCATAGAAACGCCTAACCAGTTCAACAGGCAACAACAACTCAGCCCACCAGATCTAAAGCAAGGCACAAACGTAATAATGATATGTATCATCAAAAGTATATCATTTTCAACCAAGGGTTCAGCATAATCAAGCCAGTAAACCATACCTACAATAACCATAGCGTCTTCTATATAACCGGAGAGGTAACAGCTGGAGAGCAGGACATGCAACACAGTCAGCTGACGCACTGGAAGCCACAGACCACTGCAAACCGCACTTCCATTATAGACCTTAAAACAACAGTCTGTGTGGGAGAGATAGTATTATATCCAAACACACAAATAATATACCTGATATACAGAAATATTTCATTTTCAAAACCACAGAAAATAATAATAAAAATATACCCATAATACAGAACAAGTGCCGACCTTACCAGGCACATAGAAATTGAAAATGCCATGAGAACAGAATTAATACCCAAATTACGCACAATAATTAAAAACAACATTATGTCAAATTAAATAAGAAAACCACATGAATTATTAAACCACAATGCTTATAAAACAGACCCTTGAGAGTCTATAACGAAGGAATTACAAAAACTAATAATATCAAAACCTGATTTTAGGAATCAAAACCCATAATTTTAAAATCAAAAACCAGAAATAAAGCTCAAGGCCCTCAAACAGCCATTACAGAACCACCTACAGGAATTAATAAAATTTACTGTCATTGTCAAAAAGGCGGCCTGCTAGTCTATAATTTCACCCATCTCTGAAGCACTGTATATCAGTCGTCATGGTGACGTCAGAGGGTCTATTCCCAGAAGCGCGGTGTTCCCCAAAGACTAGCTAGTAGTATAAGGAACATCGCTTCTGTCACGGCTGTCTACTTCATAGGACGTTTAGCCTACAATGTGGCTTAGTAGACAAAATTGATCAATACCTTGATATATAACACTTAACACCAATACCCAATACCAACACTTGGTATTTAATACTAACACTTATGACAACACTTGATACTAACACCTGATATCAATACTCAATACTAACACTCAACGGTAACACACAATACTGATTCCCAACAATAACACTTCAAATACCAATACTCAACAATACACTTCAAATACCAATACTTAATAATAACACTTGATATCAGATACAAACACTTGATATCATATTTTCTTCTTCTTGATACTTATACATCAAACCATACATATATTAGTGATACGTGATGTTTCAATACCCTTACGTAGATAGCACTTTATTTACATCTTATTTTCAATATTTAATAAAACAGTATTTTAATACCTTTTAATAAACTTTCATCTTAAAACATCAATACTTTGTGCTTAACTTGGTTACAGCACAGGTAGGAGACAATTTCTTACTACATACCGAATCGAAAATCTCTGATCTATGACTTCAAAATTTACTTAAATTTGAAACATCCAAAATAATTAGCTGAAATATTTAAAATTCAGTGGGGCTCCTATGTTATATATTTCTATTAGTTTACTCTTAATATTAGCTGGTTTTCTTGAAATGATATGCAATATTGTTCCCATTCTATTTAACAGGACACAACTCGGTTGCCTACTGGTTGGATGGTTGTGACTTCCTGGGGCGAGGCTGGGGCTCCAGGAACCATTTTCAAAAGAAGAAAAGTGAAGAGGTAGGAGACAATTCATTATCACAAACCTAGTTAAAGAATTCCCGTCTAGGACATAGGATTATAGTCAATTTCATTGCAATCCAAATAGTTTCTTGAAAAAATAGCAATGCATTTGGTCTCCTGTATTATACTTTCTTTGGAATTCTCTTAGTATTGGCTGATTACATTCAAATGACATCAATATTGTTGACATGCACTTGAAGATGTCTGCCTGGCGACTAATTGCTGCCCATTCAAGCCGTGTGAAGCCTGCTGCCGAAAGACGACTCCAGTTGGTTGCCGCCAGATGAAACCATGTGCAGCCTGCCTCTAGAAGATGCCTCCTGATGACTGCCTCCAGAAGACGGATTGTTAAGCCTGCTGCCAGAAGATGCCTCTCGATGTCTGCTGCTGCCTGAAGCCTGCTGCCAAAGGATGCCGTGTGAAGCCTGCTGCCAGAAGAAACAGTGACATCTCTTGCCAGAATAGGTAAGAGACCATTTCCGATTAGATACCTACTTTAAAAATAAGATCTATGACTTCAAAATTTACTTGAATTTGAAACGTTCAAAATACTTTCCTGAAAAAATCAAAATTCAGTGGGCCTCCTACGTTATATAATTCCTTTAGAATACTCTTAATATTAGCTGGTATTCTTGAAATGATATGAAATATTGTTCCCATTCTATTTAACAGGACACAACTCGGTCGCCTACTGCATGGATGGTTGTGACTTCCTGGGGCGAGGCTGGGGCTCCAGGACCCATTTTCAAAAGAAGAAAAGCCAAGAGGTAGGAGACAATTCATTATCACAAACCTAGTTAAAGAGTTCCCGTCTAGAACATAGGATTATAGTCAATTTCATTGCATACCAGATAGTTTCTTGAAAAGACGGAAATGCATTTGGTCTCCTGTATTACGCTTTCTATAGAATTCTCTTAGTACCCGCTGTTTACATTCAAATGACATCAATATTGTTGACATGCAATTGCAGATATCTGCCTGACAACTGCCTGCCGCCTGTTCAAGCTGTGTGAAGCCTGCTGCCGAAAGATGACTCCCGCTGCCTGCTGCAAGATGACGCCATGTGAAGCCTGCCTCCAGAAGATGCCTCCTGATGACTGCCTCCAGAAAACGGTGTGTTAAGCCTGCTGCCAGAAGACGCCTCTTGATGTCCGCTGCTGCTAAGTTTGGTTTGTTGTTTGCATTGTATGTCTTGTATGTTTTGTTTGTTCGGGATCCAACCATTGTTTGTCTAATCATGTCAACTGTCATTGCTTGTCCTAACTGCTATTTGTTGCCAGATGTTTGTTTGCCATTGCCTGACTGCTGCGTTGCCTGCTGGAATCCCAAGTGAGCGATGCCGGTTTGCTGATCGTGTTTGAACCCTGCTGACTAATGCTGTCCCCTGTTGCCTGCCGCCAGAAGATGCCGCCTGAAGCCTGCTGCCAGAAGATGCCGTTCGAAGCCTGCTGCCAGAAGAAACAGTGACATCTCTTGACAAAATAGGTAGGAGACAATTTCTTATTACATACGGAATCGAAAATCTCTGATCTATGACTTCAAATTTTACTTAAATTTGAAACATCCAACATAATTAGCTGAAATATTTAAAATTCAGTGGGGCTCCTATGTTATATATTTCTTTTAGTTCACTCTTAATACTAGCTGGTTTTCTTGAAATGATATGAAATATTGTTCCCATTCTATTTAACAGGACACAACTCGGTTGCCTACTGCATGGATGGTTGTGACTTCCTGGGGCGAGGCTGGGGCTCCAGGAACCATTTTCAAAAGAAGAAAAGTGAAGAGGTAGGAGACAATTCATTATCACAAACCTAGTTAAAGAATTCCCATCTAGAACATAGGATTATAGTCAATTTTAATGCATACTAGAAAGTTTCTTGAAAAGATCGAAATGCATTTGGTCACCTGTATTATACTTGCTTTAGAATTGTCTTAGTATTGGCTGATTACATTCAAATGACATCAATATTGTTGACATGCACTTGAAGATGTCTGCTTGGCGACTACCTCCCGCCTATTCAAGCCGTGTTAAGCCTGATGCCGAAAGAAGATTCCCGTTGCCTGCCGCCAGATGAAGCCATGTGACCCCTGCCTCCAGAAGATGCCTCCTGATGACTGCCTCCTGAAGACGGATTGTTAAGCCTGCTGCCAGATGTCTCTCGATGTCTGCTGCTGCCTGAAGCCTGCTGCCAAAAGATGCCATGTGAAGCCTGCTGCCAGAAGAAATAGCGACATCTCTTGCCAGAATAGGTAAGAGACCATTTCCGATTAGATACCTACTTTAAAAACTAAGATCTATGATTTCAAAATTTACTTGAATTTGAAACATTCAAAATACTTTCCTGAAAAAAAATCAAAATTCAGTGAGGCTCCTACGTTATATATTTCCTTTAGAATACTCTTAATATTAGCTGGTTTTCTTGAAATGATAGAAAATATTGTTCCCATTTTATTTAACAGGACACAACTCGGTCGCCTACTGCATGGATGGTTGTGACTTCCTGGGGCGAGGCTGGGGCTCCAGGACCCATTTTCAAAAGAAGAAAAGCTAAGAGGTAGGAGACAATTTATAATCACATACCTAACCGAAAAATTCCCGTCTAGGACAGGATTATAGTCAATTTCATTGCAATCCAAATAGTTTCTTGAAAAAATAGCAATGCATTTGGTCTTCTGTATTATACTTTCTTTGGAATTCTCTTAGTATTGGCTGATTACATTCAAATGACATCAATATTGTTGACATGCACTTGAAGATGTCTGCCTGGCGACTAACTGCCGCCCATTCAAGCTGTGTGAAGCCTGCTGCCGAAAGATGATGCCTCCAGAAGACGGTGCTTTAAACCTGCTGCCAGAAGATGCCTCTCGATGTCTGCCTGCCGCCTGTCCAAGCTGTGTGAAGCCTGCTGCCGAAAGATGACTCCCGTAGCCTGCCACCAGATGACGCCATGTGACGCCTGCTTCCAGAAGATGTCTCCTGATGACTGCCTCCAGAAGACGGATTGTTAAGCCTGCTGCCAGAAGATGCCTCTCGATGTCTGCCGCTGCCTGAAGCCTGCTGCCAAAAGATGCCAGAAGAAACAGCGACATCTCTTGCCAGAATAGGTAAGAGACCATTTCTGATTAGATACCTACTTTAAAAACTAAGATCTATGACTTTGAAATTGATTTGAATTTGAAACGTTCAAAATACTTTCCTGAAAAAAAGCAAAATTGAGTGGGGCTCCTAAGTTATATATATCCTTTATGGTAATCTTAATATTAGCTGGTTTTCTTGAAATGATATGAAATATCGTTTCCATTCTATTTAACAGGACACAACTCGGTCGCCTACTGCATGGATGGTTGTGACTTCCTGGAGCGAGGCTGGGGCTCCAGGACCCATTTTCAAAAGAAGAAAAGTCAAGAGGTAGGAGACTCTTCTGGTAGTGGTATGGTTAATTCATAAAGATATGATATAACCAAGGTAATGGTCACGTAATATGAATAGAATTGTAGACTATAGAATAAGAAACGCCCTAGTACGGAATCGTGGAGACATCTAGCGGAATACGGGTGTACCACAGGTCGGGCCAGACGGTAGAGACGCCCTGTGGAGAGTTTATGAACCAACTCGCCGTTTTGATATACCGCAACGTGCGCGGCCGCGTTGGTTAGGACCAATAGAACTTTTGATTAATTATAACTTGATTAAGACAGTGTCGACACCTAGCGGGTAATTCTGGAACCCTTCAGTAGAATATCAATGTATAAATACGGGAGAGAAATGATTCTAACCTTGTTAATTAATTATTAATCTTAACAACATTCAATGAACCTATTTCATTATGATCTTATTCTAAATACGTGGGGATTATTCTATCTCCCATGCTCGTCTATTACTATTAAGCACATTCAACCTTAATGAATCCGATTGTAATTAATAAATCCTTAAATATATATGTAGATCTTCAATTCATTACGTGAGGCTTTTCATAGGAATCATGAATATGAACCTGAGTTAATTATAATATGTTAATTAGATCTTTTCACTAATTATAAATGTGGGGAAGGTAGAATTACTCTAGGCAGTGTGTGATATCGGCTACCAGAATCTATTTAATTCCAATCCACAACGAGGTGCACTTTGGGAATATTAAGATCTTAATTAATTGTTAATTAATTAATATAATATGAATCTAATTCGATTCTAAGTGTATCATAATTCATTTCCTAAAGTTCCAAGTCAAGTAATAATGATCTAGACCATGTATATTAATCTATTTCCTTTCTGCAACTATTCTATTTCATTTCTATTAAGTTAGTTCGCTTCCATTATACTTCTATTTCGTTTCTATTAAGTTATTTCGTTTTATCATAAAGATATTTCGTTTCTGTTATAATTCTATTTCGTTTCAACGTGTCTTTCTATGAGTAAGAAGGCCAGAGAGTGAAATAAAGTTCAAATCTTTAATCAACAGTTCCTTAACAGCTTCAGACAGTCTTCAATGCATTCAGGAGTAATCTTGAGTAATACATAGAGTCATTGGTCACTGGTCCTCACTAATAGTTCAAATATTATAACACACTTCTGAGAGTCCCATATGAATATGGGCATCAAGAGGCACACTTCAAGGTATTGACAGCCCAGTCAGTTCATAAGACACTGGGTCTGATATGACTGGGTGTCTATTGTCTGTTGTCAGTGGATAAGTTCATAAGGTGTCTCAAGACTGATATCAAAACGTTTCAGTAAGTCCAAATCATGGATAGTCAATGATAGAACTCACAGGGTATCTCACAGTATAGACATGTATCAATGGCATATAGTCAACAGTATCTATGGCATAAATCAAAGCATGAATAGCATAACTCACCAATTAATGTGAAATCCTAGGTGACTCAAAACTCTGAGAACTGACTTACAAGTCAAGTCCTGAACCAATCCTGATGATATCAATCTCGGATCCTAAGATCACTCTACTCTCAAGATGAGAAGTAAAGGTGAGATGTGATCCAATGAAAGTTCCTATGATATCTGGAGAGTACCCAAGTCAGCCGTGTGTAGTGAAAGTAAGCTTGATCTGAGTCTCAGGATCAAGCTCACTAAACACCAACTCCCTATAGGCGTTCTTGCTATAGCTGAAGCCTATAGAACGAATTTCACTACTGTATGTATCAGTCTCTACTCGGAGAGAAATCTGCTACAGGTCTTGACAGTAGGTGATGGTAAAGGAGACTGAATCCCCACAGTGCGCGGATCCAGCTCAGAGATGCGCGGGAGGCTTATTTGGGACACTCCAGAACTTTCTTAATTTATGCTAATTTATTCATTTGCTCAGAGGGACCAGAGAGAGGCTTCCCTGTGACTCACAAACGCCTACGCATCACTCTAGACCTTAATACCAACAAATCCCGGCAGGGGGAAGCGGCGGCGTCGCGGTGACGTCCTACACCGGCATGAGTACCGTACACCCGCTTCTGTATGTCCCCAAGCTTTACCATAAACTCCACACATGATATAACTATAATACATAGTCAAACCGCTATACACTAGCTAAACAACGCTATTAAATATTATGATAAATACACACAGAACCGGGACACTCTGATACTTATTTGCAAATAATCAATAATTCCAGAGATTCAATAATAATCCAAATAATAATACATAAACATTCTTTCTTCAAATAAATACCTCAATCCGGTACCGTACTAGCTACGGTACAAGACAATTCATTATCACAAGCCTAGTTGAAGAATTCCAATCTAGGACATAGGATTATAGTCAATTTTAATGCATACCAGATAGTTTCTTGAAAAGATCGAAATGCATTTGGTCTCCTGTATTGCACTTTCTTTAGAATTGCCTTAGTACTGGCTGTTTACATTCAAATGACATTAATATTGTTGAAATGCAATTGCAGATATCCGCCCGAAGCCTGCTGCCAGAAGATGCTGTTCGAAGCCTGCTGCCGAAAGATGACTCCCGCTGCCTGCCGCCAGATGACGCCATGTGAAGCCTGCCTCCAGAAGATGCCTCCTGACGACTGCCTCCAGAAAACGGTGCGTTAAGCCTGCTGCCAGAAGACGCCTCTTGCTGTCCTCTGCTGCTAAGTTTGGTTTGTTGTTTGCATTGTATGTCTTGTATGTTTTGTTTGTTTGGGATCCCACCATTGTTCGTCTTATCATGTCAACTGTCATTGCTTGTCCTAACTGCTATTTGTTGCCAGATGTTTGTTTGCCGTTGCCTGACTGCTGCGTTGCCTGCTGGAATCCAAGTGAGCGATGTCGATTTGCTGATCGTGTTTGAACCCTGCTAACTAATGCTGTCCCGTTGCCTGCCGCCAGAAGACGCCGCCCGAAGCCTGCTGCCAGAAGATGCCGTTCGAAGCATGCTGCCGAAAGATGACTCCCGCTGCCTGCCGCCAGATGACGCCATGTGAAGCCTGCCTCCAGAAGATGCCTCCTGACGACTGCCTCCAGAAAACGGTGCGTTAAGCCTGCTGCCAGAAGACGCCTCTTGCTGTCCGCTGCTGCTAAGTTTGGTTTGTTGTTTGCATTGTATATCTTGTATGTTTTGTTTGTTTGGGATCCCACCATTGTTCGTCTTATCATGTCAACTGTCATTGCTTGTCCTAACTGCTATTTGTTGCCAGATGTTTGTTTGCCGTTGCCTGACTGCTGCGTTGCCTGCTGGAATCCAAGTGAGCGATGCCGGTTTGCTGATCGTGTTTGAACCCTGCTAACTAATGCTGTCCCCTGTTGCCTGCCGCCAGAAGACGCCGCCTGAAGCCTGCTGCCAGAAGATGCCGTTCGAAGCCTGCTGCCGAAAGATGACTCCCGCTGCCTGCCGCCAGATGACGCCATGTGAAGCCTGCCTCCAGAAGATGCCTCCTGACGACTGCCTCCAGAAAACGGTGCGTTAAGCCTGCTGCCAGAAGACGCCTCTTGCTGTCCGCTGCTGCTAAGTTTGGTTTGTTGTTTGCATTGTATGTCTTGTATGTTTTGTTTGTTTGGGATCCCACCATTGTTCGTCTTATCATGTCAACTGTCATTGCTTGTCCTAACTGCTATTTGTTGCCAGATGTTTGTTTGCCGTTGCCTGACTGCTGCATTGCCTGCTGGAATCCAAGTGAGCGATGCCGGTTTGCTGATCGTGTTTGAACCCTGCTAACTAATGCTGTCCCCTGTTGCCTGCCGCCAGAAGACGCCGCCTGAAGCCTGCTGCCAGAAGATGCCGTTCGAAGCCTGCTGCCGAAAGATGACTCCCGCTGCCTGCCGCCAGATGACGCCATGTGAAGCCTGCCTCCAGAAGATGCCTCCTGACGACTGCCTCCAGAAAACGGTGCGTTAAGCCTGCTGCCAGAAGACGCCTCTTGCTGTCCGCTGCTGCTAAGTTTGGTTTGTTGTTTGCATTGTATATCTTGTATGTTTTGTTTGTTCGGGATCCAACCATTGTTTGTCTAATCATGTCAACTGTCATTGCTTGTCCTAACTGCTATTTGTTGCCAGATGTTTGTTTGCCATTGCCTGACTGCTGCGTTGCATGCTGGAATCCCAAGTGAGCGATGCCGGTTTGCTGATCGTGTTTGAACCCTGCTGACTAATGCTGTCCCCTGTTGCCTGCCGCCAGAAGATGCCGCCTGAAGCCTGCTGCCAGAAGATGCCGTTCGAAGCCTGCTGCCAGAAGAAACAGTGACATCTCTTGACAAAATAGGTAGGAGACAATTTCTTATTACATACCGAATCGAAAATCTCTGATCTATGACTTCAAATTTTACTTAAATTTGAAACATCCAACATAATTAGCTGAAATATTTAAAATTCAGTGGGGCTCCTATGTTATATATTTCTTTTAGTTCACTCTTAATACTAGCTGGTTTTCTTGAAATGATATGAAATATTGTTCCCATTCTATTTAACAGGACACAACTCGGTTGCCTACTGGTTGGATGGTTGTGACTTCCTGGGGCGAGGCTGGGGCTCCAGGAACCATTTTCAAAAGAAGAAAAGTGAAGAGGTAGGAGACAATTCATTATCACAAACCTAGTTAAAGAATTCCCATCTAGAACATAGGATTATAGTCAATTTTAATGCATACTAGAAAGTTTCTTGAAAAGATCGAAATGCATTTGGTCACCTGTATTATACTTGCTTTAGAATTGTCTTAGTATTGGCTGATTACATTCAAATGACATCAATATTGTTGACATGCACTTGAAGATGTCTGCCTAGCGACTACCTGCCGTCTATTCAAGCCGTGTTAAGCCTGATGCCGAAAGAAGATTCCCGTTGCCTGCCGCCAGATGAAGCCATGTGACCCCTGCCTCCAGAAGATGCCTCCTGATGACTGCCTCCTGAAGACGGATTGTTAAGCCTGCTGCCAGATGTCTCTCGATGTCTGCTGCTGCCTGAAGCCTGCTGCCAAAAGATGCCATGTGAAGCCTGCTGCCAGAAGAAATAGCGACATCTCTTGCCAGAATAGGTAAGAGACCATTTCCGATTAGATACCTACTTTAAAAACTAAGATCTATGATTTCAAAATTTACTTGAATTTGAAACATTCAAAATACTTTCCTGAAAAAAAATCGAAATTCAGTGAGGCTCCTACGTTATATATTTCCTTTAGAATACTCTTAATATTAGCTGGTTTTCTTGAAATGATATGAAATATTGTTCCCATTCTATTTAACAGGACACAACTCGGTCGCCTACTGCATGGATGGTTGTGACTTCCTGGGGCGAGGCTGGGGCTCCAGGACCCATTTTCAAAAGAAGAAAAGCAAAGAGGTAGGAGACAATTCATTATCACAAACCTAGTTAAAGAGTTCCCGTCTAGGACATAGGATTATAGTCAATTTCATTGCAATCCAAATAGTTTCTTGAAAAAATAGCAATGCATTTGGTCTCCTGTATTATACTTTCTTTGGAATTCTCTTAGTATTGGCTGATTACATTCAAATGACATCAATATTGTTGACATACACTTGAAGATGTCTGCCTGGCGACTAACTGCCGCCCATTCAAGCCGTGTGAAGCCTGCTGCCGAAAGATGACTCCAGTTGGTTGCCGCCAGATGAAACCATGTGCAGCCTGCCTCTAGAAGATGCGTCCTGATGACTGCCTCCAGAAGACGGATTGTTAAGCCTGCTGCCAGAAGATGCCTCTCGATGTCTGCTGCTGCCTGAAGCCTGCTGCCAAAAGATGCCATGTGAAGCCTGCTGCCAGAAGAAATAGCGACATCTCTTGCCAGAATAGGTAAGAGACCATTTCCGATTAGATACCTACTTTAAAAACTAAGATCTATGACTTCAAAATTTACTTGAATTTGAAACGTTCAAAATACTTTCCTGAAAAAATCAAAATTCAGTGGGCCTCCTACGTTATATATTTCCTTTAGAATACTTTTAATATTAGCTGGTTTTCTTGAAATGATATGAAATATTGTTCCCATTCTATTTAACAGGACACAACTCGGTCGCCTACTGCATGGATGGTTGTGACTTCCTGGGGCGAGGCTGGGGCTCCAGGACCCATTTTCAAAAGAAGAAAAGCCAAGAGGTAGGAGACAATTCATTATCACAAACCTAGTTAAAGAATTCCCGTCTAGAACATAGGATTATAGTTATTTTGGTAATACTTTAATAGGTTTGTTTTACAGGTTCTGACTGGCTTTAAAGTCGGTTCTTGTGGTTATCTAAAGTATTACCAAAATATGTCAAAAGACCTGAAAATCATTCTAGTATGTGAAAATTCCGTCTATATTACACTAAAGAAATATTAAATTGAGTTCCTGACACCTGAATTAACCATTCAAACCTTTTAAATTGCCAACGGCAAAGCCAGGACATAAAATCCAATCAACCCAATACCATTACCAATAGAATGGACATGAACGTAACCCTAATGTCATACCGGGCAATATAGCCTGAAAATTAAAATACATGCGATCTTTCCGAAATTCACACAGAATGATCCTGGAATAGTCCAAAACACATATCTAAAATAAAATTTTGGGGTCACTGTGTGACATTTTGAGCTAAAAATCAAAACGATGGTGATTTTACAATAGAACATGTATAGAGAAATCCGAAAAAGTTAATTTTCACATAGTAAAAATCGCTCTAAAGATCTGAAATTTGTACAGAATATAGCTGATGTATCCTGCTACACATTCCAATCTTAAAAACGATAGGCCATGACTAAAGATTTTGAAATAATCGAGAAAAACCGTATATCCAGCTTAGTTCTCATAGAAACGCCTAACCACTTCAACAGGGAACAACAACTCAGCCCACCAGATCTAAAGCAAGGCACAAACGTAATAATGATATGTATCATCAAAAGTATATCAATTTCAACCAAGGGTTCAGCATAATCAAGCCAGTAAACCATACCTACAATAACCATAGCGTCTTCTATATAACCGGAGAGGTAACAGCTGGAGAGCAGGACATGCAACACAGTCAGCCGACGCACTGGAAGCCACAGACCACTGCAAACCGCACTTCCATTATAGACCTTAAAACAACAGTCTGTGTGGGAGAGATAGTATTATATCCAAACACACAAATAATCTACCTGATATACAGAAATATTTCATTTTCAAAACCACAGAAAATAATAATAAAAATATACCCATAATACAGAACAAGTGCCGACCTTACCAGGCACATAGAAATTGAAAATGCCATGAGAACAGAATTAATACCCAAATTACGCACAATAATTAAAAACAACATTATGTCAAATTAAATAAGAAAACCACATGAATAATTAAAACCACAATGCTTATAAAACAGACCCTTGAGAGCCTATAACGAAGGAATTACAAAAACTAATAATATCAAAACCTGATTTTAGGAATCAAAACCCATAATTTTAAAATCAAAAACCAGAAATAAAGCTCAAGGCCCTCAAACAGGCATTACAGAACCACCTACAGGAATTAATAAAATGTACTGTCATTGTCAAAAAGGCGGCCTGCTAGTCTATAATTTCACCCATCTCTGAAGCACTGTATATCAGTCGTCATAGTGACGTCAGAGGGTCTATTCCCAGAAGCGCGGTGTTCCCCAAAGACTAGCTAGTAGTATAAGAAACATCGCTTCTGTCACGGCTATCTACCTAATAGGACGTTTAGCCTACAATGTGGCTTAGTAGACAAAATTGATCAATACCTTGATATATAACACTTAACACCAATACCCAATACCAACATTTGGTATTTAATACTAACACTTATGACAACACTTGATACTAACACCTGATATCAATACTCAATACTAACACTCAACGGTAACACACAATACTGATTCCCAACAATAACACTTTAAATACCAATACTTACCAATAAACTTCAAATACCAATACTTAATAATAACACTTGATATCAGATACAAACACTTGATATCATATTTTCTTCTTCTTGATACTTATACATCAAACCATACATATATTAGTGATACGTGATGTTTCAATACCCTTACGTAGATAGCACTTTATTTACATCTTATTTTCAATATTTAATAAAACAGTCTTTTAATACCTTTTAATAAACTTTCATCTTAAAACATCAATACTTTGTGCTTAACTTGGTTACAGCACAGGTAGGAGACAATTTCTTATTACATACCGAATCGAAAATCTCTGATCTATGACTTCAAATTTTACTTAAATTTGAAACATCCAACATAATTAGCTGAAATATTTAAAATAAAGTGAGGCTCCTATGTTATATATTTCTATTAGTTTACTCTTAATACTAGCTGGTTTTCTTGAAATGATAGAAAATATTTTTCCCATTTTATTTAACAGGACACAACTCGGTCGCCTACTGCATCAATGGTTGTGACTTCCTGGGGCGAGGCTGGGGCTCCAGGACCCATTTTCAAAAGAAGAAAAGCCAAGAGGTAGGAGACAATTCATTATCACAAACCTAGTTAAAGAATTCCCGTCTAGGACATAGGATTATAGTCAATTTCATTGCAATCCAAATAGTTTCTTGAAAAAATAGCAATGCATTTGGTCTCCTGTATTATACTTTCTTTGGAATTCTCTTAGTATTGGCTGATTACATTCAAATGACATCAATATTGTTGACATGCACTTGAAGATGTCTGCCTGGCGACTAACTGCCGCCCATTCAAGCCGTGTGAAGCCTGCTGCCGAAAGACGACTCCAGTTGGTTGCCGCCAGATGAAACCATGTGCAGCCTGCCTTTAGAAGATGCCTCCTGATGACTGCCTCCAGAAGACGGATTGTTAAGCCTGCTGCCAGAAGATGCCTCTCGATGTCTGCTGCTGCCTGAAGCCTGCTGCCAAAAGATGCCATGTGAAGCCTACTGCCAGAAGAAATAGCGACATCTCTTGCCAGAATAGGTAAGAGACCATTTCCGATTGGATACCTACTTTAAAATCTAAGATCTATGACTTCAAAATTTACTTGAATCTGAAACGTTCAAAATACTTTCCTGAAAAAAATCAAAATTCAGTGGGCCTCCTACGTTATATATTTCCTTTAGAATACTCTTAATATTAGCTGGTTTTCTTGAAATGATATGAAATATTGTTCCCATTTTATTTAACAGGACACAACTCGGTCATCTACTGCATGGATGGTGGTGACTTCCTGGGGCGAGGCTGGGGCTCCAGGACCCATTTTCAAAAGAAGAAAAGCTAAGAGGTAGGAGACAATTTATAATCACATACCTAACCGAAAAATTCCCGTCTAGGACATAGGATTATAGTCAATTTCATTGCAATCCAAATAGTTTCTTGAAAAAATAGCAATGCATTTGGTCTCCTGTATTATACTTTCTTTGGAATTCTCTTAGTATTGGCTGATTACATTCAAATGACATCAATATTGTTGACATGCACTTGAAGATGTCTGCCTGGCGACTACCTGCCGCCCATTCAAGCCGTGTGAAGCCTGCTGCCGAAAGACGACTCCAGTTGGTTGCCGCCAGATGAAACCATGTGCAGCCTGCCTCTAGAAGATGCTTCCTGATGACTGCCTCCAGAAGACGGATTGTTAAGCCTGCTGCCAGAAGATGCCTCTCGATGTCTGCTGCCGCCTGAAGCCTGCTGCCAAAAGATGCCGTGTGAAACCTGCTGCCAGAAGAAACAGTGACATCTCTTGCCAGAATAGGTAAGAGACCATTTCCGATTGGATACCTACTTTAAAATCTAAGATCTATGACTTCAAAATTTACTTGAATTTGAAACGTTCAAAATACTTTCCTGAAAAAAATCAAAATTCAGTGGGCCTCCTACGTTATATATTTCCTTTAGAATACTCTTAATATTAGCTGGTTTTCTTGAAATGATATGAAATATTGTTCCCATTCTATTTAACAGGACACAACTCGGTCGCCTACTGCATGGATGGTTGTGACTTCCTGGGGCGAGGCTGGGGCTCCAGGACCCATTTTCAAAAGAAGAAAAGCCAAGAGGTAGGAGACAATTCATTATCACAAACCTAGTTAAAGAATTCCCGTCTAGAACATAGGATTATAGTTATTTTGGTAATACTTCAATAGGTTTGTTTTACAGGTTCTGACTGGCTTTAAAGTTAGTTCTTGTGGCTATTTAAAGTATTACCAAAATATGTCAAAAGACCTGAAAATCATTCTAGTATGTGAAAATTCCGTCTATATTACACTAAAGAAATATTAAATTAAGTTCCTGACACCTGAATTAACCATTCAAACCTTTTAAATTGCCAACGGCAAAGCCAGGACATAAAATCCAATCAACCCAATACCATTACCAATAGAATGGACATGAACGTAACCCTAATGTCATACCGGGCAATATAGCCTGAAAATTAAAATACATGCGATCTTTCCGAAATTCACACAGAATGATCCTGGAATAGTCCAAAACACATATCTAAAATAAAATTTTGGGGTCACTGTGTGACATTTTGAGCTAAAAATCAAAACGATGGTGATTTTACAATAGAACATGTATAGAGAAATCCGAAAAAGTTAATTTTCACATAGAAAAAATCGCTCTAAAGATCTGAAATTTTTACAGAATATAGCTGATGTATCCTGCTACACATTCCAATCTTAAAAACGATAGGCCATGACTAAAGATTTTGAAATAATCGAGAAAAACCGTATATCCAGCTTAGTTCTCATAGAAACGCCTAACCACTTCAACAGGGAACAACAACTCAGCCCACCAGATCTAAAGCAAGGCACAAACGTAATAATGATATGTATCATCAAAAGTATATCAATTTCAACCAAGGGTTCAGCATAATCAAGCCAGTAAACCATACCTACAATAACCATAGCGTCTTCTATATAACCGGAGAGGTAACAGCTGGAGAGCAGGACATGCAACACAGTCAGCCGACGCACTGGAAGCCACAGACCACTGCAAACCGCACTTCCATTATAGACCTTAAAACAACAGTCTGTGTGGGAGAGATAGTATTATATCCAAACACACAAATAATATACCTGATATACAGAAATATTTCATTTTCAAAACCACAGAAAATAATAATAAAAATATACCCATAATACAGAACAAGTGCCGACCTTACCAGGCACATAGAAATTGAAAATGCCATGAGAACAGAATTAATACCCAAATTACGCACAATAATTAAAAACAACATTATGTCAAATTAAATAAGAAAACCACATGAATAATTAAAACCACAATGCTTATAAAACAGACCCTTGAGAGTCTATAACGAAGGAATTACAAAAACTAATAATATCAAAACCTGATTTTAGGAATCAAAACCCATAATTTTAAAATCATAAAACCAGAAATAAAGCTCAAGGCCCTCAAACAGCCATTACAGAACCACCTACAGGAATTAATAAAATTTACTGTCATTGTCAAAAAGGCAGCCTGCTAGTCTATAATTTCACCCATCTCTGAAGCACTGTATATCAGTCGTCATAGTGACGTCAGAGGGTCTATTCCCAGAAGCGCGGTGTTCCCCAAAGACTAGCTAGTAGTATAAGAAACATCGCTTCTGTCACGGCTATCTACCTCATAGGACGTTTAGCCTACAATGTGGCTTAGTAGACAAAATTGATCAATACCTTGATATATAACACTTAACACCAATACCCAATACCAACACTTGGTATTTAATACTAACACTTATGACAACACTTGATACTAACACCTGATATCAATACTCAATACTAACACTCAACGGTAACACACAATACTGATTCCCAACAATAACACTTCAAATACCAATACTTAACAATAAACTTCAAATACCAATACTTAATAATAACACTTGATATCAGATACAAACACTTGATATCATATTTTCTTCTTCTTGATACTTATACATCAAACCATACATATATTAGTGATACGTGATGTTTCAATACCCTTACGTAGATAGCACTTTATTTACATCTTATTTTCAATATTTAATAAAACAGTCTTTTAATACCTTTTAATAAACTTTCATCTTAAAACATCAATACTTTGTGCTTAACTTGGTTACAGCACAGGTAGGAGACAATTTCTTATTACATACCGAATCGAAAATCTCTGATCTATGACTTCAAATTTTACTTAAATTTGAAACATCCAACATAATTAGCTGAAATATTTAAAATAAAGTGAGGCTCCTATGTTATATATTTCTATTAGTTTACTCTTAATACTAGCTGGTTTTCTTGAAATGATAGAAAATATTTTTCCCATTTTATTTAACAGGACACAACTCGGTCGCCTACTGCATGGATGGTTGTGACTTCCTGGGGCGAGGCTGGGGCTCCAGGACCCATTTTCAAAAGAAGAAAAGCCAAGAGGTAGGAGACAATTCATTATCACAAACCTAGTTAAAGAATTCCCGTCTAGGACATAGGATTATAGTCAATTTCATTGCAATCCAAATAGTTTCTTGAAAAAATAGCAATGCATTTGGTCTCCTGTATTATACTTTCTTTGGAATTCTCTTAGTATTGGCTGATTACATTCAAATGACATCAATATTGTTGACATGCACTTGAAGATGTCTGCCTGGCGACTACCTGCCGCCCATTCAAGCCGTGTGAAGCCTGCTGCCGAAAGACGACTCCAGTTGGTTGCCGCCAGATGAAACCATGTGCAGCCTGCCTTTAGAAGATGCCTCCTGATGAATGCCTCCAGAAGACGGATTGTTAAGCCTGCTGCCAGAAGATGCCTCTCGATGTCTGCTGCTGCCTGAAGCCTGATGTCAAAAGATGCCATGTGAAGCCTACTGCCAGAAGAAATAGCGACATCTCTTGCCAGAATAGGTAAGAGACCATTTCCGATTGGATACCTACTTTAAAATCTAAGATCTATGACTTCAAAATTTACTTGAATCTGAAACGTTCAAAATACTTTCCTGAAAAAAATCAAAATTCAGTGGGCCTCCTACGTTATATATTTCCTTTAGAATACTCTTAATATTAGCTGGTTTTCTTGAAATGATATGAAATATTGTTCCCATTTTATTTAACAGGACACAACTCGGTCGCCTACTGCATGGATGGTTGTGACTTCCTGGGGCGAGGCTGGGGCTCCAGGACCCATTTTCAAAAGAAGAAAAGCCAAGAGGTAGGAGACAATTCATTATCACAAACCTAGTTAAAGAATTCCCGTCTAGAACATAGGATTATAGTTATTTTGGTAATACTTTAATAGGTTTGTTTTACAGGTTCTGACTGGCTTTAAAGTCGGTTCTTGTGGTTATCTAAAGTATTACCAAAATATGTCAAAAGACCTGAAAATCATTCTAGTATGTGAAAATTCCGTCTATATTACACTAAAGAAATATTAAATTGAGTTCCTGACACCTGAATTAACCATTCAAACCTTTTAAATTGCCAACGGCAAAGCCAGGACATAAAATCCAATCAACCCAATACCATTACCAATAGAATGGACATGAACGTAACCCTAATGTCATACCGGGCAATATAGCCTGAAAATTAAAATACATGCGATCTTTCCGAAATTCACACAGAATGATCCTGGAATAGTCCAAAACACATATCTAAAATAAAATTTTGGGGTCACTGTGTGACATTTTGAGCTAAAAATCAAAACGATGGTGATTTTACAATAGAACATGTATAGAGAAATCCGAAAAAGTTAATTTTCACATAGTAAAAATCGCTCTAAAGATCTGAAATTTGTACAGAATATAGCTGATGTATCCTGCTACACATTCCAATCTTAAAAACGATAGGCCATGACTAAAGATTTTGAAATAATCGAGAAAAACCGTATATCCAGCTTAGTTCTCATAGAAACGCCTAACCACTTCAACAGGGAACAACAACTCAGCCCACCAGATCTAAAGCAAGGCACAAACGTAATAATGATATGTATCATCAAAAGTATATCAATTTCAACCAAGGGTTCAGCATAATCAAGCCAGTAAACCATACCTACAATAACCATAGCGTCTTCTATATAACCGGAGAGGTAACAGCTGGAGAGCAGGACATGCAACACAGTCAGCCGACGCACTGGAAGCCACAGACCACTGCAAACCGCACTTCCATTATAGACCTTAAAACAACAGTCTGTGTGGGAGAGATAGTATTATATCCAAACACACAAATAATCTACCTGATATACAGAAATATTTCATTTTCAAAACCACAGAAAATAATAATAAAAATATACCCATAATACAGAACAAGTGCCGACCTTACCAGGCACATAGAAATTGAAAATGCCATGAGAACAGAATTAATACCCAAATTACGCACAATAATTAAAAACAACATTATGTCAAATTAAATAAGAAAACCACATGAATAATTAAAACCACAATGCTTATAAAACAGACCCTTGAGAGCCTATTACGAAGGAATTACAAAAACTAATAATATCAAAACCTGATTTTAGGAATCAAAACCCATAATTTTAAAATCAAAAACCAGAAATAAAGCTCAAGGCCCTCAAACAGGCATTACAGAACCACCTACAGGAATTAATAAAATGTACTGTCATTGTCAAAAAGGCGGCCTGCTAGTCTATAATTTCACCCATCTCTGAAGCACTGTATATCAGTCGTCATAGTGACGTCAGAGGGTCTATTCCCAGAAGCGCGGTGTTCCCCAAAGACTAGCTAGTAGTATAAGAAACATCGCTTCTGTCACGGCTATCTACCTAATAGGACGTTTAGCCTACAATGTGGCTTAGTAGACAAAATTGATCAATACCTTGATATATAACACTTAACACCAATACCCAATACCAACACTTGGTATTTAATACTAACACTTATGACAACACTTGATACTAACACCTGATATCAATACTCAATACTAACACTCAACGGTAACACACAATACTGATTCCCAACAATAACACTTCAAATACCAATACTCAACAATACACTTCAAATACCAATACTTAATAATAACACTTGATATCAGATACAAACACTTGATATCATATTTTCTTCTTCTTGATACTTATACATCAAACCATACATATATTAGTGATACGTGATGTTTCAATACCCTTACGTAGATAGCACTTTATTTACATCTTATTTTCAATATTTAATAAAACAGTCTTTTAATACCTTTTAATAAACTTTCATCTTAAAACATCAATACTTTGTGCTTAACTTGGTTACAGCACAGGTAGGAGACAATTTCTTATTACATACCGAATCGAAAATCTCTGATCTATGACTTCAAATTTTACTTAAATTTGAAACATCCAACATAATTAGCTGAAATATTTAAAATAAAGTGAGGCTCCTATGTTATATATTTCTATTAGTTTACTCTTAATACTAGCTGGTTTTCTTGAAATGATAGAAAATATTTTTCCCATTTTATTTAACAGGACACAACTCGGTCGCCTACTGCATGGATGGTTGTGACTTCCTGGGGCGAGGCTGGGGCTCCAGGACCCATTTTCAAAAGAAGAAAAGCCAAGAGGTAGGAGACAATTCATTATCACAAACCTAGTTAAAGAATTCCCGTCTAGGACATAGGATTATAGTCAATTTCATTGCAATCCAAATAGTTTCTTGAAAAAATAGCAATGCATTTGGTCTCCTGTATTATACTTTCTTTGGAATTCTCTTAGTATTGGCTGATTACATTCAAATGACATCAATATTGTTGACATGCACTTGAAGATGTCTGCCTGGCGACTACCTGCCGCCCATTCAAGCCGTGTGAAGCCTGCTGCCGAAAGACGACTCCAGTTGGTTGCCGCCAGATGAAACCATGTGCAGCCTGCCTTTAGAAGATGCCTCCTGATGACTGCCTCCAGAAGACGGATTGTTAAGCCTGCTGCCAGAAGATGCCTCTCGATGTCTGCTGCTGCCTGAAGCCTGATGCCAAAAGATGCCATGTGAAGTCTACTGCCAGAAGAAATAGCGACATCTCTTGCCAGAATAGGTAAGAGACCATTTCCGATTAGATACCTACTTTAAAAACTAAGATCTATGATTTCAAAATTTACTTGAATTTGAAATCATAGATAGAATCCCAAGATGCCATGTGAAGCCTGCTGCCAGAAGAATTAGCAAAATCTCTTGCCAGAATAGGTAAGAGACCATTTCCGATTGGATACCTACTTTAAAATCTAAGATCTATGACTTCAAAATTTACTTGAATCTGAAACGTTCAAAATACTTTCCTGAAAAAATCAAAATTCAGTGGGCCTCCTACGTTATATATTTCCTTTAGAATACTCTTAATATTAGCTGGTTTTCTTGAAATGACATGAAATATTGTTCCCATTCTATGTAACAGGACACAACTCGGTCGCCTACTGCATGGATGGTTGTGACTTCCTGGGGCGAGGCTGGGGCTCCAGGACCCATTTTCAAAAGAAGAAAAGCCAAGAGGTAGGAGACAATTCATTATCACAAACCTAGTTAAAGAATTCCCGTCTAGACATAGGATTATAGTCAATTTCATTGCATACCAGATAGTTTCTTGAAAAAACGGAAATGCATTTGGTCTCCTGTATTACGCTTTCTATAGAATTCTCTTAGTACCCGCTGATTACATTCAAATGACATCAATACTGTTGACATGCAATTGCAGATATCTGCCTGACAACTGCCTGCCGCCTGTTCAAGCTGTGTGAAGCCTGCTGCCGAAAGATGACTCCCGCTGCCTGCTGCCAGATGACGCCATGTGAAGCCTGCCTCCAGAAGATCGCCCTGACGACTGCCTCTAGAAAACGGTGCGTTAAGCCTGCTGCCAGAAGACGCCTCTTGATGTCTGCTGCTGCTAAGTTTGGTTTGTTGTTTGCATTGTATGTCTTGTATGTTTTGTTTTGGTGGGATCCTGATTTTGTTTGTCTTATCATGTCAACTGTCATTGCTTGTCCTAACTGCTATTTGTTGCCAGATGTTTGTTTGCCATTGCCTGACTGCTGCGTTGCCTGCTGGAATCCCAAGTGAGCGATGCCGGTTTGCTGATCGTGTATGAACCCTGCTGACTAATGCTGTCCCCTGTTGCCTGCCGCCAGAAGACGCCGCCTGAAGCCTGCTGCCAGAAGATGCCGTTCGAAGCCTGCTGCCAGAAGAAACAGTGACATCTCTTGACAAAATAGGTAGGAGACAATTTCTTATTACATACCGAATCGAAATTCTCTGATCTATGACTTCAAAATTTACTTAAATTTGAAACATCCAAAATAATTAGCTGAAATATTTAAAATTCAGAGGGGCTCCTATGTTATATATTTCTTTTAGTTCACTCTTAATACTAGCTGGTTTTCTTGAAATGATATGAAATATTGTTCCCATTCTATTTAACAGGACACAACTCGGTTGCCTACTGGTTGGATGGTTGTGACTTCCTGGGGCGAGGCTGGGGCTCCAGGAACCATTTTCAAAAGAAGAAAAGTGAAGAGGTAGGAGACAATTCATTATCACAAACCTAGTTAAAGAATTCCCATCTAGAACATAGGATTATTGTCAATTTTAATGCATACTAGAAAGTTTCTTGAAAAGATCGAAATGCATTTGGTCACCTGTATTATACTTGCTTTAGAATTGTCTTAGTATTGGCTGATTACATTCAAATGACATCAATATTGTTGACATGCACTTGAAGATGTCTGCCTGGCGACTACCTGCCGCCTATTCAAGCAGTGTTAAGCCTGATGCCGAAAGAAGATTCCCGTTGCCTGCCGCCAGATGAAGCCATGTGACCCCTGCCTCCAGAAGATGCCTCCTGATGACTGCCTCCTGAAGACGGATTGTTAAGCCTGCTGCCAGATGTCTCTCGATGTCTGCTGCTGCCTGAAGCCTGCTGCCAAAAGATGCCATGTGAAGCCTGTTGCCAGAAGAAATAGCGACATCTCTTGCCAGAATAGGTAAGAGACCATTTCCGATTGGATACCTACTTTAAAAACTAAGATCTATGATTTCTAAATTTACTTGAATTTGAAACATTCAAAATACTTTCCTGAAAAAAAATCAAAATTCAGTGAGGCTCCTACGTTATATATTTCCTTTAGAATACTCTTAATATTAGCTGGTTTTCTTGAAATGATATGAAATATTGTTCCCATTTTATTTAACAGGACACAACTCGGTCGCCTACTGCATGGATGGTTGTGACTTCCTGGGGCGAGGCTGGGGCTCCAGGACCCATTTTCAAAAGAAGAAAAGCCAAGAGGTAGGAGACAATTCATTATCACAAACCTAGTTAAAGAATTCCCGTCTAGAACATAGGATTATAGTTATTTTGGTAATACTTTAATAGGTTTGTTTTACAGGTTCTGACTGGCTTTAAAGTCGGTTCTTGTGGTTATCTAAAGTATTACCAAAATATGTCAAAAGACCTGAAAATCATTCTAGTATGTGAAAATTCCGTCTATATTACACTAAAGAAATATTAAATTGAGTTCCTGACACCTGAATTAACCATTCAAACCTTTTAAATTGCCAACGGCAAAGCCAGGACATAAAATCCAATAAACCCAATACCATTACCAATAGAATGGACATGAACGTAACCCTAATGTCATACCGGGCAATATAGCCTGAAAATTAAAATACATGCGATCTTTCCGAAATTCACACAGAATGATCCTGGAATAGTCCAAAACACATATCTAAAATAAAATTTTGGGGTCACTGTGTGACATTTTGAGCTAAAAATCAAAACGATGGTGATTTTACAATAGAACATGTATAGAGAAATCCGAAAAAGTTAATTTTCACATAGTAAAAATCGCTCTAAAGATCTGAAATTTGTACAGAATATAGCTGATGTATCCTGCTACACATTCCAATCTTAAAAACGATAGGCCATGACTAAAGATTTTGAAATAATCGAGAAAAACCGTATATCCAGCTTAGTTCTCATAGAAACGCCTAACCACTTCAACAGGGAACAACAACTCAGCCCACCAGATCTAAAGCAAGGCACAAACGTAATAATGATATGTATCATCAAAAGTATATCAATTTCAACCAAGGGTTCAGCATAATCAAGCCAGTAAACCATACCTACAATAACCATAGCGTCTTCTATATAACCGGAGAGGTAACAGCTGGAGAGCAGGACATGCAACACAGTCAGCCGACGCACTGGAAGCCACAGACCACTGCAAACCGCACTTCCATTATAGACCTTAAAACAACAGTCTGTGTGGGAGAGATAGTATTATATCCAAACACACAAATAATATACCTGATATACAGAAATATTTCATTTTCAAAACCACAGAAAATAATAATAAAAATATACCCATAATACAGAACAAGTGCCGACCTTACCAGGCACATAGAAATTGAAAATGCCATGAGAACAGAATTAATACCCAAATTACGCACAATAATTAAAAACAACATTATGTCAAATTAAATAAGAAAACCACATGAATAATTAAAACCACAATGCTTATAAAACAGACCCTTGAGAGCCTATAACGAAGGAATTACAAAAACTAATAATATCAAAACCTGATTTTAGGAATCAAAACCCATAATTTTAAAATCAAAAACCAGAAATAAAGCTCAAGGCCCTCAAACAGGCATTACAGAACCACCTACAGGAATTAATAAAATGTACTGTCATTGTCAAAAAGGCGGCCTGCTAGTCTATAATTTCACCCATCTCTGAAGCACTGTATATCAGTCGTCATAGTGACGTCAGAGGGTCTATTCCCAGAAGCGCGGTGTTCCCCAAAGACTAGCTAGTAGTATAAGAAACATCGCTTCTGTCACGGCTATCTACCTCATAGGACGTTTAGCCTACAATGTGGCTTAGTAGACAAAATTGATCAATACCTTGATATATAACACTTAACACCAATACCCAATACCAACACTTGGTATTTAATACTAACACTTATGACAACATTTGATACTAACACCTGATATCAATACTCAATACTAACACTCAACGGTAACACACAATACTGATTCCCAACAATAACACTTTAAATACCAATACTTACCAATAAACTTCAAATACCAATACTTAATAATAACACTTGATATCAGATACAAACACTTGATATCATATTTTCTTCTTCTTGATACTTATACATCAAACCATACATATATTAGTGATACGTGATGTTTCAATACCCTTACGTAGATAGCACTTTATTTACATCTTATTTTCAATATTTAATAAAACAGTCTTTTAATACCTTTTAATAAACTTTCATCTTAAAACATCAATACTTTGTGCTTAACTTGGTTACAGCACAGGTAGGAGACAATTTCTTATTACATACCGAATCGAAAATCTCTGATCTATGACTTCAAATTTTACTTAAATTTGAAACATCCAACATAATTAGCTGAAATATTTAAAATAAAGTGAGGCTCCTATGTTATATATTTCTATTAGTTTACTCTTAATACTAGCTGGTTTTCTTGAAATGATAGAAAATATTTTTCCCATTTTATTTAACAGGACACAACTCGGTCGCCTACTGCATCAATGGTTGTGACTTCCTGGGGCGAGGCTGGGGCTCCAGGACCCATTTTCAAAAGAAGAAAAGCCAAGAGGTAGGAGACAATTCATTATCACAAACCTAGTTAAAGAATTCCCGTCTAGGACATAGGATTATAGTCAATTTCATTGCAATCCAAATAGTTTCTTGAAAAAATAGCAATGCATTTGGTCTCCTGTATTATACTTTCTTTGGAATTCTCTTAGTATTGGCTGATTACATTCAAATGACATCAATATTGTTGACATGCACTTGAAGATGTCTGCCTGGCGACTAACTGCCGCCCATTCAAGCCGTGTGAAGCCTGCTGCCGAAAGACGACTCCAGTTTGTTGCCGCCAGATGAAACCATGTGCAGCCTGCCTTTAGAAGATGCCTCCTGATGACTGCCTCCAGAAGACGGATTGTTAAGCCTGCTGCCAGAAGATGCCTCTCGATGTCTGCTGCTGCCTGAAGCCTGATGCCAAAAGATGCCATGTGAAGCCTACTGCCAGAAGAAATAGCGACATCTCTTGCCAGAATAGGTAAGAGACCATTTCCGATTGGATACCTACTTTAAAATCTAAGATCTATGACTTCAAAATTTACTTGAATCTGAAACGTTCAAAATACTTTCCTGAAAAAAATCAAAATTCAGTGGGCCTCCTACGTTATATATTTCCTTTAGAATACTCTTAATATTAGCTGGTTTTCTTGAAATGATATGAAATATTGTTCCCATTTTATTTAACAGGACACAACTCGGTCGTCTACTGCATGGATGGTGGTGACTTCCTGGGGCGAGGCTGGGGCTCCAGGACCCATTTTCAAAAGAAGAAAAGCTAAGAGGTAGGAGACAATTTATAATCACATACCTAACCGAAAAATTCCCGTCTAGGACATAGGATTATAGTCAATTTCATTGCAATCCAAATAGTTTCTTGAAAAAATAGCAATGCATTTGGTCTCCTGTATTATACTTTCTTTGGAATTCTCTTAGTATTGGCTGATTACATTCAAATGACATCAATATTGTTGACATGCACTTGAAGATGTCTGCCTGGCGACTACCTGCCGCCCATTCAAGCCGTGTGAAGCCTGCTGCCGAAAGACGACTCCAGTTGGTTGCCGCCAGATGAAACCATGTGCAGCCTGCCTCTAGAATATGCCTCCTGATGACTGCCTCCAGAAGACGGATTGTTAAGCCTGCTGCCAGAAGATGCCTCTCGATGTCTGCTGCTGCCTGAAGCCTGCTGCCAAAGGATGCCGTGTGAAGCCTGCTGCCAGAAGAAACAGTGACATCTCTTGCCAGAATAGGTAAGAGACCATTTCCGATTGGATACCTACTTTAAAATCTAAGATCTATGACTTCAAAATTTACTTGAATCTGAAACGTTCAAAATACTTTCCTGAAAAAATCAAAATTCAGTGGGCCTCCTACGTTATATATTTCCTTTAGAATACTCTTAATATTAGCTGGTTTTCTTGAAATGACATGAAATATTGTTCCCATTCTATGTAACAGGACACAACTCGGTCGCCTACTGCATGGATGGTTGTGACTTCCTGGGGCGAGGCTGGGGCTCCAGGACCCATTTTCAAAAGAAGAAAAGCCAAGAGGTAGGAGACAATTCATTATCACAAACCTAGTTAAAGAATTCCCGTCTAGGACATAGGATTATAGTCAATTTCATTGCATACCAGATAGTTTCTTGAAAAGACGGAAATGCATTTGGTATCCTGTATTACGCTTTCTATAGAATTCTTTTAGTACCCGCTGTTTACATTCAAATGACATCAATATTGTTGACATGCAATTGCAGATATCTGCCTGACAACTGCCTGTCGCCTGTTCAAGCTGTGTGAAGCCTGCTGCCGAAAGATGACTCCCGCTGCCTGCTGCCAGATGACGCCATGTGAAGCCTGCCTCCAGAAGATCGCCCTGACGACTGCCTCTAGAAAACGGTGCGTTAAGCCTGCTGCCAGAAGACGCCTCTTAATGTCTGCTGCTGCTAAGTTTGGTTTGTTGTTTGCATTGTATGTCTTGTATGTTTTGTTTTGGTGGGATCCTGATTTTGTTTGTCTTATCATGTCAACTGTCATTGCTTGTCCTAACTGCTATTTGTTGCCAGATGTTTGTTTGCCATTGCCTGACTGCTGCGTTGCCTGCTGGAATCCCAAGTGAGCGATGCCGGTTTGCTGATCGTGTTTGAACCCTGCTGACTAATGCTGTCCCCTGTTGCCTGCCGCCAGAAGACGCCGCCTGAAGCCTGCTGCCAGAAGATGCCGTTCGAAGCCTGCTGCCAGAAGAAACAGTGACATCTCTTGACAAAATAGGTAGGAGACAATTTCTTATTACATACCGAATCGAAATTCTCTGATCTATGACTTCAAAATTTACTTAAATTTGAAACATCCAAAATAATTAGCTGAAATATTTAAAATTCAGTGGGGCTCCTATGTTATATATTTCTTTTAGTTCACTCTTAATACTAGCTGGTTTTCTTGAAATGATATGAAATATTGTTCCCATTCTATTTAACAGGACACAACTCGGTTGCCTACTGGTTGGATGGTTGTGACTTCCTGGGGCGAGGCTGGGGCTCCAGGAACCATTTTCAAAAGAAGAAAAGTGAAGAGGTAGGAGACAATTCATTATCACAAACCTAGTTAAAGAATTCCCATCTAGAACATAGGATTATAGTCAATTTTAATGCATACTAGAAAGTTTCTTGAAAAGATCGAAATGCATTTGGTCACCTGTATTATACTTGCTTTAGAATTGTCTTAGTATTGGCTGATTACATTCAAATGACATCAATATTGTTGACATGCACTTGAAGATGTCTGCCTGGCGACTACCTGCCGCCTATTCAAGCCGTGTTAAGCCTGATGCCGAAAGAAGATTCCCGTTGCCTGCCGCCAGATGAACCCATGTGACCCCTGCCTCCAGAAGATGCCTCCTGATGACTGCCTCCTGAAGACGGATTGTTAAGCCTGCTGCCAGATGTCTCTCGATGTCTGCTGCTGCCTGAAGCCTGCTGCCAAAAGATGCCATGTGAAGCCTGCTGCCAGAAGAAATAGCGACATCTCTTGCCAGAATAGGTAAGAGACCATTTCCGATTAGATACCTACTTTAAAAACTAAGATCTATGATTTCAAAATTTACTTGAATTTGAAACATTCAAAATACTTTCCTGAAAAAAAATCAAAATTCAGTGAGGCTCCTACGTTATATATTTCCTTTAGAATACTCTTAATATTAGCTGGTTTTCTTGAAATGATATGAAATATTGTTCCCATTTTATTTAACAGGACACAACTCAGTCGCCTACTGCATGGATGGTTGTGACTTCCTGGGGCGAGGCTGGGGCTCCAGGACCCATTTTCAAAAGAAGAAAAGCTAAGAGGTAGGAGACAATTTATAATCACATACCTAACCGAAAAATTCCCGTCTAGGACATAGGATTATAGTCAATTTCATTGCAATCCAAATAGTTTCTTGAAAAAATAGCAATGCATTTGGTCTCCTGTATTATACTTTCTTTGGAATTCTCTTAGTATTGGCTGATTACATTCAAATGACATCAATATTGTTGACATGCACTTGAAGATGTCTGCCTGGCGACTACCTGCCGCCCATTCAAGCCGTGTGAAGCCTGCTGCCGAAAGACGACTCCAGTTGGTTGCCGCCAGATGAAACCATGTGCAGCCTGCCTCTAGAAGATGCTTCCTGATGACTGCCTCCAGAAGACGGATTGTTAAGCCTGCTGCCAGAAGATGCCTCTCGATGTCTGCTGCCGCCTGAAGCCTGCTGCCAAAAGATGCCGTGTGAAGACTGCTGCCAGAAAAAACAGTGACATCTCTTGCCAGAATAGGTAAGAGACCATTTCCAATTGGATACCTACTTTAAAATCTAAGATCTATGACTTCAAAATTTACTTGAATTTGAAACGTTCAAAATACTTTCCTGAAAAAAAAATCAAAATTCAGTGGGCCTCCTACGTTATATATTTCCTTTAGAATACTCTTAATATTAGCTGGTTTTCTTGAAATGATATGAAATATTGTTCCCATTCTATTTAACAGGACACAACTCGGTCGCCTACTGCATGGATGGTTGTGACTTCCTGGGGCGAGGCTGGGGCTCCAGGACCCATTTTCAAAAGAAGAAAAGCCAAGAGGTAGGAGACAATTCATTATCACAAACCTAGTTAAAGAATTCCCGTCTAGAACATAGGATTATAGTCAATTTCATTGCATACCAGATAGTTTCTTGAAAAGACGGAAATGCATTTGGTCTCCTGTATTACGCTTTCTATAGAATTCTTTTAGTACCCGCTGTTTACATTCAAATGACATCAATATTGTTGACATGCAATTGCAGATATCTGCCTGACAACTGCCTGCCGCCTGTTCAAGCTGTGTGAAGCCTGCTGCCGAAAGATGACTCCCGCTGCCTGCTGCCAGATGACGCCATGTGAAGCCTGCCTCCAGAAGATCGCCCTGACGACTGCCTCTAGAAAACGGTGCGTTAAGCCTGCTGCCAGAAGACGCCTCTTGATGTCTGCTGCTGCTAAGTTTGGTTTGTTGTTTGCATTGTATGTCTTGTATGTTTTGTTTTGGTGGGATCCTGATTTTGTTTGTCTTATCATGTCAACTGTCATTGCTTGTCCTAACTGCTATTTGTTGCCAGATGTTTGTTTGCCATTGCCTGACTGCTGCGTTGCCTGCTGGAATCCCAAGTGAGCGATGCCGGTTTGCTGATCGTGTTTGAACCCTGCTGACTAATGCTGTCCCCTGTTGCCTGCCGCCAGAAGACGCCGCCTGAAGCCTGCTGCCAGAAGATGCCGTTCGAAGCCTGCTGCCAGAAGAAACAGTGACATCTCTTGACAAAATAGGTAGGAGACAATTTCTTATTACATACCGAATCGAAATTCTCTGATCTATGACTTCAAAATTTACTTAAATTTGAAACATCCAAAATAATTAGCTGAAATATTTAAAATTCAGTGGGGCTCCTATGTTATATATTTCTTTTAATTCACTCTTAATACTAGCTGGTTTTCTTGAAATGATATGAAATATTGTTCCCATTCTATTTAACAGGACACAACTCGGTTGCCTACTGGTTGGATGGTTGTGACTTCCTGGGGCGAGGCTGGGGCTCCAGGAACCATTTTCAAAAGAAGAAAAGTGAAGAGGTAGGAGACAATTCATTATCACAAACCTAGTTAAAGAATTCCCATCTAGAACATAGGATTATAGTCAATTTTAATGCATACTAGAAAGTTTCTTGAAAAGATCGAAATGCATTTGGTCACCTGTATTATACTTGCTTTAGAATTGTCTTAGTATTGGCTGATTACATTCAAATGACATCAATATTGTTGACATGCACTTAAAGATGTCTGCCTGGCGACTACCTGCCGCCTATTCAAGCCGTGTTAAGCCTGATGCCGAAAGAAGATTCCCGTTGCCTGCCGCCAGATGAACCCATGTGACCCCTGCCTCCAGAAGATGCCTCCTGATGACTGCCTCCTGAAGACGGATTGTTAAGCCTGCTGCCAGATGTCTCTCGATGTCTACTGCTGCCTGAAGCCTGCTGCCAAAAGATGCCATGTGAAGCCTGCTGCCAGAAGAAATAGCGACATCTCTTGCCAGAATAGGTAAGAGACCATTTCCGATTAGATACCTACTTTAAAAACTAAGATCTATGATTTCAAAATTTACTTTAATTTGAAACATTCAAAATACTTTCCTGAAAAAAAATCAAAATTCAGTGAGGCTCCTACGTTATATATTTCCTTTAGAATACTCTTAATATTAGCTGGTTTTCTTGAAATGATATGAAATATTGTTCCCATTTTATTTAACAGGACACAACTCAGTCGCCTACTGCATGGATGGTTGTGACTTCCTGGGGCGAGGCTGGGGCTCCAGGACCCATTTTCAAAAGAAGAAAAGCCAAGAGGTAGGAGACAATTTATAATCACTTACCTAACCGAAAAATTCCCGTCTAGGACATAGGATTATAGTCAATTTCATTGCAATCCAAATAGTTTCTTGAAAAAATAGCAATGCATTTGGTCTCCTGTATTATACTTTCTTTGGAATTGTCTTAGTATTGGCTGATTACATTCAAATGACATCAATATTGTTGACATGCACTTGAAGATGTCTGCCTGGCGACTACCTGCCGCCCATTCAAGCCGTGTGAAGCCTGCTGCCGAAAGACGACTCCAGTTGGTTGCCGCCAGATGAAACCATGTGCAGCCTGCCTCTAGAAGATGCTTCCTGATGACTGCCTCCAGAAGACGGATTGTTAAGCCTGCTGCCAGAAGATGCCTCTCGATGTCTGCTGCCGCCTGAAGCCTGCTGCCAAAAGATGCCGTGTGAAGCCTGCTGCCAGAAGAAACAGTGACATCTCTTGCCAGAATAGGTAAGAGACCATTTCCGATTGGATACCTACTTTAAAATCTAAGATCTATGACTTCAAAATTTACTTGAATCTGAAACGTTCAAAATACTTTCCTGAAAAAAATCAAAATTCAGTGGGCCTCCTACGTTATATATTTCCTTTAGAATACTCTTAATATTAGCTGGTTTTCTTGAAATGATATGGTTTGTTGTTTGCATTGTATATCTTGTATGTTTTGTTTGTTCGGGATCCAACCATTGTTTGTCTAATCATGTCAACTGTCATTGCTTGTCCTAACTGCTATTTGTTGCCAGATGTTTGTTTGCCATTGCCTGACTGCTGCGTTGCCTGCTGGAATCCCAAGTGAGCGATGCCGGTTTGCTGATCGTGTTTGAACCCTGCTGACTAATGCTGTCCCCTGTTGCCTGCCGCCAGAAGATGCCGCCTGAAGCCTGCTGCCAGAAGATGCCGTTCGAAGCCTGCTGCCAGAAGAAACAGTGACATCTCTTGACAAAATAGGTAGGAGACAATTTCTTATTACATACCGAATCGAAAATCTCTGATCTATGACTTCAAATTTTACTTAAATTTGAAACATCCAACATAATTAGCTGAAATATTTAAAATTCAGTGGGGCTCCTATGTTATATATTTCTTTTAGTTCACTCTTAATACTAGCTGGTTTTCTTGAAATGATATGAAATATTGTTCCCATTCTATTTAACAGGACACAACTCGGTTGCCTACTGGTTGGATGGTTGTGACTTCCTGGGGCGAGGCTGGGGCTCCAGGACCCATTTTCAAAAGAAGAAAAGCCAAGAGGTAGGAGACAATTCATTATCACAAACCTAGTTAAAGAATTCCCGTCTAGGACATAGGATTATAGTCAATTTCATTGCAATCCAAATAGTTTCTTGAAAAAATAGCAATGCATTTGGTCTCCTGTATTATACTTTCTTTGGAATTATCTTAGTATTGGCTGATTACATTCAAATGACATCAATATTGTTGACATGCACTTGAAGATGTCTGCCTGGCGACTACCTCCCGCCTATTCAAGCCATGTGAAGCCTGATGCCGAAAGAAGATTCCCGCTGCCTGCCGCCAGATGAAGCCATGTGACCCCTGCCTCCAGAAGATGCCTCCTGATGACTGCCTCCTGAAGACGGATTGTTAAGCCTGCTGCCAGATGTCTCTCGATGTCTGCTGCTGCCTGAAGCCTGCTGCCAAAAGATGCCATGTGAAGCCTGCTGCCAGAAGAAATAGCGACATCTCTTGCCAGAATAGGTAAGAGACCATTTCCGATTGGATACCTACTTTAAAAACTAAGATCTATGATTTCTAAATTTACTTGAATTTGAAACATTCAAAATACTTTCCTGAAAAAAAATCAAAATTCAGTGAGGCTCCTACGTTATATATTTCCTTTAGAATACTCTTAATATTAGCTGGTTTTCTTGAAATGATAGAAAATATTGTTCCCATTTTATTTAACAGGACACAACTCGGTCGCCTACTGCATGGATGGTTGTGACTTCCTGGGGCGAGGCTGGGGCTCCAGGACCCATTTTCAAAAGAAGAAAAGCTAAGAGGTAGGAGACAATTTATAATCACATACCTAACCGAAAAATTCCCGTCTAGGACATAGGATTATAGTCAATTTCATTGCAATCCAAATAGTTTCTTGAAAAAATAGCAATGCATTTGGTCTCCTGTATTATACTTTCTTTGGAATTCTCTTAGTATTGGCTGATTACATTCAAATGACATCAATATTGTTGACATGCACTTGAAGATGTCTGCCTGGCGACTAACTGCCGCCCATTCAAGCTGTGTGAAGCCTGCTGCCGAAAGATGATGCCTCCAGAAGACGGTGCTTTAAACCTGCTGCCAGAAGATGCCTCTCGATGTCTGCCTGCCGCCTGTCCAAGCTGTGTGAAGCCTGCTGCCGAAAGATGACTCCCGTAGCCTGCCACCAGATGACGCCATGTGACGCCTGCCTCCAGAAGATGTCTCCTGATGACTGCCTCCAGAAGACGGATTGTTAAGCCTGCTGCCAGAAGATGCCTCTCGATGTCTGCCGCTGCCTGAAGCCTGCTGCCAAAAGATGCCAGAAGAAACAGCGACATCTCTTGCCAGAATAGGTAAGAGACCATTTCTGATTAGATACCTACTTTAAAAACTAAGATCTATGACTTTGAAATTGATTTGAATTTGAAACGTTCAAAATACTTTCCTGAAAAAAAGCAAAATTGAGTGGGGCTCCTAAGTTATATATATCCTTTATGGTAATCTTAATATTAGCTGGTTTTCTTGAAATGATATGAAATATCGTTTCCATTCTATTTAACAGGACACAACTCGGTCGCCTACTGCATGGATGGTTGTGACTTCCTGGAGCGAGGCTGGGGCTCCAGGACCCATTTTCAAAAGAAGAAAAGTCAAGAGGTAGGAGACTCTTCTGGTAGTGGTATGGTTAATTCATAAAGATATGATATAACCAAGGTAATGGTCACGTAATATGAATAGAATTGTAGACTATAGAATAAGAAACGCCCTAGTACGGAATCGTGGAGACATCTAGCGGAATACGGGTGTACCACAGGTCGGGCCAGACGGTAGAGACGCCCTGTGGAGAGTTTATGAACCAACTCGCCGTTTTGATATACCGCAACGTGCGCGGCCGCGTTGGTTAGGACCAATAGAACTTTTGATTAATTATAACTTGATTAAGACAGTGTCGACACCTAGCGGGTAATTCTGGAACCCTTCAGTAGAATATCAATGTATAAATACGGGAGAGAAATGATTCTAACCTTGTTAATTAATTATTAATCTTAACAACATTCAATGAACCTATTTCATTATGATCTTATTCTAAATACGTGGGGATTATTCTATCTCCCATGCTCGTCTATTACTATTAAGCACATTCAACCTTAATGAATCCGATTGTAATTAATAAATCCTTAAATATATATGTAGATCTTCAATTCATTACGTGAGGCTTTTCATAGGAATCATGAATATGAACCTGAGTTAATTATAATATGTTAATTAGATCTTTTCACTAATTATAAATGTGGGGAAGGTAGAATTACTCTAGGCAGTGTGTGATATCGGCTACCAGAATCTATTTAATTCCAATCCACAACGAGGTGCACTTTGGGAATATTAAGATCTTAATTAATTGTTAATTAATTAATATAATATGAATCTAATTCGATTCTAAGTGTATCATAATTCATTTCCTAAAGTTCCAAGTCAAGTAATAATGATCTAGACCATGTATATTAATCTATTTCCTTTCTGCAACTATTCTATTTCATTTCTATTAAGTTAGTTCGCTTCCATTATACTTCTACTTCGTTTCTATTAAGTTATTTCGTTTTATCATAAAGATATTTCGTTTCTGTTATAATTCTATTTCGTTTCAACGTGTCTTTCTATGAGTAAGAAGGCCAGAGAGTGAAATAAAGTTCAAATCTTTAATCAACAGTTCCTTAACAGCTTCAGACAGTCTTCAATGCATTCAGGAGTAATCTTGAGTAATACATAGAGTCATTGGTCACTGGTCCTCACTAATAGTTCAAATATTATAACACACTTCTGAGAGTCCCATATGAATATGGGCATCAAGAGGCACACTTCAAGGTATTGACAGCCCAGTCAGTTCATAAGACACTGGGTCTGATATGACTGGGTGTCTATTGTCTGTTGTCAGTGGATAAGTTCATAAGGTGTCTCAAGACTGATATCAAAACGTTTCAGTAAGTCCAAATCATGGATAGTCAATGATAGAACTCACAGGGTATCTCACAGTATAGACATGTATCAATGGCATATAGTCAACAGTATCTATGGCATAAATCAAAGCATGAATAGCATAACTCACCAATTAATGTGAAATCCTAGGTGACTCAAAACTCTGAGAACTGACTTACAAGTCAAGTCCTGAACCAATCCTGATGATATCAATCTCGGATCCTAAGATCACTCTACTCTCAAGATGAGAAGTAAAGGTGAGATGTGATCCAATGAAAGTTCCTATGATATCTGGAGAGTACCCAAGTCAGCCGTGTGTAGTGAAAGTAAGCTTGATCTGAGTCTCAGGATCAAGCTCACTAAACACCAACTCCCTATAGGCGTTCTTGCTATAGCTGAAGCCTATAGAACGAATTTCACTACTGTATGTATCAGTCTCTACTCGGAGAGAAATCTGCTGACGGTCTTGACAGTAGGTGATGGTAAAGGAGACTGAATCCCCACAGTGCGCGGATCCAGCTCAGAGATGCGCGGGAGGCTTATTTGGGACACTCCAGAACTTTCTTAATTTATGCTAATTTATTCATTTGCTCAGAGGGACCAGAGAGAGGCTTCCCTGTGACTCACAAACGCCTACGCATCACTCTAGACCTTAATACCAACAAATCCCGGCAGGGGGAAGCGGCGGCGTCGCGGTGACGTCCTACACCGGCATGAGTACCGTACACCCGCTTCTGTATGTCCCCAAGCTTTACCATAAACTCCACACGTGATATAACTATAATACATAGTCAAACCGCTATACACTAGCTAAACAACGCTATTAAATATTATGATAAATACACACAGAACCGGGACACTCTGATACTTATTTGCAAATAATCAATAATTCCAGAGATTCAATAATAATCCAAATAATAATACATAAACATTCTTTCTTCAAATAAATACCTCAATCCGGTACCGTACTAGCTACGGTACAAGACAATTCATTATCACAAGCCTAGTTGAAGAATTCCAATCTAGGACATAGGATTATAGTCAATTTTAATGCATACCAGATAGTTTCTTGAAAAGATCGAAATGCATTTGATCTCCTGTATTGCACTTTCTTTAGAATTGCCTTAGTACTGGCTGTTTACATTCAAATGACATTAATATTGTTGAAATGCAATTGCAGATATCCGCCTGACGACTGCCTGCCACCTGTTTGAGCCGTGTGAAGCCTGCTGCCGAAAGATGACTCCCGCTGCCTGCTGCCAGATGACGCCATGTGAAGCCTGCCTCCAGAAGATGCCTCCTGACGACTGCCTCCAGAAAACGGTGCGTTAAGCCTGCTGCCAGAAGACGCCTCTTGATGTCCGCTGCTGCTAAGTTTGGTTTGTTGTTTGCATTGTATGTCTTGTATGTTTTGTTTGTTTGGGATCCCACCATTGTTCGTCTTATCATGTCAACTGTCATTGCTTGTCCTAACTGCTATTTGTTGCCAGATGTTTGTTTGCCGTTGCCTGACTGCTGCGTTGCCTGCTGGAATCCAAGTGAGCGATGTCGGTTTGCTGATCGTGTTTGAACCCTGCTAATTAATGCTGTCCCGTTGCCTGCCGCCAGAAGACGCCGCCCGAAGCCTGCTGCCAGAAGATGCTGTTCGAAGCCTGCTGCCGAAAGATGACTCCCGCTGCCTGCCGCCAGATGACGCCATGTGAAGCCTGCCTCCAGAAGATGCCTCCTGACGACTGCCTCCAGAAAACGGTGCGTTAAGCCTGCTGCCAGAAGACGCCTCTTGCTGTCCGCTGCTGCTAAGTTTGGTTTGTTGTTTGCATTGTATGTCTTGTATGTTTTGTTTGTTTGGGATCCCACCATTGTTCGTCTTATCATGTCAACTGTCATTGCTTGTCCTAACTGCTATTTGTTGCCAGATGTTTGTTTGCCGTTGCCTGACTGCTGCGTTGCCTGCTGGAATCCAAGTGAGCGATGTCGGTTTGCTGATCGTGTTTGAACCCTGCTAACTAATGCTGTCCCGTTGCCTGCCGCCAGAAGACGCCGCCCGAAGCCTGCTGCCAGAAGATGCCGTTCGAAGCCTGCTGCCGAAAGATGACTCCCGCTGCCTGCCGCCAGATGACGCCATGTGAAGCCTGCCTCCAGAAGATGCCTCCTGACGACTGCCTCCAGAAAACGGTGCGTTAAGCCTGCTGCCAGAAGACGCCTCTTGCTGTCCGCTGCTGCTAAGTTTGGTTTGTTGTTTGCATTGTATATCTTGTATGTTTTGTTTGTTTGGGATCCCACCATTGTTCGTCTTATCATGTCAACTGTCATTGCTTGTCCTAACTGCTATTTGTTGCCAGATGTTTGTTTGCCGTTGCCTGACTGCTGCGTTGCCTGCTGGAATCCAAGTGAGCGATGCCGGTTTGCTGATCGTGTTTGAACCCTGCTAACTAATGCTGTCCCCTGTTGCCTGCCGCCAGAAGACGCCGCCTGAAGCCTGCTGCCAGAAGATGCCGTTCGAAGCCTGCTGCCGAAAGATGACTCCCGCTGCCTGCCGCCAGATGACGCCATGTGAAGCCTGCCTCCAGAAGATGCCTCCTGACGACTGCCTCCAGAAAACGGTGCGTTAAGCCTGCTGCCAGAAGACGCCTCTTGCTGTCCGCTGCTGCTAAGTTTGGTTTGTTGTTTGCATTGTATGTCTTGTATGTTTTGTTTGTTTGGGATCCCACCATTGTTCGTCTTATCATGTCAACTGTCATTGCTTGTCCTAACTGCTATTTGTTGCCAGATGTTTGTTTGCCGTTGCCTGACTGCTGCGTTGCCTGCTGGAATCCAAGTGAGCGATGCCGGTTTGCTGATCGTGTTTGAACCCTGCTAACTAATGCTGTCCCCTGTTGCCTGCCGCCAGAAGACGCCGCCTGAAGCCTGCTGCCAGAAGATGCCGTTCGAAGCCTGCTGCCGAAAGATGACTCCCGCTGCCTGCCGCCAGATGACGCCATGTGAAGCCTGCCTCCAGAAGATGCCTCCTGACGACTGCCTCCAGAAAACGGTGCGTTAAGCCTGCTGCCAGAAGACGCCTCTTGCTGTCCGCTGCTGCTAAGTTTGGTTTGTTGTTTGCATTGTATATCTTGTATGTTTTGTTTGTTCGGGATCCAACCATTGTTTGTCTAATCATGTCAACTGTCATTGCTTGTCCTAACTGCTATTTGTTGCCAGATGTTTGTTTGCCATTGCCTGACTGCTGCGTTGCATGCTGGAATCCCAAGTGAGCGATGCCGGTTTGCTGATCGTGTTTGAACCCTGCTGACTAATGCTGTCCCCTGTTGCCTGCCGCCAGAAGATGCCGCCTGAAGCCTGCTGCCAGAAGATGCCGTTCGAAGCCTGCTGCCAGAAGAAACAGTGACATCTCTTGACAAAATAGGTAGGAGACAATTTCTTATTACATACCGAATCGAAAATCTCTGATCTATGACTTCAAATTTTACTTAAATTTGAAACATCCAACATAATTAGCTGAAATATTTAAAATTCAGTGGGGCTCCTATGTTATATATTTCTTTTAGTTCACTCTTAATAGTAGCTGGTTTTCTTGAAATGATATGAAATATTGTTCCCATTCTATTTAACAGGACACAACTCGGTTGCCTACTGGTTGGATGGTTGTGACTTCCTGGGGCGAGGCTGGGGCTCCAGGAACCATTTTCAAAAGAAGAAAAGTGAAGAGGTAGGAGACAATTCATTATCACAAACCTAGTTAAAGAATTCCCATCTAGAACATAGGATTATAGTCAATTTTAATGCATACTAGAAAGTTTCTTGTAAAGATCGAAATGCATTTGGTCACCTGTATTATACTTGCTTTAGAATTGTCTTAGTATTGGCTGATTACATTCAAATGACATCAATATTGTTGACATGCACTTGAAGATGTCTGCCTAGCGACTACCTGCCGTCTATTCAAGCCGTGTTAAGCCTGATGCCGAAAGAAGATTCCCGTTGCCTGCCGCCAGATGAAGCCATGTGACCCCTGCCTCCAGAAGATGCCTCCTGATGACTGCCTCCTGAAGGTACATTCTCAGTTAAGTCTTGCAATTACATGGTGTAAAAAAGAAAAAAAATGAAATTACTCCTTTGCATATAGTACCCACATTTGCAGAAACTGCAACTCTTTTGTGGTCTTTCTGTAAAAAAATTAGAACGTCAAGTCTTATGATTAAGATTTTATCATAGTTTAGATAAGGTATCCATTATTTGTACTTTTTCACATTTTCGACCTCTGAGATCTGGAAATTGTTGTATAGTGATACAACTTCTGAGAAAAAAGGACCATTTTTTTTCAGGATCTCTTTAGAATCTGGCAACCCAATATAACCAGACAAATTTTATACCAAATAAACGTTTGGAGTGTTCTCTGTTGGACTAAAGTCAATGAAGGTTAATATTACATATAACATTTATGTAAATTTTGGTTTCCATGGCAACAGAACAATCTCTCAAAAACCAATAAAATTAGTATTTTGGGGATAACTTTATTGATTTTGCTTATTTTCCATTCATATTTGGCAGGAATAAGGTCCTTGTGAGGCACATCTATTATAACTTAACTTATTGTAAAATGGAATGTTTCTGTGTTGCCATGGCAACCAAATATTATCTTTTTCCAATAGTCCCCCAGCCATACACGCCCATCAGTGACTAATACCATCTTAGCAACTTATGATTCCATGAGGGGGCACCTTTTTAGGTGGCTGGGGGGGGGGGGGGGGGGGCAAATTTTGTCAGTATTTTTATGAATGGAACAGGGAACTGCTTTTTTTTGGGGGGGGGGGGGTGGGGGATGCTTCCTTACCTTCCCAACTTTTTTTTCTTTTACACTAGGATAAGTCATATACCAGGGCTCTGATCATATTTTCTTTTTTTTAAAGGCATATCAGGTCCACAATTCACAGTGGCGCCACCTGCTGATTTTTTTAAAATAATGTCAATTATTGGTCAAAACTGGCTTCTTGGGATTTATTCTAATTCTACCTGAGTAAATTCAACATTTTGTCCAGGCAGGTAAAATAGGCCAATTCTTATTGACTTGATTTACATAGGAAATATAGGCCTACTGAAGAATAAGGTTTTCTTCAATTCTTTCAAAAACAAGGACGGTGACCTATAGATTTTAAAAGATAATAAGTAGTACTGCATATATATACTATATTCTGTGAAAGTTGTCCGATATGGCTTTAAATTATCATTTATTATCTAATGCCAGGTGGGGGAAAGGGCTAGTATATGACTATGTGGTGTAGTGGATAAGGCGTCGGTCTCTGGTCGGTAGGTGTCTGGTGTCAAGGGTTCGAATCCCTGTTGTGGCAGATGTTTTACATTTTTTGCCATTATTTCTTTTTACCTTTCAATGCCTCTAATTATAGATTACACTTTCAGATTACATGTCTACCTACTTTTATATCTTACACATCTATATATAATACAGATTAATCAATGTGTATTGTGATACAAGTGACATTGTTTAATAATACATCGGGTGGCCGATGGTCTCACACTCGCGGCAGAATGCACAACGGAAAACGGCAAATAATCCCATGTTGCCTTTGGGTAATCAAAATATAAACTTCAAGACTGTTTTCCGCATGTCTTTAGCTACTTCCTAGTCTTTAGAGGGAGGTTCTACATATATTATTGACCGAGTTATGACATAAAACGTACATAGTATCTGAACAAGTTCCCCAGCTTTCCGCTAGCAAAGGTGGCGCCACCTTGTGTATTATAGCTGTAACTAGCATCTCGGAGGTGTTAAAAGTCTCGGAGGTGTAAATCTCGGAGGTGTAATTTTGTCTTTGTAGCTTTCTAGAGATTTGAAAATGTAAAGTGCAGTAAAGGTTTAAATGTGATTATTATGTATTTCGATGGATCTTTCTAATGGTGTGTTTTTATTTTTGAGAATTTAATCATATTTTTGATTTTGAGGGCATCTCGGAGGTGAGTCCTTAAATAATCTACCAAAAACTGAAACTTCAATTGCTTATCATTGAAAGCACAGTCTACCTAGAACCTTAAATTAAAAAGTTTCAGATACAGATTTTTGAGTGCTTTAATTTCATATATAATGGGGGCTACTTCATCAAGTTAATAAATGTGTATCCAACCTTATATGGCAATATCTCGGAGGTGAGTGAAAACTGTGGACATTTACAAATAGACACAAAACTATATTTTCCATTAAATGAAAATGTTAAAAAATATGTCTATATCAAAAAGAGATGTCATTTTAGGGTTAGGATATGACTTTGTATCCCTCCGATTGATATTTTTCAAGAATATCAGCCATTGAACATAAAAAATATGATAAAAGACATGTCATTTTCCAGGGGTATGCAATCTCCTACACACGAACAAAATAAGTAACATATCATGAACAGGGGCATGTGGTGTGTGAAAAATATGTCAAAAATACCAGGAATCATAAACAACTGATAATGATTGAAAGAAAATATTTTCAAATTGCTAAATACAAATCTAATACCAAAGACACGGTTTGCCTCTAAATGCAAGACTTAACAGAGAATACACCTCAAGACGGATTGTTAAGCCTGCTGCCAGATGTCTCTCGATGTCTGCTGCTGTCTGAAGCCTGCTGCCAAAAGATGCCATGTGAAGCCTGCTGCCAGAAGAAATAGCGACATCTCTTGCCAGAATAGGTAAGAGACCATTTCCGATTAGATACCTACTTTAAAAACTAAGATCTATGATTTCAAAATTTACTTGAATTTGAAACATTCAAAATACTTTCCTGAAAAAAAATCGAAATTCAGTGAGGCTCCTACGTTATATATTTCCTTTAGAATACTCTTAATATTAGCTGGTTTTCTTGAAATGATATGAAATATTGTTCCCATTCTATTTAACAGGACACAACTCGGTCGCCTACTGCATGGATGGTTGTGACTTCCTGGGGCGAGGCTGGGGCTCCAGGACCCATTTTCAAAAGAAGAAAAGCAAAGAGGTAGGAGACAATTCATTATCACAAACCTAGTTAAAGAGTTCCCGTCTAGGACATAGGATTATAGTCAATTTCATTGCAATCCAAATAGTTTCTTGAAAAAATAGCAATGCATTTGGTCTCCTGTATTATACTTTCTTTGGAATTCTCTTAGTATTGGCTGATTACATTCAAATGACATCAATATTGTTGACATACACTTGAAGATGTCTGCCTGGCGACTAACTGCCGCCCATTCAAGCCGTGTGAAGCCTGCTGCCGAAAGACGACTCCAGTTGGTTGCCGCCAGATGAAACCATGTGCAGCCTGCCTCTAGAAGATGCGTCCTGATGACTGCCTCCAGAAGACGGATTGTTAAGCCTGCTGCCAGAAGATGCCTCTCGATGTCTGCTGCTGCCTGAAGCCTGCTGCCAAAAGATGCCATGTGAAGCCTGCTGCCAGAAGAAATAGCGACATCTCTTGCCATAATAGGTAAGAGACCATTTCCGATTAGATACCTACTTTAAAAACTAAGATCTATGACTTCAAAATTTACTTGAATTTGAAACGTTCAAAATACTTTCCTGAAAAAATCAAAATTCAGTGGGCCTCCTACGTTATATATTTCCTTTAGAATACTCTTAATATTAGCTGGTTTTCTTGAAATGATATGAAATATTGTTCCCATTCTATTTAACAGGACACAACTCGGTCGCCTACTGCATGGATGGTTGTGACTTCCTGGGGCGAGGCTGGGGCTCCAGGACCCATTTTCAAAAGAAGAAAAGCCAAGAGGTAGGAGACAATTCATTATCACAAACCTAGTTAAAGAATTCCCGTCTAGAACATAGGATTATAGTTATTTTGGTAATACTTTAATAGGTTTGTTTTACAGGTTCTGACTGGCTTTAAAGTCGGTTCTTGTGGTTATTTAAAGTATTACCAAAATATGTCAAAAGACCTGAAAATCATTCTAGTATGTGAAAATTCCGTCTATATTACACTAAAGAAATATTAAATTGAGTTCCTGACACCTGAATTAACCATTCAAACCTCATAAATTGCCAACGGCAAAGCCAGGACATAAAATCCAATAAACCCAATACCATTACCAATAGAATGGACATGAACGTAACCCTAATGTCATACCGGGCAATATAGCCTGAAAATTAAAATACATGCGATCTTTCCGAAATTCACACAGAATGATCCTGGAATAGTCCAAAAACACATATCTAAAATAAAATTTAGGGGTCACCGTGTGACATTTTGAGCTAAAAATCAAAACGATGGTGATTTTACAATAGAACATGTATAGAGAAATCCGAAAAAGTTAATTTTCACATAGTAAAAATCGCTCTAAAGATATGAGATTTTTACAGAATATAGCTGATGTATCCTGCTACACATTCCAATCTTAAAAACGATAGGCCATGACTAAAGATTTTGAAATAATCGAGAAAAACCGTATATCCAGCTTAGTTCTCATAGAAACGCCTAACCAGTTCAACAGGCAAGAACAACTCAGCCCACCAGATCTAGAGCAAGGCACAAACGTAATAATGATATGTATCATCAAAAGTATATCATTTTCAACCAAGGGTTCAGCATAATCAAGCCAGTAAACCATACCTACAATAACCATAGCGTCTTCTATATAACCGGAGAGGTAACAGCTGGAGAGCAGGACATGCAACACAGTCAGCTGACGCACTGGAAGCCACAGACCACTGCAAACCGCACTTCCATTATAGACCTTAAAACAACAGTCTGTGTGGGAGAGATAGTATTATATCCAAACAAACAAATAATATACCTGATATACAGAAATATTTCATTTTCAAAACCACAGAAAATAATAATAAAAATATACCCATAATACAGAACAAGTGCCGACCTTACCAGGCACATAGAAATTGAAAATGCCATGAGAACAGAATTAATACCCAAATTACGCACAATAATTAAAAACAACATTATGTCAAATTAAATAAGAAAACCACATGAATTATTAAACCACAATGCTTATAAAACAGACCCTTGAGAGTCTATAACGAAGGAATTACAAAAACTAATAATATCAAAACCTGATTTTAGGAATCAAAACCCATAATTTTAAAATCAAAAACCAGAAATAAAGCTCAAGGCCCTCAAACAGCCATTACAGAACCACCTACAGGAATTAATAAAATTTACTGTCATTGTCAAAAAGGCGGCCTGCTAGTCTATAATTTCACCCATCTCTGAAGCACTGTATATCAGTCGTCATGGTGACGTCAGAGGGTCTATTCCCAGAAGCGCGGTGTTCCCCAAAGACTAGCTAGTAGTATAAGGAACATCGCTTCTGTCACGGCTATCTACTTCATAGGACGTTTAGCCTACAATGTGGCTTAGTAGACAAAATTGATCAATACCTTGATATATAACACTTAACACCAATACCCAATACCAACACTTGGTATTTAATACTAACACTTATGACAACACTTGATACTAACACCTGATATCAATACTCAATACTAACACTCAACGGTAACACACAATACTGATTCCCAACAATAACACTTCAAATACCAATACTCAACAATACAATTCAAATACCAATACTTAATAATAACACTTGATATCAGATACAAACACTTGATATCATATTTTCTTCTTCTTGATACTTATACATCAAACCATACATATATTAGTGATACGTGATGTTTCAATACCCTTACGTAGATAGCACTTTATTTACATCTTATTTTCAATATTTAATAAAACAGTATTTTATTACCTTTTAATAAACTTTCATCTTAAAACATCAATACTTTGTGCTTAACTTGGTTACAGCACAGGTAGGAGACAATTTCTTACTACATACCGAATCGAAAATCTCTGATCTATGACTTCAAAATTTACTTAAATTTGAAACATCCAAAATAATTAGCTGAAATATTTAAAATTCAGTGGGGCTCCTATGTTATATATTTCTATTAGTTTACTCTTAATATTAGCTGGTTTTCTTGAAATGATATGCAATATTGTTCCCATTCTATTTAACAGGACACAACTCGGTTGCCTACTGGTTGGATGGTTGTGACTTCCTGGGGCGAGGCTGGGGCTCCAGGAACCATTTTCAAAAGAAGAAAAGTGAAGAGGTAGGAGACAATTCATTATCACAAACCTAGTTAAAGAATTCCCGTCTAGGACATAGGATTATAGTCAATTTCATTGCAATCCAAATAGTTTCTTGAAAAAATAGCAATGCATTTGGTCTCCTGTATTATACTTTCTTTGGAATTCTCTTAGTATTGGCTGATTACATTCAAATGACATCAATATTGTTGACATGCACTTGAAGATGTCTGCCTGGCGACTAACTGCCGCCCATTCAAGCCGTGTGAAGCCTGCTGCCGAAAGACGACTCCAGTTGGTTGCCGCCAGATGAAACCATGTGCAGCCTGCCTCTAGAATATGCCTCCTGATGACTGCCTCCAGAAGACGGATTGTTAAGCCTGCTGCCAGAAGATGCCTCTCGATGTCTGCTGCTGCCTGAAGCCTGCTGCCAAAAGATGCCGTGTGAAGCCTGCTGCCAGAAGAAACAGTGACATCTCTTGCCAGAATAGGTAAGAGACCATTTCCGATTGGATACCTACTTTAAAAACTAAGATCTATGACTTCAAAATTTACTTGAATTTGAAACGTTCAAAATACTTTCCTGAAAAAATCAAAATTCAGTGGGCCTCCTACGTTATATATTTCCTTTAGAATACTCTTAATATTAGCTGGTTTTCTTGAAATGATATGAAATATTGTTCCCATTCTATTTAACAGGACACAACTCGGTCGCCTACTGCATGGATGGTTGTGACTTCCTGGGGCGAGGCTGGGGCTCCAGGACCCATTTTCAAAAGAAGAAAAGCCAAGAGGTAGGAGACAATTCATTATCACAAACCTAGTTAAAGAGTTCCCGTCTAGAACATAGGATTATAGTCAATTTCATTGCATACCAGATAGTTTCTTGAAAAGACGGAAATGCATTTGGTCTCCTGTACTACGCTTTCTATAGAATTCTCTTAGTACCCGCTGTTTACATTCAAATGACATCAATATTGTTGACATGCAATTGCAGATATCTGCCTGACAACTGCCTGCCGCCTGTTCAAGCTTTGTGAAGCCTGCTGCCGAAAGATGACTCCCGCTGCCTGCTGCAAGATGACGCCATGTGAAGCCTGCCTCCAGAAGATGCCTCCTGACGACTGCCTCCAGAAAACGGTGTGTTAAGCCTGCTGCCAGAAGACGCCTCTTGATGTCCGCTGCTGCTAAGTTTGGTTTGTTGTTTGCATTGTATGTCTTGTATGTTTTGTTTGTTCGGGATCCAACCATTGTTTGTCTAATCATGTCAACTGTCATTGCTTGTCCTAACTGCTATTTGTTGCCAGATGTTTGTTTGCCATTGCCTGACTGCTGCGTTGCCTGCTGGAATCCCAAGTGAGCGATGCCGGTTTGCTGATCGTGTTTGAACCCTGCTGACTAATGCTGTCCCCTGTTGCCTGCCGCCAGAAGATGCCGCCTGAAGCCTGCTGCCAGAAGATGCCGTTCGAAGCCTGCTGCCAGAAGAAACAGTGACATCTTTTGACAAAATAGGTAGGAGACAATTTCTTATTACATACGGAATCGAAAATCTCTGATCTATGACTTCAAATTTTACTTAAATTTGAAACATCCAACATAATTAGCTGAAATATTTAAAATTCAGTGGGGCTCCTATGTTATATATTTCTTTTAGTTCACTCTTAATACTAGCTGGTTTTCTTGAAATGATATGAAATATTGTTCCCATTCTATTTAACAGGACACAACTCGGTTGCCTACCGGTTGGATGGTTGTGACTTCCTGGGGCGAGGCTGGGGCTCCAGGAACCATTTTCAAAAGAAGAAAAGTGAAGAGGTAGGAGACAATTCATTATCACAAACCTAGTTAAAGAATTCCCATCTAGAACATAGGATTATAGTCAATTTTAATGCATACTAGAAAGTTTCTTGAAAAGATCGAAATGCATTTGGTCACCTGTATTATACTTGCTTTAGAATTGTCTTAGTATTGGCTGATTACATTCAAATGACATCAATATTGTTGACATGCACTTGAAGATGTCTGCCTGGCGACTACCTCCCGCCTATTCAAGCCGTGTTAAGCCTGATGCCGAAAGAAGATTCCCGTTGCCTGCCGCCAGATGAAGCCATGTGACCCCTGCCTCCAGAAGATGCCTCCTGATGACTGCCTCCTGAAGACGGATTGTTAAGCCTGCTGCCAGATGTCTCTCGATGTCTGCTGCTGCCTGAAGCCTGCTGCCAAAAGATGCCATGTGAAGCCTGCTGCCAGAAGAAATAGCGACATCTCTTGCCAGAATAGGTAAGAGACCATTTCCGATTAGATACCTACTTTAAAAACTAAGATCTATGATTTCAAAATTTACTTGAATTTGAAACATTCAAAATACTTTCCTGAAAAAAAATCAAAATTCAGTGAGGCTCCTACGTTATATATTTCCTTTAGAATACTCTTAATATTAGCTGGTTTTCTTGAAATGATAGAAAATATTGTTCCCATTTTATTTAACAGGACACAACTCGGTCGCCTACTGCATGGATGGTTGTGACTTCCTGGGGCGAGGCTGGGGCTCCAGGACCCATTTTCAAAAGAAGAAAAGCTAAGAGGTAGGAGACAATTTATAATCACATACCTAACCGAAAAATTCCCGTCTAGGACATAGGATTATAGTCAATTTCATTGCAATCCAAATAGTTTCTTGAAAAAATAGCAATGCATTTGGTCTCCTGTATTATACTTTCTTTGGAATTCTCTTAGTATTGGCTGATTACATTCAAATGACATCAATATTGTTGACATGCACTTGAAGATGTCTGCCTGGCGACTAACTGCCGCCCATTCAAGCTGTGTGAAGCCTGCTGCCGAAAGATGATGCCTCCAGAAGACGGTGCTTTAAACCTGCTGCCAGAAGATGCCTCTCGATGTCTGCCTGCCGCCTGTCCAAGCTGTGTGAAGCCTGCTGCCGAAAGATGACTCCCGTAGCCTGCCACCAGATGACGCCATGTGACGCCTGCCTCCAGAAGATGTCTCCTGATGACTGCCTCCAGAAGACGGATTGTTAAGCCTGCTGCCAGAAGATGCCTCTCGATGTCTGCCGCTGCCTGAAGCCTGCTGCCAAAAGATGCCAGAAGAAACAGCGACATCTCTTGCCAGAATAGGTAAGAGACCATTTCTGATTAGATACCTACTTTAAAAACTAAGATCTATGACTTTGAAATTGATTTGAATTTGAAACGTTCAAAATACTTTCCTGAAAAAAAGCAAAATTGAGTGGGGCTCCTAAGTTATATATATCCTTTATGGTAATCTTAATATTAGCTGGTTTTCTTGAAATGATATGAAATATCGTTTCCATTCTATTTAACAGGACACAACTCGGTCGCCTACTGCATGGATGGTTGTGACTTCCTGGAGCGAGGCTGGGGCTCCAGGACCCATTTTCAAAAGAAGAAAAGTCAAGAGGTAGGAGACTCTTCTGGTAGTGGTATGGTTAATTCATAAAGATATGATATAACCAAGGTAATGGTCACGTAATATGAATAGAATTGTAGACTATAGAATAAGAAACGCCCTAGTACGGAATCGTGGAGACATCTAGCGGAATACGGGTGTACCACAGGTCGGGCCAGACGGTAGAGACGCCCTGTGGAGAGTTTATGAACCAACTCGCCGTTTTGATATACCGCAACGTGCGCGGCCGCGTTGGTTAGGACCAATAGAACTTTTGATTAATTATAACTTGATTAAGACAGTGTCGACACCTAGCGGGTAATTCTGGAACCCTTCAGTAGAATATCAATGTATAAATACGGGAGAGAAATGATTCTAACCTTGTTAATTAATTATTAATCTTAACAACATTCAATGAACCTATTTCATTATGATCTTATTCTAAATACGTGGGGATTATTCTATCTCCCATGCTCGTCTATTACTATTAAGCACATTCAACCTTAATGAATCCGATTGTAATTAATAAATCCTTAAATATATATGTAGATCTTCAATTCATTACGTGAGGCTTTTCATAGGAATCATGAATATGAACCTGAGTTAATTATAATATGTTAATTAGATCTTTTCACTAATTATAAATGTGGGGAAGGTAGAATTACTCTAGGCAGTGTGTGATATCGGCTACCAGAATCTATTTAATTCCAATCCACAACGAGGTGCACTTTGGGAATATTAAGATCTTAATTAATTGTTAATTAATTAATATAATATGAATCTAATTCGATTCTAAGTGTATCATAATTCATTTCCTAAAGTTCCAAGTCAAGTAATAATGATCTTGACCATGTATATTAATCTATTTCCTTTCTGCAACTATTCTATTTCATTTCTATTAAGTTAGTTCGCTTCCATTATACTTCTATTTCGTTTCTATTAAGTTATTTCGTTTTATCATAAAGATATTTCGTTTCTGTTATAATTCTATTTCGTTTCAACGTGTCTTTCTATGAGTAAGAAGGCCAGAGAGTGAAATAAAGTTCAAATCTTTAATCAACAGTTCCTTAACAGCTTCAGACAGTCTTCAATGCATTCAGGAGTAATCTTGAGTAATACATAGAGTCATTGGTCACTGGTCCTCACTAATAGTTCAAATATTATAACACACTTCTGAGAGTCCCATATGAATATGGGCATCAAGAGGCACACTTCAAGGTATTGACAGCCCAGTCAGTTCATAAGACACTGGGTCTGATATGACTGGGTGTCTATTGTCTGTTGTCAGTGGATAAGTTCATAAGGTGTCTCAAGACTGATATCAAAACGTTTCAGTAAGTCCAAATCATGGATAGTCAATGATAGAACTCACAGGGTATCTCACAGTATAGACATGTATCAATGGCATATAGTCAACAGTATCTATGGCATAAATCAAAGCATGAATAGCATAACTCACCAATTAATGTGAAATCCTAGGTGACTCAAAACTCTGAGAACTGACTTACAAGTCAAGTCCTGAACCAATCCTGATGATATCAATCTCGGATCCTAAGATCACTCTACTCTCAAGATGAGAAGTAAAGGTGAGATGTGATCCAATGAAAGTTCCTATGATATCTGGAGAGTACCCAAGTCAGCCGTGTGTAGTGAAAGTAAGCTTGATCTGAGTCTCAGGATCAAGCTCACTAAACACCAACTCCCTATAGGCGTTCTTGCTATAGCTGAAGCCTATAGAACGAATTTCACTACTGTATGTATCAGTCTCTACTCGGAGAGAAATCTGCTACAGGTCTTGACAGTAGGTGATGGTAAAGGAGACTGAATCCCCACAGTGCGCGGATCCAGCTCAGAGATGCGCGGGAGGCTTATTTGGGACACTCCAGAACTTTCTTAATTTATGCTAATTTATTCATTTGCTCAGAGGGACCAGAGAGAGGCTTCCCTGTGACTCACAAACGCCTACGCATCACTCTAGACCTTAATAATGACATTAATATTGTTGAAATGCAATTGCAGATATCCGCCTGACGACTGCCTGCCACCTGTTTGAGCCGTGTGAAGCCTGCTGCCGAAAGATGACTTCCGCTGCCTGCTGCCAGATGACGCCATGTGAAGCCTGCCTCCAGAAGATGCCTCCTGACGACTGCCTCCAGAAAACGGTGCGTTAAGCCTGCTGCCAGAAGACGCCTCTTGATGTCCGCTGCTGCTAAGTTTGGTTTGTTGTTTGCATTGTATGTCTTGTATGTTTTGTTTGTTTGGGATCCCACCATTGTTCGTCTTATCATGTCAACTGTCATTGCTTGTCCTAACTGCTATTTGTTGCCAGATGTTTGTTTGCCGTTGCCTGACTGCTGCGTTGCCTGCTGGAATCCAAGTGAGCGATGTCGGTTTGCTGATCGTGTTTGAACCCTGCTAATTAATGCTGTCCCGTTGCCTGCCG